>OU963923.1:8148576-8197031 GCA_902850365.2 Chilo suppressalis
TTAGATAAAACTGTACAAGATTTGAGTAATTAAATGAACAAAATCTATAGTAATGTAAAAAATTATTTAAACGATCAAGAATAAATAAAAATATTCAAAAGCTGATGAAATAGATCACTTGCTCAACGCAAAGCCAAATAAAAATGAGTAAAAAGACATAGATAGGACTTGACAAACTTCATAAGACTTCGAGAAGGAATGTTCCTCGTCGATGTGCGTGCAATTGTTAAAGGGCTAGATGATTTATGGTAGGCTGATATAATGGACTTTCAAAAATATTCATATTTTAGCAAGGGTTATCAATATATATTAGTCGTTATTGATGCCTTATCGAAATATGTTTGGGTTATTCCATTAAAATCGAAAGAAAAAAAATGTGTTACAGATGCAATGGAAAATATATTAACGACTACATCTCGGAAACCAAAAAATTTACAAACAGATTTAGGCAAAGAATTTTATAATAATACTTTTAAGCAACTCATGATTAAGTATAACATTAACCATTATTCCACTCTTCTATAAAAAAGCATCTATAGTGGAACGAATAATAAAAACATTAAAAAGTCGCCTTTACAAAGTATTTAGTCTATGTGGTCGGTACGCGTGGTTAAAATAGAATTTGAACGTCGTAGTGCAGAGCTACAATAATACCAGAAATAGAATCACAAAATTCAAGCCTGTTGACGTGAACAAAAACAATCAGATGTTGATCCGATCGAATATTACTAAATCACGTAATAAGAAGACATATACGAAGTTTAAATTTAGTATTGGTGACCATGTGCGTATTAGTAAACATAAAGGAGACTTTTACAAAGGTTATACGTCAAACTGGTCTACTGAAATATTTGTCGTGATACAAGTAAATAATACAAATCCACCAAATTATATCTTAGAAGACAGAACTAAACAGAAAATTTTAGGTTCTTTTTATGAGTATGAATTACAGAAAACTAAATTCCCAGATATGTATCTCATTGAAAAAGTACTAAAAAGAAAAGGTAACAAACTTTTTGTAAAGTGGCTAGGTCTCGATAGCAAAGAAAATAGTTGGGTTGACAAGAATGCTATAGTTTTGTAATATAAATTAAGTATCAAATCTCGCAACACTCATTCTAAAAAAATTTATGGAGGAAGGAAGTGGTATTGTTAATAATTTGATAAATAATCTACCGTTTGAGTTACATCTACCAGGCTATCAAGTTTGTGGTCCTGGAACAAAGCTTAAGAAACGATTACTAAGAGGTGAACGTGGTATAAATAAATTAGATGAAGCTTGTATGTATCACGATATTGCTTACAATAACAGTGATTTAAACGTTCGACATAAAGCAGATTTAAAACTTTTGGATATGGCAAAAAAAAGATTAAAATCAAAAGATGCTGGAAAAGGCGAAAAAGTAGCGTCATGGATTGTACAAAATGCAATGAAAGCTAAACTCAAAGCTGGTGCTGGGGTTCGTTCTTATATGACAATTGTAAAAAAACTACGTTCACAAATCAAAAAGCTAAAATATAAAGATAACCGTACTGCAATAAAATATGCATACGCTGCAGCCAAAAAACTGTTTACCAATAAAAAAGGCATACGTTTACCACGATGTATACCTATACCGAAAAGTGGTGGTTTCTTACCATTAATTCCAATTTTTGCTGGATTGTCGGCTCTTGGTTGACTTGCTGGAGGTGCAGCAGGTATTGTAAAAGCTGTCAATGATTACAAGGTTGCTCAAAAAAATCTCCAAGAATCTGAACATCATAATAAGATGATGGAAGCAGTTGCTCTTGGAAAAGGATTGTTTATCAGACCTCATAAGAAATGTGCTGGCTTGTATTTAAAACCTCCAAAAAACTGAAAAAACGGCTACCCAGAAGACCGCTCACTAATTTTGATATAATAGAACACGCAACTGACATTCCGTATTTTAGAGGAGTATTTATGAGAGATACTTTACCTTTGAAACCAAGAAAAATAGAGTGCGCAGTACTGAATTTAGATAGTTCTGATAATCCTGGAACTCATTGGGTAGCCTACGTTAAGCAAGATAACTATTGTGAATATTTTGATAGTTTTGGTTATTTAAAACCACCTATGGAATTAATTAATTATTTAAGACATATATCAATAAATTATAATTACGCACAGTATCAAGTATTTGGCAGTGTAAACTGTGGTTATCTTTGTTTAAGGTTTTTGAGAAACTATTGGAAAAAACATTTATATTCAAAATGTAATAAAAATCTTGATTAGTACAAAAATGTCTTTCACTGTGTCAATAACTGGCAGAGGAGAATCTTTACTGACTAACTACTCCCCTACTTTACAATTACGTGGAAATTATGAGTGTGGACTTTTATACTTTTCCACATTTAATTCAATCCCTAATAAAGACCATAGAAATAATAAATTTTATTATGGCAAAGATGGAGTTATAGAAATACCTGAAGGATCGTATGAACTTCAAGATATTTGTGATTTCCTCAAAAGTAACGTAAAAAATGCAGTTCTAAAATTAAATTGTAATAATAATACATTAAAAACAAGCTTATTCTGTTCCAAAGATGTTCATTTTAATAAAAGTGACTCAATTGGTAAAATATTAGGTTTTGGTGTGGAAACAGTGAAGGCTAATATAAGAACTGAGTCTCGGTATCCTGTCAACATTCTTTCAACAACTATCATACACATCGAATGTGATGTCATAAGTGGATCATACGTGAATGGAAAAGCAAGTCATATTATTTATGAATTTGTACCTAATGTTCCACCAGGTTATAGAATAATTGAAATACCTAAAAACCTAATATATTTTCCCGTCAATCAAAGTTCAATAAGTTCTATAAATATAAAACTATTAGACTCAGAAAATAAAGAAATCAATTTACGTGGTGAAGAAGTACAGTTATACTTACATTTCAAAAAATGTTGAATTTCAATAAAAGCCTGTCTACGTCGACTGTTAAAGTTAGTTCTAAAAAAACCCCGCATAGAGAAGCATCGCTTCAATTAAAAAAGAAATTAACTAAAAGCAACAAGTATTTTTTGAGGCTAGTAGGTTTATTAAAATGAATATTCTAAATATATCTCAACCGGCGTCACACGACAATAGTATTGAAAGTTTTGAATATCATTCTTACAAACCATATGTGACAAATTTCAACAAGAATGATGAAATACGGATACCAATTAATCAGCAAGACTTGTACGTGTTACCCGCACTCAGCAGTTTATATATTGAGGGCAAAGTCGACGTGTATAAGTATGATAACACAACCAAAGAAAAAGAAAGAATGTCAAGTGTACATTTTGTAAATAATCCAGCACTATTTTTATTTCAAGACATTCGATATGAACTAAACGGAGTAGAAATAGATAGGGTTAAAAATGCAGGAGTTACTACTACCATGAAATCCTGTCTTTCATTGAATGAAAATGAATCTAAATGTGCAAAAGTTTGGGGTTGGTCTCCTACGGGTACTACTACTGTTAGAAATGGAGTATTTTCAGCTTCTATACCACTAAATAAAGTTTTGGGTTTTGCAGAAGACTACGAAAAAATCTTAATTAATTGTAAACACGAATTAGTACTTTTGAGAAATAACACTAATATTAATGCTTTAAAGTTAAATGTTGGGGAAGTTGTGGAGGATATAATAATAAATAAAATTGTATGGCGAGTTCCTCATGTTAAAGTATCAGACAGAGAAAGAATAAATTTATTAAAACATTTAGAAAAAGATCGTGCTATTACAGTTGCATTTCGCAATTGGGATTTGTATGAGTATCCCTTATTACCAAAAACGCGTAAGCATACCTGGTCTATTAAAACTTCATCGCAGATAGAAAAACCACGATTTGTTGTTATTGCTTTACAAACTAACCGTAAGCACAACGCGCAGTTGTCAATGGCAGAGTTCGATCATTGCTATGTACGTGACGTTAGAGTTTTTCTTAACTCATCCTACTACCCTTATGAAAGCCTTAACATAGATTTCTCTAATAACATGTTTTCATTAATATACGAGCAATACGCGAGGTTTCAGCAGTCTTATCATGGTCGTCGAGCAGAGCCGTTGATGAGTATCAAAGAATTCAAAGAGATTGCTCCATTGTTTGTCATCGATTGTTCGCGCCAACACGAAATGCTAAAAGGATCCATTGATGTTCGAGTTGAAATCGAAACAGATCAAGAGATACCTGATCAAACCGCTGCATATTGTCTTATACTAAACAATTGTATTTTTGAATACAAGCCTTTGAGTAATATTGTTAAAAAAATATCATGAATAACAATACAATAATTGTGGATCTGCAGGGATTTAAAGATTTACAAAATAAATTTATTATTAAAGAATTTGCAATAGCTTATGAAAATCACACACAGACTTTCCTTATCAAACCACCTTATAGTTTTATGACTCTATCAAACAAAGAAAAGAAGCAGGTGCGATGGTTGGAAAAACATCGCGGGCTTTATTGCAGTGAAGGATTTATTGATTATCGTGAATTCAGACGTATAGTGGATATGTATCTTAAAGACAAAACAATATTAACAAAAGGATTGGAAAAAATTCAGTGGATAAGAGAGCTATGTCAAAATTGTGAAATATTAGACTTAAGCGACAAAGGTTGTCCAAATTTTTTGAAACTATATGGTGAGCATAGTGACAAAAAAAAACTCGAATTAAATTGTGTTTATCATAAAGAAATATGCGCATTAAGAAATGTTATCTGTCTTAGAATGTGGTACTGCAAACAATTTGCAACTAAAGTGTAAAAATGTAATGTAAGTAATTTTGTATTGTTTTGAATATGTTTGTAATTTTTATTGTTTCATTAGGTTAAACTGTAAGAATCATTAATAAATATTAATTATGTACTTAATTGGTCTTTTTTTCTAGATTATCTCAAAATGTTTAAATAAAAATCATTATTCATAAAATTAAAATAATTTAATAAAAAGAAGAATTTACAACAATAAAAATACTACAAATTGTCACTACACGGTTTTTTCGAAATTTTCCTAACAATACATTCCGTCAAGTCCATAATTTCATCAACCTGGTCATGGACTACGTATTGAGCACTTAGCACCACCCTCTCGTTACTTCCGTTGTCGGCAAAGTTGCTGAAGAAGATCCCTCCATTCCACCAGTGTTAGATTCACTGGTCAACTCCAGCACTCGTATCTGAATTAATTTATTTCCCTGCCTCTGTTCACTTATCACGAACGATTTTGTAGAAGTCTTCTTCTTTTTCAGTGACGGCGAGATTTTCTTTTTTTTCCTTATAACTTCGGGTTTTTTAGATTCCTGTTCTTCTTTCGGTTGGTAACCAAATAATTCTTCACATTGCTGAGTGAAGTTCTCCAAAGGCATCTTGAGCATATTGAGAAAACATAATATCAGTGCAGTCCGTCATTATCTGTAAAGATAATTATTGAGTTATTATATAATAAAATTGCAATTATAATCAGGGCACTCCTAAAATTACATGAAATAAAAATACTTACACAATAAAGCTGGTAAGCCGGTGACTTAGGTTATGTGTAACTTTCACCTATGCCGATTGAAATATGACTAAAATACTTAGGAATGTTTTTGCCTTCAGTTGTACCTATATTGCAAAAAAAATATTTTTGTGGCATCATCATATTACATGACCTAAATTGAACAAAAATAAGAATACTATGAGTTTTTACAAGTTTTTCTGACTGCAGTAGACAATATTTTAAATGATTAACTATCCAATAAGTTGGAAAAATTTTCTTAGTAGGCGTGAGCAAATTTCAAAACCTTTAATCCAAATGCAGTTATTTGATCCAGTTTATTGAAACATAATGATATTTCAATAAACTTGTTCATTAAGAACAGAGATTAATAAATGAAACAACTTAACTATAACATTATATTTTTATTTAAAATAAATTTATGTTACACTAAAACTTAAAAATAAAACCTACTGTTATATCAACTAAAAAAATCTAATTTAATATTAAAGTTGGTGAACCAGTCTATTAATTATACTAAATATAAATCTTAAAAAAAGCTGGATTTGTGACCCCAAGCCAATGTGCTAATATTGCCCTTTAATAAAATACGTTTGTCGTCATTTGACGACAAGGCTATTTTATCAATCGATCGAGTGAAGAGTTGATGTTTGAAGGACTTAAAAACGATATTCTTTTTTCGTATGATTTCATTACGCAATAATACATTATTGTAGTCTTCAAATAACAATTTCTTAACGACAGTTTTCTTAATACCCTTAGCCTTTTTTATTTCTTTGTTTTCAGTTTTAATACAATACAATTTGGACCTTAAACCAACAAATTCTTTTATGAGCTGGCCCCCCAACTCATCCTTAAACAAACCAGGAACCTTTTTATTTTTACGCTCAATACCGTATGAATTATTATCATCATAGTTGCTTGTATCAAAATAAGACTGAAATCTAACTTTCAAATCTTTATAAATGTCATTGGTCTGTATGGAGTAAAGAAAACTATCTGTATCTGTGTAACAAAGCTTCAAATTGCATCCATAGAAGGGTTTCATAATAGAATAATGAAAATTGTACATGTGACTTTTGGAAATTTCCAAAACTGTAAAACCAATGTAAATAGGTTTATCTAATATTATTGACTCTGGCTTCATTTGAACTGCAACAAAATTCTCAGAGAAAACAGTTGCACTATGATAATTTGGTCTGGCTATTAATTGTTCAGCACTTAATTGTTTTTTCGTTATATTTTCACTATCCACCCACTGACTAACTAATTTTACGTCCAATCGTTTATCTGGGTCTTCAAGAGTTTTTCCAAAAATGCTATTATTTAACAGCTTAAAAAATATTGTTCAAATGTTGATGTTGCTTTTTGACGTAATTCTGTATTTAAATCAATGTATTGTTTTAAATACGGGCTTTGCTTAAATTTGATTACCCTATGAACTTTTTTTAATTTCAACCCATGATTTAGACATGTTTTTAAATGCACATAATGTATAACATAATTAAATTTATCGTATAAGTTTGGTATCAACTTAGATGTTTTTGACCCAGGTGGAGTAAATTTTTGTGGACAAAATGGTAATTCGTTATGTAAATCATGTAACTTTTCTGGATACTCTAAATCCACTTCTAAAATAAAACCTTCTTCAGAGTCATCCGGAGTATTCAAGATATCACGAGGATTAAAATCGGATTCATTCAATAAACGAAACTCAGAATGTGGCAAATTTGACGACCTCCGTGGCCGAGTGGTTTGTACGCCGGGTTTCATGGCTGTCGCCGACTCGAGAGGTCCCGGGTTCGAATCCCGGTGGGGGCAGATGTTTGTGTGATGAATACGAGCATTTGTACTCCAGTCATGGATGTTTAATATGTATTTATATAAATATACTTATATATGTACAGTATATGTATTCTATCCGTTACCCTAGCATCCCATAACACAAGCCTTATAGTGCTTACTTTGGGGCTAGGCTAATTGGTGTGAGTGTCGGAAATATTTATTATTATTATTTATTATTATAATGTGGCAAATGCGAGCACATTGCGTAACCGTACAAATTGTTACAATCTATGTAAAATAAGTAATTATCGGGAGAAGACGGTTCGTAATCAGATAGGTATTGGTTGTTTGCCCTTGCATATCTAGTAGGACATAAACATACACCTCCACGGATGCCTTTCTGTATTAATCTTATTATTTCTAAGTCCTCAATCAATTGCAGTTTAACTTTTGTTTTAAGAAGCATAGCATCAAAACTTAAGCCTGGGGCTGTAAGATAAAACGGAGGATCCAAACGGTAATTGGTTTTACATGTATGACGAAATTTCTCAAAAGTATCTGCAAGCAATAGTACGTCTGATTTCAAATATAAATCTGTATATTCGCCAAGGTTCTTTAATTCAAATATTTTCCAAACTCGCTTAGCATGTTCATAATCGGACTCCGAAATAGTGCACTCACTCAAACTACTATAGAAATTTTGTTGCAAAGGTAATTTCTTTTCTTTATATGATTCCCATTTATTCATGTATTCGTACGGATAGACACCCTTTCGCCTTAATAATTCAAACTGTTCTTTTTGTGGGAAAAAATTTGATAAATGTAAAAAGTCGTGAGTATTTAAACCAGACACTAATTTTTCGAGGCTTGTGCCTAAAAACTTAAATGAATCGACGAAGCGAACTGCCATGTAATCATTGTCTTTTGTTGTAAAAAACTTGGTGAAAGATATGTAGTTTTCCTTGTTTTTAGCTATAACTTTTATAGGACCTGATGTTTGTGCCAACTGTCGTATAAATAAATGACAATCATAACCGGACAAATTTTGAAAAAACACTGGCACAAATTGAGGTAAACGATATTTCAGATTGCAATACGAATGAATGGCACCACGATACCTTCCTGTCAGATGGCAGTGATCACGAACTCTGTCATCAAATAACATTTGATTACACAGATAACATAACTTGGTTGTGTGGTATGACTCGGTTTCCTCAGCTGTCAATTTATTCATAGGTATTGTATTTTTATAAAGCTGGAAAATTTTTAGAACATCTCCTTTAAGGTAATCAATAAATTTATCAACACAGTCTTCACCACGATAAGACACATACTTATTCAAAGAACTATCATAAGAGCATACTACATAGTATGCAAATGCAGCTGGGATATGCTTTTGTAATGTTTTCGTACAATTGGAACTAGGCCCGTCTGGACTCATTTGCAATAATGATTCAAAATCCGCATATATTACAAAAGGCATGTCTTGCATTTTTTCATAATTTTTAAATTGAATAAGAGTGCCGCGCCTCGGTAAAATAGTGGCGACACCACCACACACGTGAGCATTGAATTTAGATGCATTTTCAAAAAATATCATGCAATCGTCACAAAAATATATTTTGCTATGATGCTTTGTAAGTTGTGATCTCAACAAACGGCTTAAGTTTTTTATCAAGCAGTAATGTGTAAGATTTCCCTTTTCTATGAACAACAAGTTTATGTGATTTTTCTTTTTGTTCTGAGTGCGATATAAGGGACCAACAATGTTTGTTTATTTTTTAACCCATAGACATTTATGCTTATGTTAGAATTATTTTTTTCGAATGTTTTGATGTCAGAAAAGTTTACCGAAAAAGTCATATTTTTTTATATTGAGCACATTCTCAAAATGAGGATAAGACGAAGTTCGATGTGCGTTATTTTCAGCAGGAAATAATGCTGCCATTATGCTCCACAAAAAGCAAAAATTATCACTATTGTTATACATGCACGTTTGAGTTTTAGAGATTTTGGCAAATCGATAAATTTCGACGCTCTTAGAGGATTATATTTATTAATATTAATTTCTAAATGTAAATTACGTAAAAATAACCATCCACTGTCACTTCAAATTCATCAATTTTACCTGAAATAATAGCAACTATTTGAGAAAAAAAATCATTAAAATCAAAGTTTTTGTGAACGACAATATTCTCGGTAGCAAAAGACTTAATTTCGCATTTGTCTGCACCATTACTTCTTAAATAAAATTCGGCAAATAATTCAAAGTTAACTTTAATACTGTTCAAAGTTAACTGGCGCGCCTGTAGCAGCTGAAGGACGCGCGCTCGCAAGCCACGCAAAAAATCAGCAGGAGCTCCCGTCTCCGCGTCGCTGTTGCTTAGGCGATACGATGCGATTCGATTACGAAAAGCGCTACATATTTTTTCTATACCATCACTTAAGTCGATAGCAGAATTATTTTTATGGAAATTACTTTTCAAATGAGCAGAAAATCTATTGCTATTGACAGATACGTCGCAAACTGTGCAATATATCGACCTGTTTGACATTTTTGCAAAATGAAACTAATAAATATATTAAATAGACTGGTCACCAGTTAAATAAAATTAAAATATTATCAGCATGTAATTACTATATTAAATAAGCTTACAATTTACTATCAATGCTATTTATTTTTATCCGCGAAGAACGTCCCGTCTTCTACGAATTCTCGTCGCGCTCGTTTGATGAACTGGCGCAGTAGCTCCAATTCATCAGCTTCTGAGTCCGTCTGGTACTTCAAAGATAAGACTGCACGCTGCCAACGATCTTTTGGGTCTACACACTTAATATCTTTAGTGTTGTAGAGGCGCAGCTCCACAAAGAGATCGCCCGGCAAGCTAGCAGTACGGCGCAGACAGCCGTCGGCGACACGGCGTGTTAACACGGACTGAAAACGGTTTGCTGGCTTGCGCACGCGGCTGGCTTCGATCTCCTCAGCCTCGTCGTCGAAGTCAAGTTTCCACCCTGCAGCAGGTCGAGTTCGTTTCTCCACACTAGGTCGCTCGACCGCCTTTCGTTTGGGTGCTTTCTTTACTGCTTGAATGGTATTGAAATTAAAAAAAAAACTTGGTTAAAAAACTTATTAAATTAAATCAGACAACAATGGGAAATATTAAATCATTTGGAATGAGTTTTCGGCACGAACCCCAGATAAATATCTGTCTTACAGATTCATTGATATACACTCAATATTTATCTGCACTTGGTTAATAGCATTTAAATATCGACATACTTGATATTTTATATAAATAAATTGCCTAATCTTATTAGATAAATTAATGTCAAATATATCTTTAAAACTTACCGTTTCGGTAATTCTTCCTCATCAGACTCGTATACTAGTTTCTTGGTCACCTTTCGAACTTGCTGATCTGATCTGCAATTAAAAATAGAAAGGTTAGTATACATTTCTGTATCTGAAGTACTTACACTTACAGGTTGCAAAATACACTGTTAGAAAGGTTCATTAAATCACGAAACTTACTGTTTATTCAAGCCTTCTTCGCCAGACTCGTACACCAATCTCTTGTTTGTTTTTCGTGGTCGCTGGTCTTTTTTTTTTTTTTTTTTTTTTTTGTTGACGATGGAAAATGCATTTACGCACCGTACCGCGCGCTGGCTGGGCGCGCGGCGTGTGTGGGACTCCCCGGCGCGGAACAACGCCGGTCCTACCCACTAAAAACCACCGGTACCCTCCTACGCCCATATGGGGGCGTCTCAGGATCAGCGCACCTTAGTGTGCGCCACTTCACTGGGACGCCCCCGGGCTGGCCTGGCCCAACGAGTGGACCGGGCGACACGCCTCTGGGGGATTGCGCTAGGGTACTAGGCAATCCCCAGACGGGGTGGCCTATGCCGAATGGCACCAAGGGCACGCGGCGGCCAAGCCGCGCCCAGACCACCTTAGGGCCGACGAAGACCGGCAGTCACAGCTGCCAGCCTTCTTCGGCCCACCCGTCTACGTCGGAGGGGAGCGGCTAGAGCATCCTCCTCCCGCTCCCTCTCCGCTGCCTCCTTCTGCACCATCACAACTTCGCAGAAGGAGGCGGCAGCCTTCCATGCCCTCTCATTGCCAAGCATGGCTCGAACCATACTTGGCAATGAGAGCGGTCCTCCGCCGAGCGCCGCCACCAACGTGCGGCGCTCGTTTCGCCAGGCCGGGCACACGATCAGCGTGTGCTCGGCCGTGTCGTCGGGGGAGGCGCAGTGATGACACCGCGGCAACTCCTCCCGACGGGCGACACGGTGCAGGTAGTGGCCGAAACACCCGTGTCCAGTCAGTACCTGCACCAGGCGGTAGGTGAGGCTGCCCCGCTGGCGCCCTACCCACTCCTCCAACACCGGACGGATCGCCTCGATCGTCCGGTGGCCAGCGGCTGGGTTGGCGAGTGCCTCGCCCCATCGGCGCAAAGCCTCCCTCTGCGCCTGGGTGCGGACCCGTTCGATCTCCTCCCAAACGGGCCGCTCGCCCCGCTCTCTCGCCGCGACCCTGTGTCGATGCACCTGGGATAGAACCAGGGCATCGATCTCCCACGGGAGCGTACCTGCGAGGACGCAGGCAGCCCCGTGGCTGACCGTGCGGTAAGCCCGCACGGCCCGGGCCGCGATGACCCTCTGTGGTCTCCGTAAGAGGGCCTTTGTGCGGGACGAAAGGCACTCCGCCCACACCGGGGCTCCGTACAGTGCCATCGACCTTATCACTCCATTATAAAGTCGACGGCACGACGCCCTCGGCCCTCCCACATTGGGGAGGAGCCGTCCGAGTCCGGCGCACAGCCGGGGAGCGAGGAGCCTAAAATGCTCCTCGAACCTCCATCGGGGATCCAGGGTCAGGCCGAGATACTTCATGTACATCTCGACATGAACCTGGATCCCCTCAACCCGGACACGGAGCCCCGGTGGCCTGCGTCTTGGGGCATGGAACGCCATGGCCCTCGTTTTATCGAGGGCCACCTCCAACCCCAGGAGGCGAATGCGTCGGACGACCATGGAGGTGCCGACCGACGTAAGGTGGACCGCCTCCTCCCACTCCTTCGCTCCCGCCGCGACAAGGGTGTCGTCCGCGAAGCAGACGACATCCATTCGCGGCAAGAGCGAGCCACGCAGGACCCAGTTGTACCCCAGGTTCCATAATAGAGGGCCTAAAATGGAACCTTGGGGCACACCCGCCGCCACTGTCCACGACTGGACGCGCCTCTCCGCGTCCTCGTAGAGGACTGACCGGTCCCGCAGGTAGTCCCGTACGAGGGCGCGGAGGTAGAGGGGCACTCGGTGGAATTCGAGCGCCGCCTCTATGCACTCGTGGGGGATGGGATTAAACGCGTTCGCGATGTCCAGGGACACCGCGATCACCACCTCCCCCCGCGCTGTGGCCACCTCAGTCCACCTTTTGAGGTGGCCTATCGCGTCCATCGTGGACCGGCCGGTGCGGAAGCCGTACTGGCAGTTTGCCAGATCCGGCCCCGTGCCCTCTATGTGCTCGATGATCCGGGAGGCAATGATTTTCTCAAACGCCTTCCCGGACTCATCGAGCAGCACCACCGGCCGATAGCCCGCCGGAGAGTCCGCCGGGCGGCCCTCTTTACGGAGCAGGCAGAGCCGCCCCTCTCTCCAGCGCCTGGGGAAGCGACCCGACGCGATGCATACATCCAGCACCGCGCGGAATCGGTCCCCCAGGGGGCCCAAGGCGATCGCCATCACCTTGGCTGGGGCCCCATCCGGCCCGGGAGCCTTGTTACAGCTCCGGAGCCGGTCCCTCACCATGTCAAGCTCAGCGTCCGACACGGAGGGACCAGCGGCCCACGCCTCCGGGGCGAAACCGGAGGCCATCCTGGGGGGTGCGAAGGGTCCGGGGTTCGGAAAAAGCGTCCCCAGTACCCTTTGCAACAACCCTGGCTCCATACAGGACGTTGAGGGGGCCGCCGAAGCGAACTTACCCCTCACCGCCCTGTACGGCTTCCCCCAGGGGTCGCCGTCTAGGATAGCTATGTAACTATCCCAGGCAGCGACCTTGGCCCTGCAGATGGCAGTTCGCAGGGCCCTGTGGGCCACATTGTACGCCCGGCGGAGGCTTATCTCCTCACCGGGCGTACTCCGGGCGCGCCTACGGCACCGTAGGTAGGCGCGCCATCGTGGTCGCTGGTCTGGTCTGTAGTACACAAAAAATACAAAGCACTTATCAAAAACATGTTCTATTAGTGGGATAATTATAAGTGAAAGTCATGGATTTATAATATAAAACATATCAAAGAGTAAAGTTAAGAAGATTTTCTAACTTATTAAATTATGTAAACGTTATCTAAGAGTAACCACTACACAAAAGACATCATACCGTTTGTTAATTTCCTCGTCTTCAAAATCAATGTTCTTTTTGATGTTAAATTGTGACTTAGCGGCAGGCTTGGAGTTATAAAATTCAATATCCGACCTGAGAACAAAAGAGTTACACTGTAAATTAACAAATACAATAAACAGGCAGAAATAAAATAATGTATTTAAAAAACTTACGAACATGATTTCAACGCAATGAATCTTCGTGGTATTAACAATTAAAACACTAGGTGATGGTCACAACGGAGCCGTGCTGAAGTTGTAATAAAGGTGTATTGATTGGAAAACCTCAATTTATTTCAAAATATTGCATGATAAGCAAATGGTATGGTCAACATTTTTGTTGAAAATTAATAACAGACGTAACTAAAATATAATAATAAAGTTAAGTAAACATCACTGAATGCTATGATTTAAAAAGGTTTGTTAACACTGTGGTTTTTTTTCTAATATTCAGCAATAATTAATTTGCATTGCGAAAATTGCACAAAATAAATTTTGTGAAAAACAAATGTATCAATTTACAATAGGTACACGTCCACGTCCGGTTGGAATTAGTAAAGTCAGCTTTTAAGTGGTAGTAGTGCATAGCGGATTTCCCGCTTGAATTGGAACCCCCGACTGGGGAAGTAATTTCTCATAAAGACTTCACACTAAAATAAAATAAAATTTTCGTGATGTTGTAGGTAAGTTTCCAGTCTTCCACTCGGTAGGGGATTGCGTTCGGGCCAGCATGGTGAGGATGGGTGGATTACTGCTGTTATATTTAATTATCAGATGGCAATATCTGCATGTATATATCAAATAAAATAGTTATTGTTTTCAATATATAGATAAATAATAAATCTCAAATCTAAACTTAGTAATTTTATCTTCCATGTGTATTGTTTTTATTCATTCTATTCGACTTCAAGCATAGTTCAAGGTCCGGCTGCTAAATCTGAATGGAAAACGTAACGAGTTTTATATTTCTCAGTGTTATGAAAAATATTGACTTTGCCAAAAATACACCGGAACTCTTATCTCAGTTCATATAAGTAGCATGACTACTTAATTAAAGAAACAAGAAATATTGTTGAAATTCGACAATAGCATGTCTTTGTGCAACTGTATAAATTATTCCCTTACTAGTATTAAAGAATAACTGCAATATGTTTTTGTCATAACAATAATGCATCAAAAGTACATTTTATTATTTTTCATAATTAACGAATTTGGTACGAAGAAATATAAAATTAATTACAATTCTTTTAAATACGTATACGACTCCTTGACTATAATGTAAGTGTAACTAAGGTTGGTCCACGTATCAAGAGAATAGCGTGTAGCGGCTTTTTCGCTCGAATTGGAGTATTCTCTAGTGTAGCAGAATTGAATTTGCACTGCAAAGATGAGAGGTAGATGCAGCACATTTAAGTATATTTTAGGAACGGCTCTCACTTAAGTGTGAGTGACGACATAAATAATTAAAAATTTAAAGTAATAATATATACAGGGTGAAATTGAATGTTTCTATGAAACTTCGTGAGATTGTTGGGTTACATGTATAGATAATGCCTGATTTTTTTCGGATTTTTTAAAATAAAATTTTTCGATTTTTGAATGAATGAATGAATGAATGAATACTCTTTATTGCACTATTACAAAAAAAAAAACAATAAACATAAAACAGGAACGCAAACACAAAAGGCGGCCTTATTGCTAAGGTAGCAATCTCTACCAGGCAACCTTTGGCTAAATGAAACGATACCATAAGAATAGTAGAAACAGCGGGCTGTGCATTGTAAAAATAAATTAATAAACGTAAATATAGGAAAATAAAATATAGAAAGTATATGGAAGCTATAAAATACAATACAAAGTAATGAACATATAAAAAGATCAGTCAGAGTCCAGCTTGAGAAAATAATCCTTAATTTTAATAGCAAAGGAGTCCCTCGTCCGTGCACGTTTAGTATCTAAAGGTAAAGAGTTCCACAATTTAACGGCTCTTACATAAAATGACTTGGCTACGAAGTCAGTGGAGTGGGGTGGGATAACTAAGGATAGGTTATGAGAAGACCGAAGGTCACGAACAGGATTAAATGAGTGAAAAGTGAAACGCTCCTTAAGATAGAGAGGAGTGTGTGGATGAAAGAGGATAGAATAAAGGAGTGATAGGATGTGACAGTCTCTTCTACGAGAAATGGGTAGCCATTGAAGTTGGGAACGATAATGAGAGATATGGTCGTACTTACGCAGACCGAAAATGAATCTAATACATAAATTCTGCAGACGCTCGAGTTTATTAAGAAGAACAACACTAAGGTCAGGGTAACACGCATCGGCATAGTCAAGCAACGGGAGAAGAAGGGACTGTGCAAGAGAAATTTTAGTCTTGGTCGGCAACAGGTTTTTCAGGCGCTTCAGTGAGCCATACGCACCAAAAACTCTCCTACTAACTTCACCAACATGGTGACTCCAAGACAAGTTACTGTCAAACAACACACCAAGATTTTTTACAGTGTCCTGAAGTGGTATGTGGATGCCGTTTAACAAAATCGGTGGCAGAGCGCTTTTGTTGATTCTAGCATTATACCAATGGCTTCCGATAATTATAGCTTGCGTTTTGCGCGGGTTAACCAACAGACCATGCCGCCGACTCCAGTCAGATATGAGTTCCAAATCGTTGTTTGTAACTGTGATGGCTGTAGGTAATTCCTCTATAGAAGTTTGAGTATATATTTGGAGATCGTCTGCATACATATGATAGGAAGAAGAGAGAGGAAGAGTTATTGAATTTATGAAAATAGAGAAAAGGAGAGGAGACAAAACGCCACCCTGCGGAACACCGGCTGTTGAATCACACCATGATGAAAAATATCCATCCACGCATATGCGCTGCCGCCGCCCATGCAGGTAACTATGAAACCAATCAATTACTGGTGGAGATACATTGAGAGAAACCAACATAGCCAATAAGATATCAAAATCAACCATATTGAATGCGTTACTAAAATCTAACAGCGTCAATACAGTGAGCTGCCGATTTTCCATACCCATACGTATATCATCTGCGATTTTGACAAGTGCAGTAGTCGTACTATGACCGGGACGGAAACCGGATTGAAGTGGATTTAGAAGATTGTTCATGGAAAGGAATCTACTTAACTGTTGATGGACTAATTTTTCGAGGACTTTGGAAAGGAAAGGCAATATTGAAATAGGACGATAATCAGAAAAGGACTCAGGTTTGGATTTCTTAGGTAAAGGAATAATATTAGCTTCTTTCCATGCAGAAGGATAAACAGATGACGATATGGATTTATTAAGGATTTTCGTAATTACAGGAGTGAGGATATCTAGTAGAGGAATGATCATATTACGACTAATGCAATCGCTACCGATGGCATTGGACGATACAGCAATGATATTTTTCTCAATGTCACACTCGGTAAATTGTTTTATGAAAAAAGGAGTGAAAGATGGTGTTGGCGAAGAAGAAAGCGTATTCAAAGTGTGATTTTTGATTATTCCATCCATGGAAGTAGATAAGGAAAAGTGAGCATTTAAAGCATTGATATCACTATTTGAAGCAGAGGTAGAGTTGCGTTTAGATTTGCCAATACCAAGCTTATTGAGAAAGCGCCAAACTTTGGCGGTGTCACCATTTTCTACAGACCTATGAATGTGGCGTCTTTGTTTATTCCTGATCAATGTATTGCAGCGATTCCTTATTTCCTTATATCTGGCACGATTGGCATCCGTTGGATTCTTTTTAAATTTAGTTTTTGCGCGGGTCTTTTTTTCAATTATTGTGCGTATGTCCTCCGTAAGCCAAGGAGCAGGAACATGCTTGATGCGTACAGGCCGCACGGGAGCGTGAATATCCATTAGACGTATGAGTAAGAAATTAAATAGCTCTATTTGTTCGTCAATGGTATTGAGATCATCAATTGCCGACCAATTAACTTTACGAGCATCTTCTCGCAGAATATCAATATCCATTGCACTGAAATTACGCAATAGTTGGATTGACGCCTTACGTTTAGGGGGACGGATTCGATACGACAAATAAATTAAATCGTGATAAGAAAACTGATAAGCAGGTAATTGACCATGTTTTACAACATGGTCGGAAGATGATACCATTATAAGGTCTAGCAGAGAAGGGGTGCAGTTTGGAAATTTATGCGTCGCAGAGAGAGGAAGAATATGCATATTACAAGAATTAATTACTGAACGTAACTCTTTGCATCGGGAATCATTTTTTATCAAACAGGTGTTGAAGTCGCCCATTATAATTGAATGAGTATAATTATGAGAAAAATCTTCAAGGAGAAGCTCGAAGGAATGGAAATAATCAATTTTAGAAGATGGGCTGTATAAAACACCTAGAAGAACCTTATTGTGAACTAAGTTGACCTCAATGAAGAGATGTTCAGCAGTATCCTGCGGAGGAGGTTGAGATGATTGACTTAATACAGTGAAAGAGAGATGGGAGCGGAGATAAATTGCTACCCCTCCATGTGAAGAGCTACCACGGTCGTTACGAATCAAATGATAACCTGGAAGCGAGTAAGAAGAAGAAGGAACAGAAGGATGTAGCCAAGTCTCAGAAACTAAAATCGCATGAATATTATTATTGACTAAATAAGTATATAATTCAGTATAATGTGCCGGGATACTTTGCGCGTTTATGTGGATTACGTTCAAATTTTTTGATAAATCACTAAAAGTATCTTGCAGAAGTTCATCAAGGGACGCAGACTCATCACTATGAAGGCTATCCTCAAGACTGGATTGAGAAGAGCAAGAATGAAATATATCAGAATTAATGGAAATATTCATTGTACATAGATAATTAAAACAACAACAAAGAATATACTATTCAATTGGCATACATTTCAATTACCCATAGGCAGTCAATGTCAAATACAAACTAAGCTAAGCAGAACAAAAAAAAAAAAGCTAAAATCTAAAAGCTAATAATATCTAGCGACTACAAAGCAGATAATGCAATTATTAAAATTTTTATTATAAATATTAATAAGCAATTAACAGCAGATCTGTGCGGCGTCAGAATTAACAGACTCAACAAAGTATTTTTAGGAATTTGACATTGCATAAAATTTTATATATGTATATTAAAAAAGTTAAAAAAACGTTACATTCCAAATTCAAATGTTACAAAAGCAATAATAACAATAAATAAATAAAAAAAAAAAAAAAAGACTCAGACAAGGCTGTATGAATTTAACATCTTATGCCTTTGTTTTAAACAAATTTATAACAATAAAAGTTTCTAGTCTATGGTTTAGGCTACGTACCATACCACTCAACGTGTGCAACAAATGACAAATTTGACATATCTTTCATAAATTCACAATGAATTTATGTCAATTGTAACGTCGGAGTGTAAAATTGTGACTTGGAACGCAACCCAGTTCCGCTGCAGCGAAGCTGTCAATGTCATACAAAAAGCAACAAAAATCTAATGTTTTTTTTTACGTTTACGTAGTGATTGAGTTTAGTCTACCTACAAAAGTGTAAAACAAAAAAAAAAGAAAGGAAACACGACCAGCCACCTTATAGATAAATAAAATCATGACAGAATAAACTTCCCTACAGTAGTTCGACAACATGCAGCTGAGTCCAAGAACAAGAACTGCCACTACACCACCACATTAATCTGCTATAACTACTCATTGAATGAAAGAAAGCTTAAATAGACTACTAGCGCAATAAAGTAATTATAATGATGTGATTCACTCACTTTCTTCTTGGGAGAGCCGCCGTCCTCTGGCGTCTGGAACACATCTGCTTGACGAGGGGCGAGACAGGTGTGCTAGCACCACCACTAGATGGATTAGCAGATGGCAATGCTTCAGAGCTCGTCGGCTTGACGTTCTGAAGAGGCGAGGTTGGTGTGCCAACACCGCCGCTAGGTGGATCAGCAGATGATACCTCCTTAGTAGTCTTACACCGTGCCTTTTGGGAAGCAGCAACCTTTTCCAAGTCAGCGTGACAAGTTATTGAATATCGTTTGTTGTCTGCCAGTACCTTGATGCGACCTCCGTTAGTCCAACAATTAGAAACTCCGAGCCTGTCACGACATTCCAAGAAGAGTTTGTGTCGACGCTTGGTTAGGAATTCAGACAGGGTTATGCCAGATCCCTTAAGCCCAACTTTAGCAGCCCATGCTTCGTTGCGATCCTCATAGCTCCTGAACTTGATGAGTATTGGCCGAGGCCGTACTGATGAAAATACTCCCATACGATGAGCTTGAGTCAAGTCTTCCTGCTGAATATGGTCCAAAAGATGTTGGCGAACAGTATCTGCTGCTACTTTAGATGCATCTTCGTCAGGCAGCTCAATGACACCATGTAACAGAAGCATTTTTTTCCTGTTTTTCATCTCCATATTGTCACATTGCACTGCCAACATATCGACTTGCTTTTGAAGAGCAGCTAGAGATGTCATAATAAATGTTCGAAATGCATTAAAATCTGCAGACAAGGTTGTGACAGTCTCAACTCTTGATGACGGAACTTTCCTCAGCTCATCCTCAAACAGGGCCATTCGAGATTGAACCAAGTCTGCCAATGCTTCCATGGTTCCCCTGATTCCTTCCATAATGTTAATAAAAGCAAAATGGTGTTGATGACAGTTGAGTGAAGTGTTATTGTGATGGTGCGTTTTTTAATGTGCTTGCAACTAGGAAATATGACTGCAGTAGGTAATTGATGTACTACTCAAACATTCTGTGTATAATAAATTTAGAAAATATTAATATAACTATTTTTAAAATTAAATTCAAATTACTCTTACTAAAAACGTGTATGATCACTTCAAACTACCCACGAAATATCGTTTTTAATTTTTTATTTGGTTATTTTTTGTCATTTCTTCCTTATGAGTAATTATTCATTTTTAACATGTCTACATAGAAGTTATAAAGCAACTTAAAATAAGCACTACTAAAAAAACGGAAACTTAATGCCTTCATTATGCCTCCAGTCGAGATCAGCGCCGGTCGGGGCGACGACCGGCGCGGCGGCCGCCTGTGTAGGTACCTAACTACACGCACAGATGACTCGGCGCTTACCTACTCTCCGCTTTGATCCACACTATTTAAAAACATTACAATAAAATAGTCTTAGATGCTTTATTATAATTATTTATTCACTGATACACAATACCTTTGAATATTATTTCATAAAGCACAGGTAATTAATCAATAAAATAAATCTTCTGTTAGAGCAATTAAAAATCCTATAAAGTTAATATGACTGTCACGATTTTAAATCGGTAAAGCCTGTCTGTTAGTTAGTGTAAGAACTTCTTTTTTATTGTTAATGTTAGTTGCCTCGTTTAATTAAAACTTAAGCACAAACGGCTTATTTAAAATTGTGAAAAATCATACAGAGCAAATCGGTATAACTTACGAGCTTAGTGAAGGAAGGAACTCTTCGTGTCTGATTTGCCCACGTCATGAAATTCCCAAAACGTTTAATCACAGCCACAGTCACACACACACACACACACATACATAATAATATGTTGTTTTGCGGCAAGCACGGGCGAGCGGCGCGCCGCACGCTGGCAACTAGCGCCGGTTGCGGCGTCTTTGATGATGTGAATTCCGCCCACCTCCCCTCTTCCCCGCACGCGGTGGTTTGCTTTGATTGCATGCAAAACGCAGTCGCAAGTATATCAATCGCGCGTGAGCGTGCGCATCTTTTGACTTAGTGACATACACTGTGATAATTTCATTATGCCTCAGTATACGGACCAAGAATATTTAGAGATGGTGTACTGCTATCGCGAGTGTGACGAAGTAGGTTTGGTTTACGAATGAGTCCCCAAACCATAGAAGTTGCATTTTGTGCAGTCAGTAGTGATAGGGACACTTTAAAAAAGGTGAAAAGACACGTCCGCAAACATGCCTACCTTTGTTTGCAGCAAAATTGTGGTTTAGAGTAACAATTTTGCAGATAATAATTTAAGTCTCTTTTTATTGCTAGTGTAAATACTTTTTGATTAGAAACAACTAATTGTGTACTACCAGTGTGATTGATTTGATAAAAAGTTCTAGTGAAAAAAATGAATATGTTCCTCGTTCCTCGTTGTACCTACTTACATCGCCGGTCTCGTAAGTACTTTTGAATACCTGGTTATAAATTTCATTCTGACCCAAGTATTGAACTGCAATAAGTATTTCTTTTTGTTTAACATTTGCCTATTTCCAATCGTGACAAAATTATTATTAACTTTTAAAGTTTTTCTCTGCTTAAGAGAAGATGACATTTGTGCTTATTATTTCAATTTCAATAAAGGCATCTAAGCCGATTTTATTGTATTGTGTGGAATCAAACGAGTCAGCTGAGCTCTGTGTAGAGCTAGGTACCTATTCACTCAACGGCTGGCGGGCGCGGTCGGTCGTTGACCCGCGGTGGAATTTTAATGTTTTTCCGTTTTTTAGAAGTGCTTATTTATTAGTTGTTTTTCACTGGATATGTAAGTTTGTTTGTTTAAAATGAATAACTACTCAAAAGGAGGAAAGGACATAAAAATACACAAATTATAAATAAATACATGAAAAAAATATAATTCAAAAAAATCCGAAAAAAAACAGGCATACTCTATACACATAACCCAACAATCTCACGAAGTTTCATAGAAACATTCAATTTCACCCTATATATCAAATATTCACCAATTTTCATTAATATTTTTAAGTAAACATAAGAAATTTAATGGATATACCTACTAATTGATTTATATTATTCAAATTCTGAATAAAAAGCGATTCATTTTCGTAACTTTAATTAATAGATTGTAACAAATTGCTATTTCATAAAACGCTACAGTCTGTACACTATGACCATACCACTACATTTTATTTGCATACTTGCATATTATCGCTCGTTCAACGTTCATTATTTATTGCATCATTCGAGTAACAACTGCAACATGTGTTTTACTTTGTAGGCACACATTAGCTCACCTTTGCGTGTGTGCATACAGTTACCAACGCTGCAGCATCAGCATTTTTAGGGACAAAGAAATATTCTTATAATTAATTCATTCTCCTTGCGCGCCAGTCCCGGGCACTCGTTGACATATTTGCTAAAGTGATTTAAATATCAATTTTTACTCATGGCGTTCCCGTGTTTGCTATTGTCTTCATGGTTGTAACCTAACCGTGGGCGGCTATTGATAAAATATCTTAACTCTGTTGGATGGGGGAGTACGAGCCAATCTGGTCCAGAAAATGTTACTCGCGCTGTCTAGATGGTAACTCCGAGGCAATCGGCTTTGAATTATATTCAAGGAGACCATGATCCAATCTGGCCTAGACATCGTGATTCCTAAATTATTGACTTCTATATGGTTCCTCCGAGACAAGTTGACAAATATTCAAGGAGACCACGAGCCAACCTGATTTAAACTTTATAAAAATTCTGGGTACTCCCTGAGGCAACCTGTTCATTCACATGGTTTAATATCTTTATCATAACGCTTTCATTGTATAAGGGCATGAGTCAAAGTGGCCCATGAAGACATTATCAGATAAGAACCCTTGAATAATAATTGTTTTAGTGATGTGATAATAATGATGTGCTAATAATGATGTACTAAAGATATTTTCTGGTAAGTTACATTATATTATATATAATCATGTAAACTACTAAATTTGAAATAATATTCGTTAAGATGCAGGTTCGAATCCCGCCAGATTTTTGAGACACGTTTTACGTATGTTATTTTTTTTTTTTTTTTAATACAATTACTCCATAGGCGTATGCCCATGCATTATTTAGTTTGACTTTTTTAAGTTTTGTTATATACATTTGTTTGTGCACTCAGTGCGGCCTTTTATATTTAATCATGCAAACATGCGGCATGCTCACTTATGTCTACTTAACTAATAATATTAAAAATATAATTTGGACATATTGTCCATCCCCTTTTTAATGAATATTACGTATGTTATTAAAATGAGTTATTTTTCAATTACATTGACAATACCTTCTTGTATGGAAGCAAACCGTTTTGTTGTGGACTGTATGATGATTTTGATTGAAACTCGATTTTTTCTTCCTTGGTAGTTTATTTTTCTTCTTATTTATTATTACAATTTTGCTGTTCTGGATCGCATGAAAAAATACGCTAACCTCGTCTCGCGCGTCGCCGGCGCCGTAGGCGCCGCGGCGTGCGGGGAAACTGTTCTGGGCCGGTTGGCCCACTTCAGTAGTTTCGGTGTCGCACTCCGTCATCGGGACGGAGCGGTCATCGGGGTCCGTCCTCCCCACTCTTCACACACCGCCCTCGGCGCGGTCAAGCCCACCGGGTGAGACCCATGAGGGAGGCCCAGTGAGCGACCAGCGAGCAGGCGGCGGACTTAGGTGGGGGAGGATAGGACAGTCGGTTTTGAGTTAAGTTGGTAATGAGGGTTAATGATGCGTGTTATTGTTATTTATAGTTATAGTCGGGGTGGTCCCGCCCGCTTGTTTATTATTATTATTTTTTTTTTTTTATTCTTTTTTAGTTTTGTATATATATATATATATTTTTTTTGTGTATTTTTTTTTTTTTTTTTTTTTTTTTTTTATTTTTTTTTTTATTTTTATTTATTTTTTTGTGTGCGGGCGGGGCCGATGTTAGTCTGGTGTGGCGTTTGGACGCGAGGGTCGCTGGCGCGGCCGTGGTGGCGCGTCATCCGGTGGCGGCACAAGCTCCCTAGGGAGCGCGCGGCTGGTGCGGCGGTCGTGGGCGCGGTCGTACGCCGGCGCGATGTTGCGCAGGTGCTCATGCGCCGACTCGTCCGCTCGCCCGAACATGCTGGTAGTAATCCTGGTGATAAAATCTTTTAATGACTCGATTTTGAGATCTTTTTCGAGTGTGCTGTTTCTAACATATGGGCCCGCGTTGGTTATCATTCTAAGCGTTGTATTTTGCACTGCGTGTAGGCGTTTTATCGGGCCGTCCGCGGCCAACGCGTACCACGCGGGCGCTGCATATGTTAAAATGGGACGGATATACAGTTTGTATAGATTGACTCTTATACGTAGAGGGAGATTGCTGCGTAATACGGGCCTTAACATCGCTCTTGCGGTTTTTGCCCGTGCGATGGTGTTATTTATGTGGGCTAGCATGTTGAGTTTGGAATCGATTGTGATCCCGAGGTACTTAGCCCGGTGTATCCACGGGATCGGTTCACCGTTGATAAGCAGTGGGGGTGGTTGGATGCGGTGATTTCCTATTACCATGGCCTGAGTTTTTGCGACGTTGATGGTAAGTCTCCATTTGTCAAGCCATGGTATAAGTGCGTTCAATGTGGGTTGCATCTTTTCTGCTGCGTGTCGGGGGCGGATGGATGCGGCGGTGTAGGCGGTATCATCTGCGTATAAGGCCAGTTTTGTTCCGCTTAGCACTGGTATATCGTCTGTATAGGCTGTGTATAATGTGGGAGAGAGACAGCTGCCCTGCGGTACGCCTGCCCGTACTGGGCGGGTGGTCGATAGCTGTCCCTCCACCGTAACACAGAAACTTCGGTTGTGTAGGAATGAGGCGATGACTTTTATTAACCGCAATGGCGTTGGGGTGGGAGAAGACGTTGATAGCTTGAATAGAAGTCCCTCGTGCCAAACACGGTCAAACGCCTTCTCCATATCCAAAAGTACCACTACGGTAAATTCCTTCTTATTGAAGTTAGTGGCTAAATCGTGTATCGTTCGTGTTAATTGAAGCGTAGTGGAGTGGCCCGAACGAAAACCAAACTGTTCGGGCCGTGGCGTCGTGTAGGTAGTCAATTTTTCTAGTAGCAATTTTTCGAAAATTTTTGATGCGCTCGGTAAAAGGGTGATGGGGCGGTAACTACCAGGCTTCGTGGGGTCCTTACCCGGTTTATGTATCATAATGACCTTGCCACACTTCCAATCTGTGGGAAAGTGGCCGGTCCTTAGTGCGCCGTTATAAATTCGGGTAAGGGCTGCGATACTCTTAGGCGGCAGGTGCCGTAGGGCGGCGTTCGATATATCATCCAGGCCCGGGGCCTTCCGTGGCTTGCACCTGGAGATCTCCCTCCGGACCTGGGTAGGCGAAAAAACTATCGGGTCGACGTGAGTGATGAGCTGTTGAGACAGACAACTAATCACGTGCGACTTTACAGTCTGCACGTGCTCGTTGTCTGTCGTGGGGTTGGGGGTGAATTGTTGCTCTAGGTGATCAGCAAACAGTTCAGCCCTGTCTATGGCAGCGTACCTTGGTTGGTTATGTTCATTGTGTAGCGGGCGTATTGTGCGTTTTTCGGACTTAAGTTGCTTGCAGAGGCGATAGACCGAGGGCATGTCGTCGCCCACTGCAAGCAAGTGATTTTCCCAGGCTTCGATAGCGTGCGCCTCCATTGCACGCTTTAAGTCAGTTGTTATCTTGTTTATCTCAGCTTTGATAACGGGGCAGCGGGTAGTCTGCCATAGCCTCCGCAGTCTGCGTTTCTGTTTGATTTGTTCTTGTAGCCGGCTAGGTAAAGTGGTGTTATAGTTACCTACTGTCCGGGTGCGTGAAGCTGTTACTAGCGCAGACTGGATCGCAGTGGTAAAGTCCGCTGTTGCATCGTCAACATCGGTGGGCGTGTTGATGGGGCGTGTGGTAGTGTTTTGCGCCGCCTCGGACTGAAATTTTTTCCAGTCAATGCGGCGGCGCGGTGCGGGGATCTGTATGTTGGTTGACATCTTTTCTAACCTTAACATGACTGGTCTGTGGTCCGACGGGAGGTCCATCATTACCTCTTGTTGGATCGGTGCGTCTATACCCCTGGTTACTGCCACATCGAGGACGTCACCGTGTCCATTTGAGTCGTATCTCGTCGGTTCGTCTGGGCCGTGAATTGTGTACTCGTGGTTTAGTGCGTCTGTATATAGAATCCTCCCTGCGGTGTTTATGCTCGCGGAATTCCAATAAGTGTGTTTTGCGTTTAGGTCTCCGGCCACTAGAGTAGGTAAGGGGTGGAGGAGGTCCCGGAGTTCCTTAACGTCAAATCTAGTCTGGGGCGGTCTATATGTGGCGTAGAATCGGGTGACTGTGCCCTCGAGGCTTAGGTCAATCCCGATTGCGTACATCGTGCGTAATTGTACGTCTGGGGCCGGCTGGTGGATAATCCTTTGGTGTACTAGGATCAGAAGTCCTCGGTGTGGTCTGCCCTCCGGTGATATCTCATCTTTCCGGTACGTCGTGTAATTCCGGACGCTAAAGGCAGTGCCCGGTCTGAGGAAGGTTTCGCTCACGAGTGCGATATCTACGTCGTGCTCTTGCAAAAAATGCGCGAGCAAGCGACGTTTGCCCGTGAGCGATTGCGCATTCCAGTACACTATCTTTAGCGGCCGGAATTTTGGGCCGTAAATTGGTGGAAGCAACGCTGAATCTGTTCAGCGAGGGTTTTGGCCAGTGTTAATTGCCAGTCTGTGTCAATTTTCGTTGTTTCGGTGTTCGTTGGGTGGATCGCTGTCTCTTTCTCACCTTTGGGGGCGTGGTCTGCTGTGGCAGAGCTTTTGGCACGGTTTTTCCCTCCTCTTTTTTTTTTTCTTCGGTGGGTAGTTTGAGAAACCGTCTGGGCTGCGTGAGCTTTTGCTGTGGCATTGTTCGCCGGGGCCATCAGTGAGTTAGTAGCGGTTTCACTCACCTCGGTGTGTTGGATGGCGGCCTTGGTGATCGGGCCAACAGTGGGGCCAGTTTTGGCGACGGTGGTGGCCCTCTTGTTTCTTCCTTCTTTTTTGATAATGGGGCAGCTGGAGTGATTGGCCGGGTGTGGTCCCCCGCAGTTGGCACAGGTAGCCGCATCTGTGCGTGGGCGGGGGCAATCGGAGGTGGCGTGGGGCTCTCCACAGCGCACCCAAGGGCCGGTGGCATCCCTTAGAGGAATGTCGGAAGCCTTGGCACCTGTGGCATTGCGCGGGGCCCTTTTTACCTCTCCACGCCTCGATTGTGATCCCGGACATGCATAAAAGTTCGTTAATGGCATATATGTTAGGAATCAAACCTGGTGTTTTCTGCAGCGCGGCGAAAAATATGCATCCGGGGCGTCCCGCCCTTGCCCGGATCTGTTTCGCATGTTCGACTTGAAAGCCCTTAGCGGCTAGGGCCTCTTTAATCTGTATCGGCTCTGTGTTGTATGGCAATCCCCTAATGGCCACTTTAAGGCTGCACTCCTCCGGGAGGGCGTATGAGTACCAACTCAGTTCCGGCTGTACCTTTTCCAATTCGGAAAGGTACGCCTGGATGAGTCGGTACTCATCGCCATCCGTGGGGGAAAATCGCACTCCCATGCCGAATGGTCTGGCGCTGGGCGGTCGTCCTAGGCGGTCGTGAAGGATTTTAAAGTGGTCGGCCCAGTTTGGGAGCTTTTCCACTATGAGTGGCGGGTACCTTTTGTCGCGTTGAGGTGCTGCGTTGCTAGGCTGTTGAGTGGCGTTGTCGGTTGCGCGTGCAATCTGCGGTGCGCTCGTCGCGTTGCTGGTTGTATAGTGAGTAGGCGGGGCGGTTGAGCTTCCGGCGGTAGTTGTGTGAGGCGGGGCAGGGGGCGTGGCCACAGCCTGCGAATATGTTGTAATTGGAGGGTAAGTGTGTTTTTGCCTTACCGGCTCTCCCGTCGGTACCGCCGCTCCACTATACCCCTTTTTGCGATCTACCCCCGTGTTGGCAGATGTACTGGGTGTTAGGGTTGGTTCGTCTTGTTGTTGTCCCATAACTCTTCTGGGTGGCTTAGGCTCGCGTTGTGGTTGCGGGGCGGGAGTCGTCAGCGTCAGCGAGCCAGGGGTCGTCATCGGGGCAGGGGTCTTCTTCTCCTGTGGTTGCGATGGTGGTAGTGGCGTGAGGTCTATCGGCGATTGCGTTTTGTCGCCGCTGCTCAGGGAGCGGTGAATACGCGGGTCGCGTAGGTGGCGGGCGCGTTTTTCCGCGCCTTCAGGCGTCGGGGTTGGTCTGGGGCGCTTCTTTGCAAATGGTGTCAGTCCCGTTGAAGGTAGAAGGATGGGTGACCCACAGAGATTGCGAAGCGCCTCGAACGCTGATTCATCGGCCGGGCAAAGGGAGTAGGTTTTGCCCGCTTCGCGCTCCAGTATACGGACGTATGCGTTAAGCCAGCGATTAAGCCTATCCGATAGAAGACCGGATTCGATAAGCCGGGACACCATCACCGCATCAAACTCATGTTTGAGGCTAGGCGATGTAACCCCGGCCATCTTTTTGGCTACCTCGCTGACCGCGCTTCCGGCTACTGGAGCGCGAATTGAGGGTAGCGGTGAATCTAGGCTAGGTGTGGGGGGGGGGAGGCGGGGTGTGGTGAATTTTCCGCCGGAGGTAGTCGGCGTAGTCGTTCCCTTTGTGAGTGGTATCTTGGAAGCTGATGTGGGCTTCGTTTTGGGCGGTGAGTGCGGTTGCGTCTTGCGTTTTGGCTGTTGGTCTGCCATTTTTCGCGGTTATTACGCGAACGCGACGCGGTGCAGGGGGTATCAACCGGCGCGACCCTGAGCAGCGCGCGCGAGCGCGCTGCCCCGCTGCAGTTTAGGTTGGAAGTTCCCCGCCGGCCGTGGGGCCAGGACAGGTACTTCAGTCTTATTTTCAAAATAAGATTGAAGACACTGAGTTTAAATTTTGTGGGTCCGTGCGCATTCAAAGTATCATGGGCAGTCCTCGCATGAAAAAATGACAAAATGACCCTACTTATATCTAAGATTATGAGTACGCAGTTAGCGCTAAGTCAGAGCGGTAGTTGACCTATCCCGTGCGTTTCCCCCCGCGCCCCGCCGTAGTTGCGTCGTCGGTTGCTCGCAGTTCGCGCTAGGTCGGAACGGTAGTCGGCCAGTCGTGTGAGCCTCTTCTGAGCTGTGGTCGCGTCGTCCTTGACAACTCTCCCCCCGGCGCAGACTCGTCGTAGCATTCCTTGATGCGAGGACGACGATCTTGGTGGTGGGGCGTCGCAGCACTCCTCCTCTGGTGCGGACGTCAGCGCAGCGTACTCGTCCATCGGGTCCGGGGTAGACGGCGATGATCTCCCCGCGGGGCCACACGTTGCGTGGCATGGCAGGATCGGCGATGATGACCAGGTCCCCCGTGTGCAGCTGGTCTTCTCCTGGAGTGGCGGCGGCTTGGCGGGGCGTGAGTGTAGGCAGGTACTCGCGCACCCACCGGGTCCAGAAGGCGTCGGCGAGTGCCTGGCTGGCGCGCCAGACGCGGCGGTCGGCCGGGTCGCAAGGCCCGGTGTGCGGTAGGCCTGCTGAACTCCCCAGCAGGAAGTGGTTCGGCGTGAGTGCCTCCGGATCGCTAGGATCGACGGAGACGTGAGTGAGAGGCCGCGTGTTTATGGTATACTCGGCCTCTGTCAGCAGCGTTTGGAGCACCTCTTCCTTTGGCGCTCGTTCGTGGAGCACGGCGGCGAGTGCAGTCTTGACGGAGCGCACCAGTCGCTCCCAGGCTCCCCCCATGTTCGGCGCCCCTGGTGGGATGAAGCGCCATGTCATGCGGTGCTGTTGTCCCAGGTCTTCCAAAGCGGGCTTCCATTCCTCGTAGGCGGCACGGAGTTCGACGTCGGATCCCCTGAAGTTGGTCGCGTTGTCGCTCATCATTTCTCGCGGCCATCCTCGTCGGGCTGCCATCCGACGCAGGGCTAGGAGTGCAGAGTCCGTCGACAGGGATGCCACCAGCTCGATATGCACGGCGCGCGTCGTCATGCAGGTAAAAAGGGCCCCCCATCTCTTCTCGTGTCTTCTTCCGATTTTCACCATCATCGGCCCGAAATAGTCGACGCCGCAATAGGTGAACGGCCGATGAAACGCGTCGACTCGTGCTCGTGGTAGATCGCCGAAAATTGGTGTTTGCGGCCTTGTTTTCCTTAGTTTGCACCATTCACATTCTCTTGCGACGGCGCGTACGGCGGCTCGTAGACTTAGAATCCAGAAGCGTTGGCGTAGGTTGTTCACCACGGTTTCTCGATTGCCGTGGTGCGCTGCGTGGTGTTCCCTCTTGATCAACAGGCGAGTGTAGGGATGCCTTCCGTCCAATATCGTGGGCTCCTTGGTTTCGATGGGGACATCGGCGGCGCGGATGCGCCCGTTCACGTGCAGCGTGCCGTTCTTCAGGATGGGGTCCAGTTTGTACAGACGACTGGACTTGGGGATTGCTCTTCCTTCTTGCAGGACCTGGACTTCTGCCCCGAAGCTGTCTGCTTGTGCCCGTTGAATCCACATCTTCTCGGCTTCTTCTAAATGTCGGACTTGCAGTCCCTCCTTGCTGCCCCGGCACCGCTCTATGAAGAGTAGGACGCGGGCGGTCGCTCTGGTGAGCCTCTCGTGTGATGAGAAGCGCGTGATGTCCGGCAGGCTTGACTCTTGCTGCTCCGTAGTGTGTCCCACAACCTCGCTGTCATCTTCTTCTATGGCGTTCTCTTCTACGGGCCAAAGGTGTTCCGGTTCTTTCAGGAAGGCTGGGCCGGTGAACCATCTGTCGCTTGCGGTGAGGGGACGGCGTGATGCTCTTGTTGCGTCGTCAGCTACGTTGTGCACGGTGGGGATCCAGCGCCAGTCTTCGGGTCTGGTGCGTTCTGCCAACTCCCCAAGGCGGTGCGCGACGAAGGGCGTGTAGCGTCGTGCGTTGCGACGTATCCAGTGGAGGACGGTGCGGCTGTCACTCCAGTAGACGGTGCGACTGGGCTCTTCCTTGTGCTCAGTGACGATGGCTTCGGCGAGGCGCGCGCCGATGACCGCTGCTTGCAGCTCCAGTCGTGGAATGCTCTGTGTCTTGATGGGGGCCACCTTTGATTTGGCAGCGGCGAGGGTGATGCTGATGCTGCCGTCGTCCCTTGTCATCCTCCAGTACGCGGCGGCGGCGTATGCTTGTTCGCTCGCGTCGCAGAACACGTGCAGTTCGCGGCGCGCGGCCGGCCCGTACCAGCGTGGCAGGCGTAGCTGGGCAACCTCCTCACGTAGGGTCTGCAGCCTGCAGCTGGAATGATCTTCCTCCTCCGATGCGAGATCTGAAATCCAAACAATCATTGAAGACTACCTTAAAACGTCATTTGCTGAATTTGCAATGTACGCATTAATTTAAAGATACTCACCCAATTTTCAGTCTCGACAGTAAGTTATGGGGATTAGATTCGGTACCTGGAGGCAAACTTATTCGGGTGATAGGCGGCCGCGGGGGTTCTTCATGGTAATCGTGTGATCTGGGTGCACGTTTCTGACGGGATTATATAGCTGCTTCCCTTTTCTATTCAAGTTGCTGAGCAATTACTGAGTTTGTACACTCAATTTCACTGTTTTTGTGCGGTATGTGTGACGACAGTAATAGTAACATTAACAAGTGACAGCCACAGATTACGGAGCGCAGAATTCAGAAATTGTATTCTTTCGCAAATTCGCACCTTGTGCTGGCACTTCATGTGGCTAATCGTGTTTGCTTTTTGATAGATATGTATCCATAACGGGCAGTGAGAGGAAGGAACTGCTATCGAGGCGGATGCGATTGGCCATGTGAGGTTCTGGCATAACAGGCCCTGCCAGAATACCAGCGCTGCTGTGACACGTTTTATAGCGTGTTGCGGTAGCATTACGCTGAGGCAGGGTCCTGATTGACCACAAATGGTACTTCATTTTTCTTTTTCTTTTCTCCATTATGTATATTTTCTTATTTTTTTTTTGTATGTTGTTTTGCAAATTAATATGTGGTCAATAAAAAATGATTCTCTCTCTCTCTCTCTCTCTCTCTCACCGGGTGAAGTCTTCTGCTTCGGCGTCAGGCAGCTGCTCATCCCACCCCAGCTTCTGCTTCGGACGGCGCCCAGGGCTTCTCGTTTCGTCGGCGTCCGCTGGTGCTTGATGACCTCCTTCGGGACTCGGTGCAGTGTGGTGTTGAAGGCCAGCTGGTCTCGCTCGGCGTCCCATAGCAGGCCGAGCGTCTTGTCTGGTGCTGGTGCCAGTTGAGTGGGGCTTCTCGTTCTGAGCTCCTCTTCTATGTCTTCTAAAGTCGTCCTTTTGTTGGAGTTCCACCCTCGTAGCCTGAAGCCTGCTTGCGCGTGAACGAAGGCCACTTCATTGACCGTCTTCTTTGCAGTGGCGATGTCGCTGAAGGATTCCACGAGGTCGTCCATGTAGTGGTTCCGGGTGATGGAGTTGAACGCGGCGGGATGGGTGGCCGCGAAGTCTTCCGCGTTCCGGTTCCTCACGCTGTGGGCCAGGAAGGGTGAGCTGGATGCGCCGAAGATCAGGGCCGTCATCTTGTACTTTTGCGGTGGTTGATCTTGCTTTTCTCTCCACAGGAACATTTGGGCCGGCTGGTCTTCCTTTCTTATCGCAATGCGCAGGAACATTTCCTGTATGTCAGCGGTCACTGCCACTGGGCCCTCTCTGAACCGGAACATGATCCCCTGCAGTGACTGTAGCAGGTCCGGTCCCTCCAGCAGTAGGTCGTTCAGGCAGACTCCGTGTGACTTGGCGGCGGCGTCGAAGACCAGGCGCAATTTCTCCGGTTTGTTTGGGTTGAAAACCGGAAAGTGCGGCAAGTACCACTTCCGCGGGCTCTCTTCCTCGGTGCCGTCGCATGGCTGTGCGTAGCCCTTCTGCAGTAGCGCCTCGACTTCTTGTTTGTATCGCGACGCAAAGTGGGGTCCTCGTTCACACCTCCTCTCGACGTTCTTTAGTCTTCGCAGAGCGGCGTTGTAGCTGGGCGGCGTGGTGACTTCTTCCTTACGCCAAGGTAGTCCTACTTCGAAGCGTCTGCCGATTCGCCTGGCCGTTGCGTTGAAGACTTGGATGGCGCGTTGGTCCGTGTCTTCGGTCTTCTCTTTCAGGGATACTCCAAGCGCGTCGATCTTGAAGTGCTCTTCTACCAGCCTCTCTATGCGGTCATTGCTGTTGCAGTCTGGCGTGAAGACGTGCAGGATCGATTCGGCATCCTTTGCGTACAGCGTGCGTGGTACGGTGCCGTGGATCGTCCATCCGAGCCCGGTGAGCGAAGCGGCTGGTTCGTTTCTTCGTCCCATCTTGAGTTGGCGTGACACGATGAGGTGCCAGTTGTCGGCGCCTATCAGTAGTTGCGGCCTCGCTGTCCCGTAGCAGACGTCGGCTTCTTTCAGCCCTCGCAGGTGTGTGTGCTTCAGGACGCTTGCCGGAACGGACTGGTGGTGGAGCACCAGTTCCCTGATGGTGCGTAGCTTCACGTGGTGCGTGGTGTCGTCACTCTTGCCCTTTACCGTTGCTTCGACGAGCTTGCTGGTGGCTTCTTGACTGGTGGATGCTACGCCACGTATGTGCAGTGGTCGCGCTGGCCCCTCGATGCCCAACTTCTGCGCCAGGTCGTCTTCCATGAGTGACACGGTTGAGCCCTCATCGAGTAGTGCGTAGGTGTTGGCCTCCCCTTGTGGGCCCCCGACGGTGACTGGAACCACCTTCAGCAGTACCACGCTTCTATCCTTGCCGGCGACAGTGGCGACTGATACGGTCTCGTTGCTTGCACTCTTCGCTTCTTCCACGGGTTCGGTGTGGAGCAGTCGGTGGTGAGGACGGCGGCATCCGTTCAAACCGCAGGCCCTCTTGTTGCAGCTCTGGCGTCGATGGCGTTTCTCGAGACATTTGAAGCAAATGCCCTCCTCCTTGACGATCTTCCATCGTTCGTCGGTGCTGGCTTCTTTGAACTTCTTGCAGTTCGGCAACGTGTGGTTCTCGTTGCATGCGGCGCATTCGTACTTCCGTTCTTGCTGTTCATCGGTCTTCGTAGACTTCGGTGATGGTGGCGCGGCGTCTGTGGTGGTGGTGTATATGGTCGCCTTCCTCTTCGTGGCGCTCGCTGGGGTAGTGGCTGGTGGCTTCGCAGTCTTCGACGTTGTTGCCGGCTGTGCGATATAGGTAAACCGCATCGCCAGGTCCGCTTCATCCATCAGGAACTTTGACAGTAGCTTGATCTGTGGCTCGTGAGACTTCACGTTCTGTTGAGCGTAGTCACACCACCGGGCGCGCAGGTAGGGGCTTAGCTTCTCCAGCACCTCCCTGGCCAGCATCGGGTAGTGTAGGTAGTCTTGACGATCCATGTTCTGCAGCATACAGACGATGTTCTGAAGCTTCACTGCGAAGGCGTTCAGCTCGTTGGCGGTGCTCCCCAGTCTTGGCAGGCGGCGCAGCTCTTCCATGGTCTTGTCTATGATGAACTCCGGTCTTCCGAAGCATTGCTCCAAGGTACGCATCACTTGCTCAGGGCTGCCGGCGGTGCTCAGGAGTCCGGATGTGGCTTCACGGGCCTCCCCCCGTAGGCAGTTGCGTAGACGGGCCATGTTCTCTGTGGGCGTGAATCCGTAGGTAGCAGTCGACTCGACCATCGCAGCCTTGAAGGGTAGCCACTCGTTGACGGCGCCGGAGAAAGTAGGCAGCTCGGTGATCTGCCGGGGCGCGGGGCGCACCCGTATCATCTTCTCGAAAGCTTCTGCCAGTTGCTCGATGCCCCTTCTGTGTCGCGTCGGCGTCGGTGATCTTGCTTTGCGTGCAGGAGTTTCTTCGAAGTGTACTGCACCGGTCGGTCGCTCCCCCCGCACCGTCCGCGGGGTGCGCAGTTCGTGCGCAGGGGTAGGCCCGTCGTTCATGGGCGCCGTGAATCCCGGAGTGGTTGACTCCCCCCGCACCTCGGAGGGCATCGTCGTGTGCAGTCGCAGCCAGTCGTCAACTCGTTCGTTCGTATTCTCAATGCATGATCCTTCCGCTTCAGCTTCCTCTTCACGAATTTCTTCAATGTCGGCAGCCAGTCTCTTCTTAATAAGTTCCGATTCGATCGCCAATTCTTTCTTCCTTATTTCGGCCAGTCGCTCTTCCGCTTGCAGTTGTGCGTTTCGTATTCTTGCCACGGCGCTACTTGTCGATCTTCTTGATCGCGCCGGTGACGGGTCACGTGATGCTTCGACGTGAGCGGGGTGCGCGGGGGTGTGAAATGCGGTACCCGGCAGGGTGCCCCCCCCGGCCCCTATGACGTTACTACCGTCCATGTGGACGTTTGTCCTCAGCCTGGTCGACAAGTCTTCCCGTTCTTGGGTTGTGCCTCCTCCCGACGGTGAGCGTGGTGGCTCCGTAAAAACGGTCTGCGCAGGCGGCGTGGCTTCCTGGGAGCGTGTCTTGACCATCTTCAATATTTTATTCTTCAAATTCCGGCGTTTCGGCGTTCTTCAAATTCCGGCGTTTCGGCGTTCTTCAATTCCGGCGTTTCGGCGTTCTTCAATTCCGGCGTCTCGGCGTTCTTCAAATTCCGGCGTCTCGGCGTTCTTCAATTCCGGCGTTTCGGCGTTCTTCAGATTCGGCTCGATGTGACCAGCAGCTTGTTGCTGTGTCTGGTTCCGGTTCGTAGTGGATCAACAGCTTTTCTTCCCGGTTCTTCAAATCTGGATCGCAGATTCGTCACGGTAGGGCTCTTCAAATCCGGCTCGATTGGACCAGCAGCTTGTTGCTGTGTCTGGTTCCGGTTCGTAGTGGATCAACAGCTTTTCTTCCCGATTCTTCAAATCTGGATCGTAGATTCGTCACGGTAGGGCTCTTCAAATCCGGCTCGATTGGACCAGCAGCTTGTTGTGGACTGTATGATGATTTTGATTGAAACTCGATTTTTTCTTCCTTGGTAGTTTATTTTTCTTCTTATTTATTATTACAATTTTGCTGTTCTGGATCGCATGAAAAAATGAGCTAACTGTTTCGTCGTCTCGCGCGTCGCCGGCGCCGAAGGCGCCGCGGCGTGCGGGGATTCCGGTGTAGGATCGCTCCTCTTCGGACGTGTCGGGTGCGCACTCCGTCTCAACGGAGTGGTCGGTTTGGGTCCTTATCTCTCCCCTCTTCGGCTTCACCACCGCCCTCGGCGCGGTCAAGCCCCCCGGGTGAGACCCGTGTGGGAGGCCCGGTGAGCGACCAGCGAGCAGGCGGTGGACTTAGGTTGAAGAGGGAGAGCAGGGCTGGTCGATGTGGTAGTGGTGTCGGTATGGGTAGGTATCCAATCTAGGAGGGAATCGGGAGTGGGGTAGATTAGGTGTGGGGCCCGCCCGCTGTGTTGCGGGCGGGGCCGACGTTAAGTAGGCGGCGGTGGCTCCACCGCTCGCGGGGATCGCGAGCGGGAACTTTGCGGGGCTTCTTCAATCGGTAGAATCTCCCTGGGGAGGGCTCTGTCGCGGCGGGTGCGGGCGCGCTCGTACGCCGGCGCTAGGTCGCGCAGGTCCTCATGCGACGAGTGGCTCGCTCGGCTGTACATGTTGGCGGCTAATCTTTGAATAAAATCATCTAGGGGTTCCGTACGTAGATCTTTGTGTAGCGTAGTGTTGCGGATGAAAAAACCTGCGTTGGTGATCGTCCGCAGGGTGTGATGCTGTTGGGCGCGTAGTTTCTCTCTTTGCGTTTCCGCAACCAGAGCGTACCACGCGGGGGCTGCGTATGTGAGTAATGGCCGAATATAAGTTTTGTATATATTTACTTTTATTTTTAAGGGCAGGCGGCTTCTCAGTACTGGGCGCAGTTGCGCTCTGGCTGTTTTTGCTTGAGCTATGGTGTTTTTGATGTGGCGGCGGAGATTTAGGCGGCGGTCGATCGTGACTCCCAGGTATTTAACCTCTGGAGCCCACGAGACCGGCCTGCCTAAGATGGTGAGCGGTGGCGGGTCAGAACGTTGAGAGCCGACAAGTAGCGCTTGGGTTTTACCTACATTAACTCGTATACGCCATTTGTCGAGCCATGGAGTCAAGGCGTCTAGTGTGGGCTGCAGTTTGGCGGCGGCGTGGCGGGGGCGGATGGACGAGCTAATGTAGGCAGTGTCGTCCGCATATAAAGCGAGCTTTACGTCGCCGACTACCGGGACGTCGTTTGTATACATCGAATATAGATGGGGTGAGAGGCAGCTGCCCTGTGGGACACCTGCTCGGACTGGGGTTGATAAAGCACCCTCAACTGTAACTTGGATGCGGCGGCCGTCGAGGAAGGATGCGATTATCTTCAGTAGTCGGAGTGGCAGCTGGGCTTTTTCGAGTTTGTAGAGAAGGCCCTCGTGCCAAACTCTATCGAAAGCCTTCTCTATGTCGAGTAACACGACTGCGGAATACTCACGCTTGTTGGTGTGAGTAGCGAGGTAGTGGATTACTCGGGTAAGCTGGAGGGTGGTCGAATGCTCGGCCCGAAAGCCGAATTGCTCTGGGCGGGGCTGCAAGTAAGGGAGCAATTTTGGTAATAGGAGTCGCTCGAAAATTTTTGACATCGTACACAGCAGGGTGATGGGCCGGTAGCTGTCCGGGCGAGAGAGATTTTTACCCGGTTTGGGGATCATTATCACCCTGCCTTCTTTCCACTTGGAGGGGAAATGTCCGGTGCGACAAATTCCATTGAAGAGCCGGGTGACAGCAGCGATGGTCCTTGGGGGTAGGTGGCGTAGGGTGGCGTTGTTTATGGCGTCTGGTTCGGGTGCTTTTCGCGGCTTACTTTTATAAATTTCTCTCCTTACCTCCTTTGGTGAGAAAAATATCGGATCGGTGAGTGCGTTTAGCGGCGACGACAGACAGCTAATCACGTGCGACTTTACGGTCGCGGCGTGCTCACTGTCTGTCGTGTCGTTGGGCGTGAAGAGGCGCTCGAGATGGTTGGCCAACAGCTCGGCGCGGTCTTCGGCGCGGTAGCGGGGGTGGCCGTTTTCGTCGGTAAGCGGGCGTGGCGTCTTTGTGGTTCGTGGGGCGAGTTGCTTGCATAAGCGGTAGACGGATTGCATGTCTCCGCCCACGCTCAGCAAGTGTCGGTCCCATTGTGCAGTCGCTTGGTCTTCGAGCGCGCGCTTTATTTGCGTCGATATCGCATTCAGTCGTGCTTTTGTTATGGGGCAGCGAGTGAGTTGCCAGAGCCGTTGAAATCTACGTTTTTGTGCTATTAGTTCCTTCGTCCGTTGCGGGAGGGGGGGGCTCCCCTCCGCAGTGGGGCGGGTGCGGGTCGATGTTCTTAGCGCGGATTGTATCGCGGTTGTGAGCTCACTTGTTGCTGTTTCAATATCGTCTGGGGTATGTATAGGCCGAGTCGTTGTGAGATTGCTTGCACTGTTTTGAAAGGCGTCCCAATTTACGGTTGTACGCGGAGTGGGAGGCATCACGCGTGTTGGTAATGAGTTTAAAGTGCATAGGACGGGGCGGTGGTCGGAAGGAAGATCTAACATTACCTCCTGCGTAATGAGACCATCGATATCGCGGTGGACTATGATGTCTAGGACGTCGTCGACTCTTCCCGCCGGGTCATGCCGTGTTGGCTCGGAGGGGCCCGTTACGTCGTAGTTTTGTGCGACGGCGTCTTGATAGATAGTGCGGCCAGCTGGGTTGATGGTGGTGGAGTGCCAGGCGGTGTGTTTTGAGTTAAGATCGCCCGCCAGGATGGTAGGTAGCGGGCGCAGGAGCTGTCTTAACTCAACGATGTCGAGCACGGAACCCGGCGGTTTGTAAACCGCGTATATTCTCACCTCGTTTCCGCCGAGCATCAGGTCGATTCCGAGGGCGCGCATTGTAGTTAGGTGCGCAGGGGGTGCAGGCTGATGGATTATTCTGCGATGTACGAGTACCATTAGTCCCCTAATGGCCACTCCGCTGGTAGGTGACGTCTCATCTTGCCTGTATATGGTGTAATTTGGTATACGAAATTGTGTATTGGGGGCCATTCTGGTTTCGCTCAGTAGGGCGACGTCCACATTGTGCTCGCGTAGAAAATGGATTAACATACGGCGTTTTCTACTGAGCGTTTGGGCGTTCCAATGAACAAACTTTAGGCCTGCGAATTTTGTTTCACTATTTCGATGAGGCCTTGTTGGAATTGCTCAGCGAGGGTGAGCAGGCGTTGCATGGTGTCGTTGCTTGTTTGTTTACTTACAGGCGCCGACTGTGTTTTCTGTGGTGGTTCCGTAGGCTGGTTTTCGGTACCTCCTTTTGAAGCGGTGCGTCGTCCCCTTTTCTTTTTGCGACGGCGTTGTGAGGTAGTGGTTCCAACATGGGCGGGCGGCGCGTTGGCGGGGGCCATAAGTGTGGCCGGCGCGTGTTCGCTTACCTCATTTCTTTGTAGCGTTGCGTTTGTGATAGGGCCCGTCTTGGCCACTGTAGTCGCGGTCCTGTTGCGGGCCTCTTTTCTTAGGGCCGGGCAGGTACTGTGATTCGCCGGGTGCGGTCCGCCGCAATTGGCGCAGGTCGCGGGCTCCGACCTTGGGCGCGGGCAGTCGGCGGCGGCGTGCGCGGCACCACAGCGAACGCATGCGATGGGGCGATGGCAACCTTTAGAGGAGTGGCGGAAGCCCTGGCAACGGTGACATTGCGCAGGGCCCTTCTTGCCACGCCAGGCCTCTATTGTGATCCCTGTCATGTAAAGGAGTTCTTTAGTCTCGTAAATAGCTGGGATGGTGTCGTTTGTTTTCGTGAGGGCGGCAAAATAGATACAGCCGGGACGGCCGGCTCGGGCTCGAATACGCTTAATGTGCTCACATTGGAAACCCTTTTCCGCTAGGGCCTCAACAATGTGAGCCGGTTCAGTATTAAAGGGGAGTCCTCTTATTGCGACCTTTAAACTTCTCTCCTCGGGCAATGCATATGAGTACCAACTAAGGCCCTCCGTTCCCTCAAGGTCTGTGAGGTATGCCTGTATCTGTCGGTATTCATTTGCGTCTTCTGGCGTAAATCGCACTCCCACTCCGAAGGGGCGCGCGTTTGGGGCTCTTCCCAGTTTTTCACGGAGGGCCCGGAAATGCGTGGGCCAGTCCGGAAAGTGCTCGACAACCAACGGGGGGTACTTACGTTCCCTCGGGGCCGAGGGAGTTGCTCCGTCGGTCGTCGCGGCAGTTTTCTGTCTGGGGCGGGTTGCATCGGCTTGGGCGGGCGGTATGGCGGCTGGTTGGGCGGCTGTCATGTAGGCGGGGTGGGCCGAGGTAGTGGTGGCGGCCTGTGCGTAGGTGGTTGTCGGAGGGTGGGTTGGCAAAATGTTTTTGCTGAGTACCCCCCCCGATGGCGTCTGAGAGGGACCGGTGAATATTTGTCTCTGTCTCGGCTCTCGATGATGGTGAGTTGCGGGTGTATCGGAAATTATGGATTTCACCTGAGATTGTTGTGGCGTTTCATTAGTTTTGAGTGGTGAGTCCTGTGACTGCGGTCGGTCGCCGATGCTGAGCGAGCGGTGCAAGCGCGGGTCGCGCAAGTGACGCGCTCGCTTGTCGGCGGTTTCCGCGGTTGGCGTCGCTTTTCGTTTCATGGTGTGCGGAGTCGGGTCCGGGGCCGGGGCCGGGGCTGGGTCGCTTGGGGTAAGCTCGGAGGGTGTCAGGCCTGAAGGGGGTAGCTCTATTGGTGAGCCGCTGAGCGCGCGTAGCGCTTCAAGCGCCGCTTCATCTGCCGGGCATAGGAATGGGAGCTTCCCCGATTCCCGCTCCAATAGTCGGACGTATGCGGTCAGCCAGCGACACAACCTGTCCGACAGAATGCCGGCCCCAACCAACCGAGACACCATCACTGCGTCAAATGCATATTTGGCGCGTGGTGATGCTATCTCGGTCAATTTTCTGGCTGTTTCGCTGATCGCGCTTCCGACTATTGGAGCGTGACTAGTTGTGGGTGTCCGTAAATTACTATCCGGTGTGGTGAGGGGCAGGGGTGTAACGAACGGCGCGTCGTCCATCGGCGGCGCGTTCGTACCCGTCGTCTTGGGTGTGGTGGTGGATGCGAAAGGTTTTTTGGAGGTTTTTCGCTGCTGCATCGGTGGGGGCTGTTTGTCAGCCATGTCGCGAGATTAATCGCGATCGCGACGCAGTGCATGGGGGCTAGAAACCGCGCGACCCTGAGCAGCGCGCGCGGGCGCGCTGCCCTGCAGCTTTCGAGAAATGGGAGTTCCCCGCCGGCCGAGGGGCCAGGTCAGGTACTTCCTACTTATAACAATATAAGTTTGAAGACACTGGTGATGATTTGTGTGGGTCCGTGCGCATTCAAAGTTCATGTGCGGTCCGCATGAAAAAATGACAAAATGACCCTACTTATATCTAAGATTATGAGTACGCAGTTAGCGCTAAGTCAGAGCGGTAGTTGACCTATCCCGTGCGTTTCCCCCCGCGCCCCGCCGTAGTTGCGTCGTCGGTTGCTCGCAGTTCGCGCTAGGTCGGAATGGTAGTCGGCCAGTCGTGTGAGCCTCTTCTGAGCTGTGGTCGCGTCGTCCTTGACACGTTTAATAATAAAATTATATATAGATGATTATTGGATTCCTTTACTCAAATTGACGGCCATGATATTAAAGAAATAATTAAGAAATCAATTACAACGAAAAAAAAAATCCATATTCGTTATAATTTCGATTTATTATTTGAACTCAGCTTTCTGTATTATAATTAAATCATACGAAAATCGAAGCTCTATATAAACATAAACTATTTTTAAAGTGATGACAAGCCATTAAATTAAAAGTTAAATTTAGAATACAGTCATAATTTGCATTCGTTTTAAAGTACGACTTATATATTGATATTATAAAATCCCACCAGGAATAGAAGTTTCATAAAAGTAATTTTTATTAATTCTCTGGCTTTATTATAATTAGTGTTTCAAAATGCTCGCTTTAGGCATGACATGAATGTCGCATCATATTGCACGCGCGGCACTTGACCTCGAGACCGGCGGCCAGCGGGACAGCAGGCGATACTGGTAAGCTGACGATGTTTATTAAAGTCACTATAAAATGCGTTTTTATAATTTTGTAGAGACACTGATGATTTTTTACGGATTGTTTGAATCAAATTATCGTCCCTGTTATTCCGAGTGATTGTTTTAATAAATAGTCATATAGCAACTGATTAAGTATATTAAAATCTAATTGCACCTATTTATATTCCTATTTTAGATATTATTCATATTTAAGACGTTGTTTAGTCGCGACCTCACTCGTGGGGTAACTAAGAATGCCACGGTACCTGGTTGGTTATTGGGGATTTTAATTAACTTTTATCTCTATATCGCGAAACCAAAAAAGGTGAATTAGAAGCCTCCAATGATTGGGGGATTTTAATTCACTTTTTTGGTTTTGTGATATAGAGATAAAAGTGAATTAGAATTCCCAATACCTACCTACTAGTATGCGTAAAGGGACGTGACGGAGTGACTCTAGGTTGAGGAAGATCTGCCATAATTTGCTGTTTATTTTCAGAGCTGAATCTTCTGCACTTAACACACTTTCTTAAAATTCTTTTGACAGTGCGCATGCCACTTACGACCCAGTATTTTTCTCTAATAAACGACAATGTTAATCTCGGGCCTCCATGTAAAGTGGTAAGGTGTGCTTGCTCAACAATCAGGTCAGTAAATCGGCTATGATTGCTAAGTATGACTGGATGTTTTGCTGATGAGTTCAAATTCGAATAATTCAGCCGACCACCGACCCTTATTATTCCATGATCATCAAGAAAGGGATGTAAGGGTGCAATCTTGCTTTTATGCTGGACGTGACCCTTATTTTTTAGATTGATCAAGTCCGTTTCAAATTCGTTTGCTTGAATATGTTTGATAATAATAAAATAAGCTTCATTTAGTTCGGATGATAATAAATAATTGTTTATATTGCCGGACCGGTTATGTAACTGAGCGATGAAACGTGATATCCATGCTATAATTCTTACAGTTTTTGTAATTGATTTATTGTCTGCTAATAATTTATCAATTAACGTGAGCTGTTGTTCATATAAGGCTGCGTTTACACTTGACTTCGACTTTTTTAACTCTAACGTTGGTTGTTCATACTCGCTTTGATCATAACTGTTTTTATGATTTGTGATCCATTTAGGTCCTTGCCACCACAAATTGTGCTCTAATAATGATTTTACAGTGAGTCCCCTGGAAGCGCAATCGGCTGGGTTTTCTTCAGACCTAACATGTAGCCACTGCGATGGTGGCACTATTTTGATTATTTGACTTATGCGGTTGGCGACAAATTGTTTCCATCGAGATATATCACCATGGATCCACCCCAGGACAACCATAGAGTCAGTCCATGCAAAAGTGTTTTGTAGGTCGTCTGCCAATTTATAACTATCCTTGACCTTACTTATTAATTGAGCCAAAAGTAAGGCACCACACAGTTCTAACCGGGGAAGTGATATTTGTTTGTTAAGCGGGGCAAGTCTCGTTTTTGCTGTAACTAAGACAGGTGTAAACTCGCCTTTATCGTTTTGCGTTACAATGTAAACAACGTGTGCGAATGCCTTTTCCGACGCATCGCAAAATCCGTGAATTTGATATGCTCCTTGTATGTTTCCGATGTATCTGATATTTTATTTATATTTTTAAAATCATTTCTTAGTTGCTCCCATTCATTTTGTATTTGTAAGGGTAGGTTGCTATCCCATGATGTACCTGATGACCATGCTCTTTGAAAGAGAAGCTTTGCTTTGACTGTGACAGGAGTAATCCACCCTAAGGGGTCAAACACCTTAGAGATATCGGATAACAATTGTCTTTTTGTGCAACATTGTTTATCACAGTCTAATTTGTTTTGAAATGTGAACGTGTCTGTCGCGGGCTGCCACTGTAATCCGAGCGTTTTGCGCGAATCCGAACATTTGAACTGAAAAGGAGCATCTATTTGATTAGAATCTAAATCGGTAACAAGGTCATTGTTGTTTGCCGACCATTTTCTTAAGTTCATACCTGCGCCCTTTAATATATTAGTTAATTGACGTTGCAATTCTTTTGTTAACTGTAATGTTTGGTGTCCACATAAAAGGTCATTCGTAAAAAATGAATTTTCTAATGCTTGTGCTGCTAATGGATACTTTGATGCGTCATCCTTTGCTAATTGACGTAGTGTTCTTATTGCTAAGTATGGTGCTGCTTTAGTACCGTAGGTTACGGTTGTTAGTTGATATGTTCCGCCATATTATTGACTGTAAGGGTTGATCTACTGCTCTGATTAGTATTTGCCGGAACATCTTCTCAATGTCTGCTGTGATGACGTATTTATGGTTCCTCCACCTCAATATCAAATCTTGTAAATCAACTTGTAAATTTGGGCCGCATTCCATTAAATCATTGAGGCTTTGACCCGATGATGTTTTTGATGATCCATTAAATACAACTCGAAGTTTAGTCGTGCTAGAGTCCAATTTCAACACGCCGTGATGAGGTAAGTAGAAACTGGGACTTGTTGTTGCTTGTGCTGGTATCATGTTCTAGAATAGATTTATATTCCTCTGGAGAAGTTATGCTAAAAGTACTATTCGGTAAGTTATTAAAAACGCGTGTTATAACTAATGCTTGTGTTGTAAATTTGTAGTCATTGTAAATAGATTGACAGTCTAGTGATACGACTCCCTTACTATATTTGTAACCTGTGCCGATTCCAGACACCGATGCATGATATTTTTGTCTTGGTAGCCCTAACATCTGAGCAGCGTTTTCGGAAATTAGGATAATTTGAGAACCCTGGTCCAATAATGCTCTTAATACAAGGTAACTGCCGTCGGCTGCCCTCACCCTTATAAGTATAGTTGTTAACAAAACTTCTTCATTTTCAGCAGCAACGTGATTTACGTTAAGTTGCTTAGATGTTGAAGGTATGGGTGACATAGTTGTGCTTGCTTGAGAAGGTATATTGCTAGGCGAGGTCATTGCCTGCTTGCATACGTCATGAAGTAGCGTATTATGCTCTCCGTTGCACTCTTTACGACGTTTTGTGGAGCGACATTTTTCATTATGTTTGAATAGGCAGTTTTGACAAAGTTGGTATTTCACAATCGTTCTCATTTTTGTTTCTGCTGAAAGGTTAAGGAACTTGTGACATCTGAATAACTGATGATCTTGTTTGCACAATGGACACTTGATATTATAGAGGTATAAATCGGAGCTGCCTTATAGGATGAACAAAATCTTGATTGCTTGTTGTTCCATGTTGCTATAGGTTTTTGATAACCTTGATGGTGCTGATTATGGCGAGTAGGTGCAGGAAGTACCTCTCTATCCTTTCTTTCCCTATTTATTGGCTCCAAAGCAATAAATTTGGTTTCTAAAAAGGTCATGAATTCTTCGAGTGTAGGCAAGTCTCTCGGAGACTTACGAGATTCCTTGTAGTCACTGTAGGTGGCTGAATCCAACTTCTTTGCTAATAAATGAACCAACAGAGGATCCCATGTATTCGTATCGATACCTAAGTTATGAATCGCGTGAATGCACTCGGTACTCGTATCGTATAATTTCTTTAATTCATACGAAGTTTGCTTATGGACATTAGGCTGATTCAAAAAAGTCTCAATTTGCATTGTAAATAATACCTGCGGGTTATTATAACGATGTGTCAATAATTCCCAGGCTGTGTCATAATTCTCAGACGTAACATTAAGATGTTGAAATTATCTGCTCGGCATCCCCTTTTACCTTACATTTTAAATGTTGCATTTTTTGAGTCTTCTCAAAACCTGCATCTTCTCTATTCGTAACTCTTAGGTGAAACTTGTTTATTAATCCGGCAGCCATCTTAAAATCTAACATTGCATGCTTAGATGCCAAGTTAAAAAAATCTTGTCTAAATAATTTGAAAGAATGCTTAAAAATTCCATTTACCACTTCTACTACCCACCTACATATTGTAACAGTTCTAGATTTATTGGCTGCCAATGTCGACAACTGAGTTTCACCTTGTTGTAGAGAAGCAGGCATATGTACAGAATAATTGCACCTATGTAACAAAGGAACACAGTCTCTAAAACCCCTATCCAGAATAAAAACATCTCCAGCCTGAAAATACTGCCTCATTGTATTGTTTTCATTCTCAAATTCCTTCAACATGATAGTGGCATCGGATGTTGTTGCTGGATAGGGACCTAACACATCTATAATGTATCCATCAGAGCATACCATTAAGAATGGCTTCATTAAATTCCTATATTTGTGCAAAGAGTAAGTGTTTTTTTGGTAAAGATAATTCGAACTTTTTTGTACGTATAAATATGTGCCATCAATTAGAATGATTGGTTTTCGGTCTTCCCCTCCAAATAGACCATTAGGTATAATTAGATTTCTATCTGATATTTCAGACCTGCTAATATGATGAATTCCTAAATTCCGTGGAATGAATTCCTCATTTAATATTTCTCGCGCTGTACCCAGAAGTTTGGTTAATGATGAACGGGGTATATTCAACAATGTAGAAATTCTTTCATCACTATCCCCAGTTCTAAGTTTAATTAGATATCCAATCAGAGCTAGCTCCCCATTACGCATTCCACATAACCTAGGGAGATCTACTTTTATTTGAGCAAACTGTTGTTTAGACAGCCCTAACCAGAAATGGACCATATCTTCAGACAACCCATCTATATTATTGAAATCTATTGTTTGATTTCTTTCTTTAATAAATGATGCAAAATCTTGAATGTGTTCAGCAGTAAATTCATGGTTCGGTTGCATGTTGGACAAACATTCAGCCCAATCATTATTATGTAGGTGAAAACTACATATTCTATTGTTTTTTGGTATATAAAAATTAAAATCAATAAACAACTTCACCCTGAGCCATGTAGGAATAGTCAGTCTCTGTGGTGAGTCACAATCTGGGCAAAAACAATGTGCTTGTGTATCGGGTGCTCTTGTATAGTTCGGTAAGTTAATTGAATTTATTGGCTCTGGTATATTTGCCCGCACTGGTACTCTATCTGCCCGCTGCCAACATGGATGACAGATGCGATCTGATCCTCGAACCTAAAACAATTTCACTCCTTAATTATAATACACATTTACACATAGAAAAGTTATTATAATAGTAATAAATACACCAGAACAACTCAATAATTTAATGATTATTTAGTCCTAAACCAGGATAGCTTGTATTATTTAGTGTACACTATACATTTGTAGTTGTCTACTAAATAATAACATAAAATATACATTTAAGTATAGGATACATAAATAACAACCTGACTCAGGAAAAAATGCTTGTATTCATTTCAGGAACACTTTATTATTAGCGAAGGACTGGTAGTGTACCAAATACCATCTTTGTTAGTTATTTATTTTACTGTTAGTGTTTTAAGTTTAACTAGCCACCCATCCCGCTTTGTACAGATAGTACTGAGTACTTAATAACCTTACTCTTGAAGCACTTTATCACTTTTGGTATTGCTGATAACCGCATTGAAATCCATTGCATAGTTCAAAAGTTTTAAGCGCACATATATAATTAGCGACATCATTTTATACCATATAGACAAAGAGATATACTAAAAAGTAACTAATAATTAACAAATAAAAGTGTCTCTGATCTTACCTGTCGTGGCGATATCCATTCACTAATTACATTTCTTATATGTAATTCTCTTTCTGATGTTGATTGCAGAAGATGTGATCTAATACGTAGTATAGATCGTCCACAATTAACACAAAGTTGCCGACTATGACCACTGCTTGTGCTTGGTATATCTTCTTGAAGTGGTGTGGTGTTCAAAGCCAACATCCAACAAGTATAGCAAACCAAGTCATGGGATGTTACCTGCAAAATCATGGGTTGTTTAGTTATATAATTATAGAACAATAATTATCATAATAAATCAAACATTATGTGGCTCACAATGAACTAACAATATTTCTCGTTCGTTAATTGACGAATTGTAGGTATATTCAACAATAAAAAATATGCTTACGGTTTGTGGAGCGGTCCACTGACGTATTACTGAAAGTACTTCAATCAGCTCTAGACTGCGTCTCCTGCGTTGCAAAAGATCGACGCCACAATTGATGCATCGCATATGTTCCTCATTCTCACT
>OU963923.1:8197531-8246358 GCA_902850365.2 Chilo suppressalis
CGACAGTTAATCCTAAATTTTGAACAGAAACTTTGAATGGTATATTGGTGCCAGCAAGAGTTATGGTAGGAAGTAATTGCCAGTTCACTCTGGCAATCAACCTCGAGCTACCAATAAATAAAATAAATAAAATAAATAATAATAATAATAATAAATAAATATTTGAACACTCACACCAATTAGCCTAGCCCCAAAGTAAGCACTGTAAGGCTTGTGTTATGGGATGCTAGGGTAACGGATAGAATACATATACTGTACATATATAAGTATATTTATATAGAAATACATATTAAACATCCATGACTAGAGTACAAATGCTCGTATTCATCACACAAACATCTGCCCCCACCAGGATTCGAACCCGGGACCTCTCGAGTCGGCGACACCATGAAACCCGGCGTACGAACCACTCGACCACGGAGGTCGTCTGATTTTATACATAAACTTGGAGTCATCAGCTTTTCTTGTTGTTCGGTCTCCTTCAAAGGCGTAGAATTTGGTGTTAATACAGTTGATGCCCGACCAGTATCAGTGTTTGCAGAGTCTTCTGTAGGGTCTGGAGATGTATATTCATTTGAAATATTCAAGTCAGAAAGTTGATTATCTCATTTCTCTTCGGATGTGTATTATTACTAGTTTTACGCATAGTTGAATTTTTATTAGAGGCATTCATATATTGGCTAGTGCTTTTTGTGCCTGACTGTTTTTTCATCATGCATCTGTTACATCTCCATGATTTTTTATTTTGATTTTTCCATATCCTAAAACGTGCAAAGCTGACGTTCGCACAATTAATGTGATAGTTGTTATCACACAATGAACATACTGTAAATCGTCGATTTTCTATTATCATTCTGCACTTAAAGCATTGTCTTATTGGGGTTGGCTGTTGCGCCATTTCAATTTTATCTTATTGAAATTAAACTTTTATTCGAATTATTATATTCAAAATAACTAAATCTTCAAAATGAGATAATTTTATAGTCAAAAATATATATATATATGGAAAAAAAAGAGAAAATTGTAGTCAGCGCCTCCAAGGCTCGAACTTGTGCCCCTTTGAAAATTAAAACGGCTACTTAACCACTGCTCTGTTTATACTTGCAACAGCCCGGTGAATATAATGGATACTAAACACAGAACAAAAGAAAACAGTGAAGTGTCCAGTCAGAATCTTTCTCAATGACAAGATGACCCACTACACAATAATTATTTTCACTATACCGTCCTTATGTAAAATGTTAAAGATATTCACTCCTTTTTACTAATTCAAAGTTATTATTTTACACTTTTATTTAATTTGATTAAGTTCCAATGACACATCATCAACAGAATCAACACAGTTCACTTCCCCGATATTATTTTTGTTTATTTGGATGGTTTACTCTTTTGACGTGAGTTATCTTTTATATATTATTTACTCTTTCGTATACTGAGATAACACTAGACCGCATTAGTTATAGCATTATACATCACTATTTTATCCAGCTATTGATATAAATGAACTTTTGCTATTTCTTTTAAGCTTAGTTTGTGCAGAGCGGGATTGACGTCACGGACGTAGATACGAGAAGTCATAGTGTCAGTTGTTTTCTACTAATAGATAGTTTTTGCGCATTATACTTATCGAATTTCAAGTGATAAAGCTTTAGAAGTGTTGAAAACCTTGTGGAAGTGAGGGCAATTCTGCTGTCGTCGGTTTGAGGAAGATATTCGAAACACAAAATATTTTTGATTTGAATTTTATTCTCCGAAAAAGGTAGTTACTATTCTAATTATCTCCATCTGCCTTCTCTTGGTACAACATCAACGCCATCTATTTGGTAGTGGCAAAAACTGCAGAAAAATCAGCGCCATCTATTTAACAGGGGTGACACTACAGGAGCATCAACGCCATCTACTTGGTGGTGGTAAACGCCATCTATACGATAATAGCAGCACCAAAATCAATAATATCCTTCAATAATTGGTTAAGGACATATTGTCGGGTGACCAAGGCGTGCTTCAATTCTTGTGATGCTTCACTGTGGTGCTTGTGGGAAGTTCTTAGCGGCTACAAGTGCTGCTACTTGTAGTGTATGTCCGCTAAAGTATCACAAAGCATGTTTGGCTCTTCCGGACAAAGCTAACATAAGTAAGGACTGGGCCTGTCCGAATTGCAAGCGGAATACCCGGAGAGGTGACAACAGCCAGACCCCTGTGAAAGGTATAAGCGCGTCCCCGCCGCAGACCGAAGAATCGAATCAGCCGTCTCCCCGCGACACACTTGAAGAAGTGGAGTCCAGGGAGGCCCGTCGGGATAGAGAACTCACTCAGTTTATGGCGGAAATGAGAGAGTTCCGTAGCGAAATGCTACTACTGCGCGATTCGGTGTCATCCCGGCTGGACACTATTGAGCAGCGATTGGACGTGCTGGAACAGTGTGAAGCGGGTGCGACGGGGCAGGGGGCAGCGGAGCTCGAGCGCACAATAGCTTATCTCAAGCAGGAGCTGAACGACCGCGACCAGGAGGCTCTCCTCTCCGATTTGGAGATCGGGCAGCTCTCGGAGGAGAAAGGGGTGAGCGTCACCCAGGCGGTCACTGTGCTGGCTGCGCGGCTGGGCGTCACGTTGGAGCCGAGAGACGTGTTGTTCGCGGAGCGCGTGGGCGCGCCGCCGAAGGAGGCGGACGGGCGGCCGCTCCGCGTGGTGGTGCGCCTGGCGCGCCGGCACTTGCGCGATGAGCTGCTCAAAGCCGCGCGTGTGCGCCGCAGCGTCGTGGCGCCTGCGCCCTCACTCGGGCCTGCCGATGGGGACGGAGACGCGGGCCCCCGCGCCGCGTCTACCTCAACGAGCGGCTCACCCGCTACAATCGTCAGCTCTTCTACCAGGTTCGTGGGGAGTGTAAGAGGCGGCAGTGGCGGTACTCTTGGACGAAGAGAGGCCGCTTATTTATTCGTCAGGCGGATGGCGCGCCCGTCTATCAGATCCGCTCCGAATTGGACGTGGAACGGGTTCTGGGGACCCAGCAGAAGTGACTCCTGTACACCTACAAGCATTGTGGTGTGTTACAATGGGTTAATTTTGTCTACAGCTGTATTGCATCTATTTGGAACTTGTTGTTATGTGTGTATGTCATTTTATTATGTTATGTTTGTAATATACTCGTATGTATCTGTATTTGCCTAACTGTTTAAATGAAATAACTTATTTAAATGAATACTTTTTGCCTATAGGTACACTGGTCATATTGGAGGGAAATTGTTAATAAATAAAAAACTTCTCTTGTTTGGCAATATTATAGCTATCAGTTTATTTGGTAACAGTTTGGTTATTGTGTCAATCCTCTTTTATAAATATTAAAAATAAATATATAATTACATGGCAATGTTGGCAGACCACTACATATAAATATAATACATGTCTAGTACAATCTCTTACTATTTTATTATTAGTTAAGTTAATTAATGTAATGAATGTCAACATTAAATATAAAGTCGCTCTGCAATGTTCCACATATGTATATAAAATATACAATGAGCAATTTCTGTGTTATTGTATTAATTCAGTAGGTACAAGCAAGTCTGTGTTGTACCAGTCTCCGAGCTGCTTATTATTGACCTCAGTTTCTCACCTTGCTAATTGGAAAACACTTAATTACAGTACTAAGCTCAAAAAATCTTAAAGTTGGGTTATATAATGCGGGGTCACTCGGCACAGGGCATGACGAGTTCATAGTGGCAGTGGAAGGGTTGGACCTCGATGTACTAGCAGTAAATGAGTCCTGCTGAGGGTTGGGGAGGATGATAGGGCGCCTAAACTGTCAGGCTACAGGCTGCGACATAGTCTCAGGCCCGAATGCGACCGAGGGGGCCGGGGTGGAGGGGTGGGCTTCTACATCTGCCAAAGTATCAACACGCGAACTTGTCGGTATCCTGACGCCTCAGGGGTTGAGCAAATGTGACTTCGAGCGAATATTAACAATCAACGGGTCGTCATCGGCACTGCCTACAGACCACCTTGGCAGGATGTTGTAGGTGTTTTCTTGGACGCCATTGCAGATACTATTGCATCTCTAGCAAACTGCGACGTGTTTATATTAATGGAGATTTTAACATAAATCTATTAGATACCAGCAGTAGGTATAAACTATTTGTGCAGTTCTTATATAGTATCAACCTTAAGCAAATAGTCGTGTAATAACCCATGGCTCACTGATAAGATTAAGTCAATGATGCGGCTCAGAGATAAGTATCACTCAGACTTTAAGATACATAAATCACACTCTCTAAAAGAGTCCTATAAGATGATGAAGCATTTGGTGGTGGAGGCTGTTATTAGGGAAAAGAAATGTTTTTTTAATATCCACATTAACAAGTACATCAATAATTCTCGGAAACTTTGGAAAAAATTGCAAAATAATGTCATAGATGTGGGTAAGAAAGGAGCAGATCTACCACCAAATTTTAAAGACCCCGATGAAATTAATGCTCATTTCTTAAATATTCCGGGTGATGCATCTGTGACCATCTCTCAACTCACATACTTTGAGTACCATCGACACAGCTCCTCAGTGTTTTCATTGTGCACAGTTTCAGAGGACACAGTGCTGAAGATCATCAGAGGTTTGAAATCAAATGCTCAGGGCTCTGATGGTCTGTCCCTTGAAATGATACTCTTGACTCTGCCGCAAACGTTGAAAGCAATTACAGCCATGGTCAATCAGTCTTTAAATGAAGGCACTTATCCTAAAAGCTGGAAGCTTGCTATAGTTAGGCCTCTGCCTAAGAACACTAACCCGACAACTATGCATGACCTCCGTCCAATAAGCCTGCTTCCGTGCATATCCAAGGTGTTAGAGCGAATTGTCTGTAAACAGTTGACCGAGTATCTTGATGCAAACAACGTGTTGCGTCATCGTCAGTCCGGATTCCGCAAGGGCCACAGTACGGCGACTGCCCTTACAGATGTTGTAGACAACCTACTAGCACATCAGGATGACGGACACCTCAGTATTTTGATACTGCTGGACTTTTCACGGGCCTTTGATTCGATTAATATTAACCTACTGCTATCAAAGATGGCTTACTATGGAGTAGATGCAAAATCTATAAAGTGGTTTCATAGTTACCTCCAAAATAGACAGCAATATGTGGAGCTGGACAGACCAGATGGATCCAAGCTACGTTCTGTTGGATTGCCTGTCGTCCGTGGGGTGCCTCAGGGTTCAATATCAGGGCCAATCCTCTACAGCCTGTACAGCGCAGACATTGTTAAGGTTATTCAGCACTGCCAGTATCACTTATACGCAGACGATCTACAATTGTATCTCTCCTTTGACCCCACTAAATATACAAGCGCTGTAACAAAAGCAAATGAGGATCTTGCTAATATTTCTAATTGGTGTAAATCTAATGGTCTGGTTGTTAATCCTAAAAAATCAAAATTTTTATTAATTGGCACCAAAAAGAAGACGAGCCAGTTCAAGAATATTGATCTCAATTTACAAGTTAACGGAGAAATAATTCCACGTGTGGAAAGATCAAGGAACCTAGGTTTGACATTGGACGAGCCCTTAAACTTCGAAAGCCACATTGCCGAGTGCGCATTTGTTTTTACAGATGCCTGTGCGCGTTTCTGTTTTCACATACCACCACGTTCACACGTAACCCCTTATCTAAATGCTGCAAATATGATGAAAATGGAATCGCGCAGGAGGCTTCATCTCGCCATACTTCTGTTTGGCATAGTAAATACGAAAGGGCCGTGTTATCTGTACAATAAGTTGGTATGGGCGGGGGACCAGAGCAGGTATCCAAGGAGAAAGATCACTAACGTTTTTGTAACCACAAAGCATCGGACTGTGGCCTTCCGTGGTTCTTTTAGGTTCGCCGCTTCCAAGTGCTGGAACGATCTTCCACCGCCTATACGTGACCTGCAATCAGTGTACACATTTAGATGTCATCTTAAAAAACATTTTATGAACCTGCAATTAACAGCAAATAACTAAACTCACTTTCGGGATATTCACAAAAAACTATTTTTGTCGGTGAAGACGCTCCGGCATTCTGCGAACGGTTTTTCGGGCCACGGATACAGAATTTCGTTCGTCTTTCTTGGCCCGGTTTATAATGAAAAATGTAATTTTGTGATGCTATGCCACGTAGTAAAATAGTCCGATGACGTGGTTTTATTACGTGTCGTCCTGTCTCCATTTTGTTTTATTCTTGATATTTTTTTTTCTCTCTCTTCTTTTGTGTGTATCTGAAGGCAAAGAGCTGAGCCTTATAGTTTAAGTTTTTTGTTTTTGTGATTGACTTCACATCCTTGGGCATGGGATGATTGTTTTTGCTTTTTGTTTTTGTTTAGTGTTAATTTTAATAGATTAATATCTTCTCTTATTTTGTATGTTAGGTGATTGTCTTGTGTCTCCGTCCGTTGATGTCCAAATTAGGTCCCTCCAGAATATCAGCGTTGCAGCGGCAATCCATTTTTTCCGTTGCAACATTATGCTGAGGTGGGGCCTAGTTGACGATGTACCGTTTGTTTTATGCTTGTTGTGTATTTATTGTAATTGTTAATGTATGTCGTCAATAAATGTTTTTCTTTCTTTCTTTCAGAGCTACACTACTGCTTATTATCGTAACATGTAACCTTCCTAACCTAACTCCTAACTAACCTATCCGTAGTACGCGTTGCGGCAATGGAGTCTAGGAGAGTTTGTAGAGCAAGCCTTCGTGCCAGACTCTAGACTTAGACTTGCTCTACGTCCAGGAAAACAGTTGCTGTGTACTCACGCTTGTTTACGCACGTCGCTAGGTGGTGAAGCACACAGGTCAACTGAAGTGTGGTTGAGTGGCCGGCGCGGAATCCATATTGTTCAGATGGCGGTTCGATGTGTAGTATAATTTTTGGTAAGATTAGTTTTTCGAACACTTTCGATAGGGTGGAGAGTAGTGTGATCGGTCGATAGCTGTCCGGCTTACTGTGGTTCTTACCCGGTTTCGGGATCATTATCACTCTACCCTCTTTCCAGGCTATTGAGAAGTGTCCGGTGCGGCATATGCCACTACAAAGGCGGGTGATGGCGGCAATCGATTTTGGCGGTAAGTTTCTAAGAGCAGCGTTAGAGATATTATCGGGTCCAGGGGCTTTTGTTGGCTTTGCTCTACTTATCTCTTTCTGGACTTGAGTGGGCGTGAAAATTATGGTGTCTTTATTTGGTGGTAACGACTGCGACATACAACTAATCACGTGCGACCTCACGGTCGCAACGTGCTCGCTGTCTGTCGTGTCATTAGGGAAGAAAGTCGCTCCAGATGGTCGGCTAGTAGCTCGGCGCGATCTTTTGCGTGGTAGTGCGGCTGTCCGTTGTCATCGATGAGTGGGCGCGGTGTCGACGCGGTTGCGGCTAGCTGTTTGCATAGGTGGTGGACAGAGGGCATCTCCCCGCCCACGCCTAACAGATGTCGGTCCCATTTTTGTGCAGCGTGGTCATCGAGGGCGCGCTTTGCCTGTTCGGTGAGGGCGTTGAGTTGTATTTTCATGGTTGGGCAGATCCCGTTGCCAGGCGCGTTGCAGTCTGTGCTTTTCTGCAATCAGCTGTTGTGTCCGGTACGGGAGTGTATAATTTTTTCCCGTATCAGGTAGGGTGCGGGTGGAAGTCAAAATTACAGACTGGATTGTGGCAGTGATATTTTGGGCGGCTGTTCGACGTCATCGGGCGTGTTTATAGGTTTCGTTGTTATGGTGTTATTCACTTTGCGTCTGTATGTGTCCCAGTTTATTCGCGTGCGCGGTGCTGGGGGTGTCACACGGGCTGGCAAGTTATGTAAGATACATATCACGGGGCGGTGGTCTAACGGGAGGTCCAGCATAACCTCCTGTGTGATACTGGCGTCTTTGTCACGATAAACCAGTACATCCATGACGTCGTCGGTACGTCCTGCCGGGTCATACCTTGTCGGTTCGGAGGGGCCCATTACCTCGTAGTCGTGATCGACGGCGTCATGGAATATAGTGCGGCCTGCTGCGTTGATGGTAGTAGAGTGCCAGGCTGTATGCTTCGCGTTGAGGTCGCCCGCTAAAATTGTAGGAAACGGGCGCAGGAGGCTCATCAACTCTCCGATGTCAAGTTGAGATTTCGGCGGTTTATACACTGCGTATAATCTAGTTTCTCACCGCCTAGGTAGATGATGCCGCACAGATGTAATATGCAGGTTTGTGAACAATCCGCCGGTGCACGATGACGACCTCCGTGGTCGAGTGGTTTGTACGCCGGGTTTCATGGTGTCACCGACTCGAGAGGTCCCGGTTCGAATCCTGGTGGGGCAGATGTTTGTGTGATGAATACGAGCATTTGCACTCCAGTCATGAATGTTTAATATGTACTTATATAAATATACTTATATATGTACTGTATATGTATTCTATCTGTTACCCTAGTATCTCATAACACAAGCCTTACAGTGCTTACTTTGGGGCTAGGCTAATTGGTGTGAGTGTAAAAAAAAAAAAAAAAAAACTAGTCCGCCATCTTGGGTGTTCCGCCATGTTGGATTTAGAGTGACGTCACTTTATATTTCGAGCTATTCTCCGCAAGCCCTTTAAATTGACACCCATATCGTAGGAATGCATTAAAATAACTATTCCGCCATGTTGGATTTAGAATGACGTCACACAGCAGCTAACCGTGCTTTTTAATCAAAACGTGTATATACAAAATTTCAGCTCAACCGGTTGAAGATATCTGCTTCAAAATTGAGTTGCAAGATTCCACCCGAACAAACGTAGTTACATACCTACCTATATTGCAAGTCAATTAAAAGCTTGTACAAAACCCGACTGCTGATTTTTATTCTTACATAATTCAATAAAAGAATATTATTTTAAACATACAAGTTATATTTATTTGTAAGTCATGGCGCAGTCGGGTAAAAAGGAAATTACCTACAATGTAGGTAAATCTTACTAGGTAGGTACCGTAGGGATCGTTTCATGCAAACTAATTATTGTCATTGACACATTTTTTTTTTAAAGAAATTACATTATTATTATCAATAAACAAAATACTGTTTTATAAACTCCGCACAAATTTCCTTATTTTATTATTTTCCAGCTATCAAGTCCTGTCAACAATCCGTCTCTTTTTCAAATTACCTAATAACCTGCCAGTATACACTAAAAATATCCGATCACTACAATACCTACCATTTATTACTCTCGTAAATTATTTCATAATGATATTTCATTTGATTCAATAATGTATGTAGTTAAGTTAAGTAAGTAGATAGCCTGATTTAAGAAACTACCTACCTATCATGTCGTTTTGTTTTTAACGCGAGCGTAGGTAGATTACTCGTTTGTCTCTTTTTTTACCTATCCACTTATTTATATATTAATCCAGATAATTTGCCCGATGGAAAAATCGAAATGTAATGTGTATAATGTAAACAAGTATTAAACATTTGAAAGAAGAAATATAACTATACTTGCTATTTCTTTGACATTGTGGGTTACCTATAATGCGAAGAGATGGCGCTGCCTTGCAGCTTAAGAATGGCAAGAAGAATTTCGACGCGGTCCGTGAGGGCCGCGTTAGCATAATTGGTCAGTGCATTCGCCCGGATTGCGAAGGGTGCGGGTTCGAGTCCCGTCTGCTGCCTGGTCCACGTGGAATTTTTTCTAGTTATATTTTCTTTAGATTTAAACATCAAGCAGTTACATGCTTTAAAAATAATAAAAATTATAACTATACTTGCTATTTCTTCTTTCAAATGTTTAATACTTGTAAAAGTATTCATTTGACATTGTGGGTTACCTATAATGCGAAGAGATGGCGCTGCCTTGCAGCTTAAGAATGGCTAGAAGAATTTCGACGCGGTCCGTGAGGGCCGCGATAGCATAATTGGTCAGTGCATTCGCCCGGATTGCGAGGGTGCGGGTTCGAGTCCCGTCTGCTGCCTGGTCCGTGGAATTTTTTCTAGTTATATTTTCTTTAGATTTAAACATCAAGCAGTTACATGCTTTAAAAATAATAAAAATTATAACTATACTTGCTATTTCTTCTTTCAAATGTTTAATACTTGTAAAAGTATTCATTTGACATTGTGGGTTACCTATAATGCGAAGAGATGGCGCTGCCTTGCAGCTTAAGAATGGCTAGAAGAATTTCGACGCGGTCCGTGAGGGCCGCGGTAGCATAATTGGTCAGTGCATTCGCCCGGATTGCGAAGGGTGCGGGTTCGAGTCCCGTCTGCTGCCTGGTATACGTGGAATTTTTTCTAGTTATATTTTCTTTAAATATTTTATAGTCTTACCTTTCCAATATTTCAGGTATTCAAAAAAATATATCTCTGGGTGCGTTATTGAAGAGTTCAAGCAACCAAAAACAGCACAATATCGTCGTTTGTTCTTTGCCATATTAAATTATGTAGGTATCTACTTAATTCAATGAAATATTTACAATACAAAACGCATGTTTAAGCACGGCTAACTGCATAAAAAACAATTCACACCGTTCGGTCGTTGCTGCAGCGCTTTCGCGACTGGGTGTCCCCCGAGAGTACCGCGAACTCGAGTGGCGTAGGTATGATTCGCTTTCCGACCGTTTGTATGAAGATAGAATACTGTATATAATATTACCGTGCCATGAGCGAGGCCGGCGCGTGTTCGCTTACCTCGTTGCGTTGTATTGTCGCATTTGTAGTCGGGCCAGTTTTGGCCACTGTAGTGGCGGTTTTGTTTTGTTTCCTTTTTCAGGGATGGGCAGCTGCTGTGGTTGGCTGGGTGTGATCCGCCGCAGTTTGCGTATATCGCGGGTTCTGAGCGCGGGCGCAGGCAGTCGGCAACGGCGTGCGGTGTGCCGCAGCATACGCAGGCGATGGGGCGATGACATCCCTTCGATGAGTGGCGGAAGCCCTGGCAACGGTGCCATTGCGCAGGGCCCTTTTTGCCACGCCAAGCTTCGATGGTTACTCCTGTCATATTTAGCAACTCTTTTACCTCGTAAATTGCTGGTTTTGTGTCTGCAGAGCGGTTAGGGGCTCGAAATAGATGCATCCTGGGCGGCCTGCACGGGCACGGATGCGTTTCACGTGCTCACATCGGAAGCCTCTCTCCGCTAGGGCCTCGACGATGTGAGCCGGCTCCGTATTAAAGGGCAGTCCCCGTATGGCCACCTTTAAGCTTCTCTCCTCTGGCAGTGCGTACGAGTACCAGCTCAGTCCCCCGAGCCCCTCTAGGTCGGTGAGATAGGCTTGTATGACAACCAGTTAACCAACTTTCCACTACATCCAAACCAACACGCCTATTGTCCAGGCAAGTCGACAGAATCTGCACTACATGCAGTCGTTAGTAAAATAGAGGACAGTCTCAGACGGAAAGAGCTATGTCTGGGCACCTTTATAGACATAGAAGGCGCGTTTGACAAACAAGCTTCGCCAGTATTGTAGACTCACTTGGCAAACACGGAGTCGATGAGACCATTATATATTGGGTAAGTAACATGCTCTGTAACAGACTAATCAGACTACAACACGACAACCATCTCAGAGCATTGGCGACTAAAGGATGTCCTCAAGGAGGAGTACTATCGCCTCTGCTATGGAATGTAGTCGTAAACGACTTAATTACCAAACTAAACAACCTTCACTTCCACACGGTGGGCTACGCGGACGACCTGGCAATCCTTATCCCGGGTAAGTTTGCGAGCACCGCCTGTGACGTTACACGGGGGGCAATGAAGGTGGTTGAAAAATGGTGTGACGACTACGGCCTTAAGGTGAATCCAGTGAAGACAGAATTAGTCATGTTCACGAATAAAAGAGCCTTAGGCGACTATCGGCTACCGAAACTATTTAACACGACACTAAGGCTCTCCAATGAGGTACAGTATCTAGGAATAACCCTAGATTCCAAACTGAACTGGGGTTCACACATAGACAAAACTACTACTAAGACCAACATCATTTTCTGGCAATGCCGCAAAATGATTAGCAAAACTTGGGGACTATCACCGCTCATTGTTAAGTGGCTGTACACGACCATAATTAGGCCCATCATTAGCTATGCAGCAGTAATATGGTGGACCAAGACAAACCAGGTAACGACAATTAATAAGTTAAGACGTCTCCAGAGGCGGGCATGCTGTGCAATCACCGGCTGCATGAAAACCACTCCCACATCAGCACTGGAGACAATACTTAACGTGAGACCACTCCATTTGTTTATAAAACAGGAAACTGCTTGTACAGCCACACGACTAAGCATGCTGGGGCTATGGAGGGACAACAACTCCCCACACACCAGCATTTTAGCAGACATATACAGGTACTTTCCGTACTTTGCTGCAGTAAACGACCTTATTCCCAAGACGTACGTATTTGACAAAAAATACAAAATTCAACTTTATGAAGACACTCCGGACCGTTGTCTGCAAAAGGAGTTGAGGGTCTACACAGACGGCTCAAAAACCAACTACGGGACAGGTTCGGGTGTCTTCTCCGAAGACCTAAATATACACATCTCAACAGCATTGGGAGCCTATAACACGGTCTTCCAGGCAGAGTGTGTGGGCATCATCAAGGCCGCTAAAGCGATAGATTGTCGCAAGGTAAGAGGAAAACACATTCGTATTCTCTCTGACAGCGCTTCTGTCCTACAGGCACTGGACAACAATATAATGACATCAGGCTTAATTTATGAATGCCACTGTAAGTTGACTAATATTGCTAACGACAATAGATTGCGCTGTCAACGACAACATAACGAATACTGGACAGAACTCACGGACTGCAGGCATGCTAGGGAAGCCGTTCCCAAGGTAAACCTGCAGCTAACACGTAAGTTAATCAGACTTCCTAGACAAGCCTTAAAACAAATCGTGGGTATACTCACGGGTCACGGCTATTTCAACAAACACCTTTTTAATATAGGTATTTCTGACAGCCCTCTATGCAGAGCCTGCCTGGAGGACGAGGAGACGAGCGCCCATGTGCTGCTGGAGTGCAGGGGCGTTGCAAGACAAAGGACTTCTCTAATGGGAAGCCCGAAGACTATAGTAGAGGCCTGCAGTAACGTTCGGGGACTGCTGAGCTTTCTGGAGGAGCTGGGATGGCAGGACTGATGCCAATCCCCACGCAAAATAGGCACTAGATGTCGAGTTGCGGAAACAGCCCGCCGTTCTACTAAGACTAAGACTAGGCTTGTATGAGCCGGTACTCGTTTGCGTCTTCAGGTGTCCGGAAATGCGTCGGCCAATTGGGGAGGTGCTCTACTACCAGGGTGGGTACTTACGTTCCCTTTGAGTAACAGGGGCCGTATTTGCGGTCTCGGTGGTAGTTGTCTAGTTTGGGCGGGCGGCAGTGGTAGTTTTGGGCGGTACGATGTCGGATTGGGCAGCTGTCGTGGTGACAGGTGAGGCTGAAAAGAAACTTTTTATTTATTTTATTTATTTATGGTACAGCGACGGAGTATAAATTATAACTTACATATTATTATACAAAATTATTGTATTACATAAACTTGCACCCCAATTGATGCTGAACACGAACATTTGCTTAATTTTAGCTCACAAATTTGAAAAAATAATTATTATAATAATTAAATATGCAATTACAATTAAAAAAAGGAAAAATTTAATATGTATGTACTAATCAAGAATTATAAATAATAATAAAAATCAATTTAATTACAATTTGCTCTTGCATATTCGTAAGTAGGAGGAGTGGGAAAGGGCAAAGATATCCACGTCTTTGGCTATTTCATTAAGGGCCCTGCTCATTATATAATGGGTAATTGTAGGTAACATTGTTACTACAAGTTGTTACGGAAAAAAGTTTCTGCACCCTTTTAATTCCTCCCACTTTGTATGAAAAACGGCTCAACAGATCCTCCACTTCCCAAACAGAGTTTACAATTTTGTAAAGTGTCGATAAAATCGCTATGTCTAGCCTGGATTGAAGGGTGCTCATATTAAAATACTCAAGCCTAGCCTCGTATGTGCCCAACTTACGCCTCATACCGAACTTGGCGCTTAAATATCGAAGAAATCGCCTTTGAATAGCCTCTATTCTATTTATGTGGATGTTGTAGAATGGCGACCATACCACTGAACAAGATTCGAGGGTACTTCTAATCAGTGCGAAATAAAGGGTTAATATATAGCTGGTTTAGGCAGATAAATTAGGCACGGCACTTACTAAATGAAATATTTATTGCAGTACAAGATACACAGCTTTATATATTTAATTATTCGCGTATGGTATTCAAGCGCTGGGACAATGTTTACATCTGTGATTGCGCACGGTACACTTTAGCATACGTCCTATGTAAATAGTCGCGGAAATTTTTTGTGCTGGCGGATCGAATTTTTGGGCGTGCATTCGCCGCCGTAATCGTCTTAGCACTGCCGAGCGCGGCCGTCTGCTGTGTGTAGCTGGCGGCGGCGGCGCTGGCTCGCCCCGCGCCCGCGCACCTCCTCTGTGAATGTAGTTACAAACGACGGCCGCGTACACCCATGCCCCACCGAGACCGTGGCTTGCTACGGGCGATAGTAATCAGGAAAGTGAACTGTGCGGCCACTTCTGGTTCTCTTGACTGCTCCTGAATATGAAGTATTTGGGGAAGTGTGAACTTTCTGGGCCTCATCTTTGCTGCCGGTGATGTGTGCTGGCTTCAGCCTATCTATCGACACAGTAGGGTGCGCGCCATGTAAGTCTAGCTTGAAAGACTTCTCTCCTCTCTCCAATACTTTGTAAGGCCCTGCGTATGGAGGCTGCAGGGACTTCTTTGGAGCACCTTGGCGCAGGAACACGTAGTCGGCATGATACAGGTCTTTCGGTATTTAGAATGGTTTGTTTGAATGCCAGTGTACAGGTGTTGGATTCAGGTTCGTCATGTGTCGCCTCAGTCGGTTGGTGAACTCGCTGCTGTCACATGGGGCTTCTCTGGAAGGCACGAAGAACTCACCAGGTAAGCGTAAGGCCTCCCCATAGACCAACTCTGCTGCTGATGCTCTAATGTCTTCTTTCCACGCAGTCCGTATACCAAGTAAGACCAGTGGGAGCACCTCGGTCCAGTTGATAGTGTTGTGACACATAATGGCAGCTTTTAAGTGGCGATGTAAACGTTCAACCATACCATTGCACGTGGGGTGATACGAAGTTGTCGGACGATGCTCGGCGCCTAGTATTTTGACCAGATTCTTGAACAGCTCTGATTCAAACTGCCTGCCCCGATCTGTGGTTATTTTGTGGGGACAGCCAAAACGGGCTACCCAGCCCCCAATGAAGGCTCTTGCGCAGGTTTCCGCAGTTATGTCCGGTAGAGGGTACGCCTCAGGCCAGCGCGTGAATCTATCGATGGCAGTGAGGCAATACCTGTAACCAGAAGAAATGGTTAGCGGCCCTACTATGTCCATATGGACATGGGAAAAAACGTTGAGACGGGCTGGAAAAGGATGAGGTAGGAGAGGTAGTATGGCGAAAGGTTTTGCAGCGTTGGCAATCTGCGCATTCCCTAGACCATTTGCAGCAATCTTTCTTTATTCCAGGCCACACAAATCTTTGTGTTATTAACTTTACTGATGCTTGGACTCCTGGGTGACTCATATTATGCAGAGAATCAAACATCGAACGCCTGAAGGACGCAGGTACGTATGGCCTTGATCTTCCTTGCGACGTATCACAATATATTTTGATATCTGTGTCTGCACACGGGATTAGCTCCAGGGTAAGTGAAGAACCTTTTTGTAATAACTCTTGCAGTTCAGGATCTGAGTCTTGAGCTCGTGCAAGCGCTTCATAGTCTAAAAGGTTGATTGATTCTACTCTTGAAAGTGCGTCTGCCACTACGTTTTCAGCTCCCGTGATGTAACGAATATCGGTGCTAAACTGAGATATATAATCAAGGTAGCGAAATTGTCTTGGAGAACATTTATCTCTTCCTGTTGAAAACGCGAACGTAAGAGGCTTATGGTCAGTAAAAATGATAAATGCTCTGGCCTCGACCATATGACGAAAATGCCGGACAGCTTCATAGATTGCCAACAATTCTCTATCGTAGGGGCTGTATTTCCTTTGTGATGTTTTGAGCTTCCTAGAAAAGAACGATAGTGGTTGCCAAGAGTCGTTTACACGCTGTTGAAGTACTGCCCCCTATAGCCGTATCTGATGCGTCTGTGTGGATTGCCAGTTCTGCGTTGGACTTCGGGTGAGCAAGCATTGCGGCTTGTGATAGTGCTGACTTACAGGAGTTGAATGCTTCCATCATCTCTGGGGTCATGTCAATGGCATGAGATCCTTTCTTTTTTGGTCCAGATAACGCGGCGTTCAGTGGAGCCTGCAGAGAAGAAGCCATTGGTATAAATCTTCTGTAAAAATTTACCATTCCTAGGAATCTCCTTAGTTCTTTCACATTCTTCGGAACAGGAAACTGCATCACTGCCTCTACCTTACTGCTCGGGGGTTGGAGGCCATCAGCGGAGACTTCGTGTCCTAGAAAAGTCAGTTTAGATACGCCAAACACACATTTGGATGAATTTATGAGCATGCCGTAGTCACTGAGTCGTTGAAATACCTTTTGTAGATGGCGCTGGTGTTCCGTCTCATTTCTAGAGTAGACCAAAATGTCATCAATATACCCGTACACGAAATCAAGCCCCTTCAGCACTTCGTCTAAAAATCTCTGAAAAGTCTGAGCTGCATTCCGAAGACCGAACGTCATATATGGAAATTCGTATAACCCAAAGGGTGTCGTGATCGCCGTCTTCGGAATGTCGGTTTAAGGCGCGGTAATCTCCACAGGGTCTCCAACCATTATCCTTCTTTGGTGCTAAATGCAGTGGAGAAGACCACGGGCTTTCCGATCTCCTTGCTGTGCCATTGCTGACCATGTCTTCAAATTCCTTTTGTGCTACCTTCAGGCGATCAGGTGGGAGTCGTCGTGGGCGACTAGAAACAGGTGGGCCTGGCGTCGTGCGTATATAATGAACTGTACTATGTCTGGGCTCTTTCAGTGTTCCTGCAGGACGAGTAATGTCTGGGTACTCACGTAGCAGCTTATGGTATATTGTATCTCCAGCCACTGCCTTCACTGATGAAACGACTTCTGTGGTGTTTTCTGACGGCAGTGTGACGGACAGGTTCGTGACTCCGTCGACTAGTCGTTGGTTCCTGCAATCCACCATAAGATTATAAAAGAGAGAAAATCGACTCCAATTATGGGCTTTGATACTTCTGCCACTACAAATCTCCAGTTAAAAACTCGTCTCAGTCCAAAGTTAACATTAAGATGCACCCAACCAAATGTAGGAATGACTGTACTATTTGCAGCAAACAATTTATACTCTGTCTTGACGCGGCGGTCACGAAGTAATTTTCGAGGGTACACACACAAATCAGAGCCGGTATCTATCAAAAATTTAATTTTTATGCTGCGATCCACTACGAAAAGGCGGCCCTTTGTTGCCTGGCAGTCGTTGGCCGCTACTTCCGGCTGCCCCTGAAGTTTTCCGACGTTGAAGCTTCGAACTTGCATGGCTTCGTGCATTTTGTTGATCGGTTGCCGAATCTGTGATGATACCAACAGATATTAGGGTCTCGAGAACTAGATCTAGACTTGTGGCGCTGATGGTAGTACCTGTTCCTCGATTTTGATCTTGATCTACGTTGATTTGAATGACCAGACTGAATACTGTTTACTTGACATTTCAGCGATGCCAGTTCGCGGGTTAGTTCACTCATAGCTCTAGAAAGTTCTACTATTGTGTTCGTATTAATCGAATTACTAGTAATAATTTGTTGTTGATCTACTATCGAAACTTGTGGGGATGGGGGTACAATCTCATAAACTTTGTCCGCTAACTCCGCCAATTCCTCTAATGGCGTAGCTTTTTGCGTTGCTATTACTGTTCTAATGTTAGTAGGTAACCTATCTGTCCATAAAGTTTGTAGAAACTTATCTGTCACAGACGATCCAGCCAACGATTGAAGATCCCTCAAGAACTGTGACGGCTTACGATCTCCCATTTCTTCATGATTCACAAGTTGTAAGACCTTTTTTTCTTGCGAAGCTGACAACCGATTAATTAATTCTGTTTTCAATTTTGTGTAACGGTTTTCCGCCGGCGGGTTGCTTATAATATCTTTCACCTCCTTAGCGTACTGCTGATCCAGTGTCCAGCAAATATGGCTGTATTTTGTAGCTTCTGACGTTATTCCAGCTAACGAAAATTGACTTTCCATAAGTGCGAACCAAAGCGCTGGCTCCTCCGGCCAAAATGGTGGCGCTTTTATTCCTACCTTACAAGTTTCGGCGGTGCCTGAGGGCTCTTTAACTCCATCCATTTTTGAATATCGACTCCGTTATGTTCGTTGCAGAAGGTTGCCTTCGTCGGGGTCACCAATCTATAGCTGGTTTAGGCAGATAAATTAGGCACGGCACTTACTAAATGAAATATTTATTGCAGTACAAGATACACAGCTTTATATATTTAATTATTCGCGTATGGTATTCAAGCGCTGGGACAATGTTTACATCTGTGATTGCGCACGGTACACTTTAGCATACGTCCTATGTAAATAGTCGCGGAAATTTTTTGTGCTGGCGGATCGAATTTTTGGGCGTGCATTCGCCGCCGTAATCGTCTTAGCACTGCCGAGCGCGGCCGTCTGCTGTGTGTAGCTGGCGGCGGCGGCGCTGGCTCGCCCCGCGCCCGCGCACCTCCTCTGTGAATGTAGTTACGAACAACAGACGGCCGCGTACACCCATGCGCTGAAGTTCGGTTTTCTTGTTAACCGACTTTGCGAAATGATGGTGAGTTTCGACCGCTACAAATATACTCGATAGGTCTTCTAAAAGATTTTGTTATTCTAAATACGAATCCCATGAGCTTATTAGCTTTTGAAACAATATAGTCATTGTGTTCAGTGAACGATAGTTTGCTGTCCAGTAGTATCCCGAGATCCCTAACAACGTCGAGTCTGCTCAATGGTTTATCATCAATAGTGTAAGTGTTGTGTATAGCTCGTTTATTTTTTCGTAAAAGATATAACAGCACATTTTGATATACTTAGCTTCATGTTGTTATTTAAACACCAGTTAGACAAACGGTTGATGTCTCTTTGCAATGTCACACAATCATCCTTAGATCTTATTTCTCTGTAATTTTTTATATCATCGACATAGGCAAGGCAATTGCCTGAAATCAAGTTGACCAAATCGTTGATAAACAACACAAACAGCAGAGGTCCAAGGTTGGAGCCCTGTGGTACACCGGATCTAAGCGTGAACGGCACAGATTCATATCCGTACACTTTGACGATTTGAGTTCGATTACTTAAGTATGAAGTCAGCCAACGCAGAAGCGAGTCGTGTATGCCGAGGTGGTATGCTTTACGAATCAATATTTAGTGATCCACCTTATCGAATGCTTTAGCGAAGTCTGTGTATAGTGAATCAACCTGTATTCGTTTATTGAGAGCGGTATTCAGGTTAGAACATAACATAATAGATTTGAGGCAGTAGAGCGCCCCTTCACGAAACCATGCTGTCTGGGGCTAATTACATGTTTCATGTGGTAATTTATGTGCTTATAGATTAAGCTCTCGAAGATTTTAGAAAAACAACACAGGATACTAATTGGTCACGTCAGATTTGCTCCCAGACTTATGTATGGGGATTACTAAAGCCGTTTTCCAAGATGTTGGAAAAACACCAGTGCTGAGACTTTTTTTAAATAATATGAGTAGAGGCTCAACTAAAGTTTCTGCGCACGCTCTCAAAAATACAGGGGGGATGCCATCCGATCCTGGGCCCTTTGATACGTCCAATGCTTTTAGAACCAATTCTATTTCACTGTATGTAATGGCAAGTGGTGCAATAGTCATACTTGGCTCAGGAAATTGTTCATAGAGCACCCCTAAAAGTTCATCACAATTTAAATCAACATATTGACTCTAATCTATCTCGAATAGATCCGCGATGCACTGTGCAATAACTACCTTTTTAAATGCATATCTTGTTTCGTTTCTTTGCTTCAGTACAGGTGTTTTGTCAATTTCTACAGTAATGTCTACTTATGGATGATGATCATTAAGCCGACTCAGTCACAGCCACTCACTGACTTTACAGTGGGTGTTCGGCTGTCTCAATACCAGATCTAGAATCCTATTATTTCACTGTATGTAATGGCAAGTGGTACAATAGTTATACTTGGCTCAGGAAAGTCGGGTGTCTACGTATTTGTGGAAGGCTCACTATACACTGACGAAAAGTGTTTCATAAATAGATTGGCTATGTTGCAACCGTTGTCAGCAAAATCACAACTATAAGACATTTGTTTTGGTAGGTCATTTGTGCTTTTCTTAGATTTAGCATAGCTCTAAAACAACTTAATGTTATTTATGATTTTATTTATTTTTTAAGCATTTAACTGCTAGATGTTTAAATCTAAAGAAAAGTTTACTAGAAAAAAATCCACGCGGACTAGGCAGCGGACGGGACTCGAACCCGCATTCTTCGCTATCCGGGCAAATGCACTGATCATTATGCTACCACGGCCCTATTAGCCGCGTCGAAATTTTCCTAGCCTTAAGCTGCAAGGCAGCGCCATCTCTTCGCATTATAGGTAAACCCACAATGTCAAATGAATACTTTTACAAGTATTAAACATTTGAAAGAAGAAATAGCAAGTATAGTTATAATTTTTATTATTTTTAAAGCATGTAACTGCTTGATGTTTAAATCTAAAGAAAAGTTTACTAGAAAAAAATCAACGCGGACCAGGCAGCGGACGGGACTCAAAAATTCCGACGCGGCTAATAGGGCCGTGGTAGCATAATGGTCAGTGCATTCGCCCGGATAGCGAAGGATGCGGGTTCGAGTCCCGTCCGCTGCCTGGTTAATGTTATTTTTCAAGCCACCTTCAAGTTTAGTTATATAATTTTTAAAACAATTACCGTAAGTTGCTTTAGCCCTAGATCTTAGCATTGAAAAAACGTCAAAATCCCGCGGATTGCCATATCTTTTAAATTTTTTATGGTATTTTTTTTTCCTTTAAAATCTTGAGCAATGAGCGTGAAAACCATGGGGGTTTCTTCTTTCACTTCTTTGTTTTCGTTTTTGAGGTATGTCTTTCAATGCAATTCCACAATTGTTCATAGAGCACCCCTAAAAGTTCATCACAATTTAAATCAACATATTGACTCTAATCTATCTCGAATAGATCCGCGATGCACTGTGCAATAACTACCTTTTTAAATGCATATCTTGTTTCGTTTCTTTGCTTCAGTACAGGTGTTTTGTCAATTTTTACAGTAATGTCTAATTATGGATGATGATCATTAAGCCGACTCAGTCACAGCCACTCACTGACTTTACAGTGGGTGTTCGGCTGTCTCAATACCAGATCTAGAATCCTATCATTACAGTTCCTGATGGAGTTATGCTGATTTAGATTCGTTCTCAGAAGAAAATGCTTCAAATACGAGGTTTTGGCATTTGCAGCATCAACAGAGAGGAGGTCCGACCAGTCAACAGCAGGGATATTAAAGTCTCCTACAATTAGCATCTAGCCGCTACTACAAAATAGGACCACGTTTTCACAACTGAAAAGAAACACCCGAAAATCATCAACAGATAAATATGACGGCAAATAGACAGTACAAAGATTAAAAAGAACATTCTTAAAGCGAATGCTAACCCATATATCCTCGACTTCAGACCGCCACTGTGATCTTTCAAAACTTAAAAAACTTTTTTTAATTACTATGAGCACCCCTCCACCGTGCGATTTATTATATTTCTTCATGAAATTTTGTGATCTATCTCTACGGTAAATAGTATATCTTTGATCGAATAATTCTGATGAAGCTATAGAGTCGTCAAGCCAAGTTTCACACATGCATATTACGTCATAATTACTTATCATTATAGAATTCATAAAATCGATAGTTTTTTTTTAATCCTCTTACATTTTGAAAATAAATTGATAATTCATCCATTTAAAATAATCCATAAAAATTGCATTGAATAAAATATTATTCATGAAAAGAGACAAAAAAGATAGGTAAAATAACATTACGTCAAGGCTTTTAATGTTTTCTCATTTTTGACATAAATAAAAGGAGAAGTTTCATTTTGACGCACAAAAATTTGCCCATTTCGTACCCGCACAATTTTTTAAGACAAATCCTTAGCCTGACTAAATTTAAATCGACTATTAAAAAAACTCTTATTAAGAATGCTTATTATAAAGTGTCTGATTATATTACAGACAAAAATGCTTGGGTTTGAACTGTTCCAACCATTCCAACGGGTATTTCTATATGATATATATTATGAATCATGTGTTGATGATACTTCTATTGAAAAGCTGTATTTAAAGCTGATTACGTAAGGAAGAATATCAGACTATTTAAGAAGATTTGAATGACAAAATGGCGTGGTCATGATTTCTCCATTGTTTTTGCTTTGTAATTGTTTGCAGTGTCCTACAGATAAATGACTTTAAGTTTAAGTAAATATGTTGTGGTTGATATAGGTGGTTATGGGTAGTCATGCTCTCTTAAAAGTCTCTTCAGTGGTATCGTGTGAGGCGGGTCGTTACGTTCCCTAAAATATGGTTGAGCGAAGCGATGGCTGGTTCATGCGTCATGCTCGTGAACGGGTGCTGCCATCGGAGATGAGTCTGCCCTAACTACTTTGATATTTAAGATGTAAATGTTTAATTACACCTATTATAAATAACTCTGTTTGTATTTATACTGTGTGACACAGCAATCAAAATGCTGGTGAGCATTTGTTCATTGAGATACTCCTCTCACACACCAAAGTCCTCCTCGGAGTCTACTACAGCCCTTCCTTAAATGTTAACTTTTTCAGTTCTTTTGAACAACTTTTAGAAGATTGCGTCCCGTCTTACGACCATTCCCTGATCATGGGTGACTTCAACACTTGTCTTTTGAAAGGCGATTTTCGTGCCACTGCCCTCGAATCCGTTGTCAGTTCATGTAATTTACACATCCTTCCACTTAGCGCCACCCATCATTTTCCTAATACTACACCTTCACTTCTAGACTTAATAATAGTGTCTTCTCCTCAACGTGTTATGAAACACGGTCAATGTTCGGCAGATGCATTTTTATACCATGACTTGGTTTTCTTATCATACAAGATCCGTCCTCCTAAGCCCAAGCCGAAAGTCATTCTTCAGCGGAATTTTGGTGGTATAGATCGGGATGCGTTTCTCAAAGACGTGCATGGAGTCGACTGGTCGTTGGTGACTGATGCCGTGACTGTAGACGAACAAATGTCTGCTTTCAATAATATTATAATCAGACTATACGACAAACATGCACCGTTTCGTCCCATTGAACTTAAGGACCATCCAGCACCTTGGCTGACACCAGATATAAGAGCATTGATGCACAAAAAGAATGTGGCTAAGTGTAAATATAAAATTCGTCCGACAGACTCCAATAAAACTAATTATGTCAAGGCTCGTAATCACTGCAACATGGTGTGTAGGGATGCTTTACGTCGCCATATTCATGCTTCAGTCAGTAATAATGATCCTTCTAAAGTGTGGAACTTCCTTAGGTCACTTGGAATTGGTAAAGCTCGTCAAAAGTCTGTTCCTAGTAACGTCGATATAAACTCACTTAATATTCACTTCTCTTCATCGTCTAGTCTTAGTGATTTCCACAAGACTAATACTTTAAATTTTCTTTCATCTTTACCAGTTCCTGACTACTCTCCATTTGTCTTTACTCAATTCACCGAATGTGACGTTAAGAAGGGCATGCTATCCATATCTTCCAATGCGGTAGGTAATGATAGCATTAGTCGTAATATGCTGATACCTATCCTAGATATAATCCTTCCTATACTTACCTTTCTTTTTAATAGCTCTTTAGCAAACGCTGTTTTTTCATCGGCTTGGAAAGAAGTTCAAATCATCCCTTTGCCCAAAAAATCGAATCCTCAATCTTTTGCCGATTTTAGGCCTATTTCTATCCTTCCTTTCTTATCTAAAGTCCTCGAACGTCTCGTCCATAACCAATTAAATATATTCCTCTCTCGTCATGACCTTTTTAATCCTCTCCAATCTGGTTTCCGTCCTGGGCACAGTACCACGACTACCCTCTTGAAAATCACTGATGACATACGCCATGGGATGGATCAAGGTCACCTAACGGTACTGACATTATTGGACTTCAGCAATGCCTTCAACACTGTTAATTTTGACATTCTTCTGGCGTTGCTGCGCTCACTTAACGTACCTCCATCGGTGATTGAGTGGTTTCGCAGTTATTTGCAGGGACGCAGGCAGAGGGTTCGCCTAGAGGAGATTTTTTCCTCATGGAGCGACACTTCTGCTGGTGTTCCCCAAGGCGGCGTTCTATCTCCTCTTCTTTTCGCTATATTTGTTAATTCTATTTCAAAAAATATTTCTTCTTCCTACCACCTGTATGCAGATGATCTTCAAATTTATAGACAAGCCCCTCTCGGTCAATTATCTGAAGCAATACTGGCCACCAATAATGATTTGCGACAAATTGTGGAGTGGAGCAAATCCTTTGGACTAGAGGTTAATCCCTCCAAAACACAATGCATTATTATAGGTAGCTCAAGGATGACTGCCAAAGTGAATTTGCAGTTACTTCCTAACATAACTCTAGCTGGCAACAGTATTCCATTTAGTGTTTCTGTTAAAAATTTAGGAATAATCGTCGATAACCGTTTCAGTTGGGATCCACAGTTACAAGCTGTTAGCCGAAAATTGTTTGCTTCAGCAGCTTCGCTGAAATGACTCCGTAATTTCCTTCCTATTGCCACCAAAATTGCCCTAGCACAGTCTCTGCTACTTCCTATTCTTGATTATGCTGACGCCAGCTATCCTGATCTCACGGAGGACTAGCTTAACAAGCTTGAGCGACTTCAAAATTTCTGCATTCGGTTCATATTCTGCTTACGCAAATATGACCATGTGTCTCAATTCCGATCACAGCTCAAGTGGCTACCTATTCGACTTCGCCGGAATACTCACATTCTCACACTTCTCTACAATATATTGTTCAATCTTTGTCCCCGCGCTATCTCAAGGAATGCTTTAATTACCTTCATAATTCGAATGCGTTATCTCTTAGGTCATCAGAAAATTTAACCCTAAAAATTCCTACCCATGACACGACCTTCTATGGTCGTTCTTTTACCGTCCAAGCTATGAGCCTATGGGATTCTCTTCCAGTATCCATAAGACGAGCACAAGCTATTAATGTCTTTAAAAATCTTGTTGTGAATCACTATTTGTCGATGTAGCTGCATTTTTATCTCTGTTGACTGGACTAAACCTATATATGTGTAGTCTATGTATATATATGTAATATGTATAGGTATATAATATGTATATATGATGTGTATTTATGTATGTATATATACTTAATTCACAAATTCGTTTAAATCCCTTGTTTCTTTTACTGACACCGCCGACTCCAGCTTTCTTTCAATCCTCTCCATCCAAAGGTTGTCTGGAAGAAATCGCTTTTAGCGATAAGACCGCCCATTGAAGCACTCTTTATTTTTACAATTGTATTGTCCCTCATTTCTGTTCTGTGTTGTGGTGTTTTCAATAAAGTATTGTGTATTGTATTGTATTGTAGTGTATATAATTTATGTATTATGTGTATAAGATAGTCGATTAATATTGTCAATTATAGAATAAAATGCCAATCAAGATACAATAGAATAAAATGTCAATCAAAATACAATAGAATAAAAATGTCAATCAAGTGCAGAATACAAATCATAAAACCTAAAATCTACTGTCACTAGCTGCAATCATTACATAAATATTCTTTAACACTGTAAAACATCCTGTCATATAGTACAAGGCAGTCTTAAATTTCTTAAAAGGCATTTTTTTTATATAATTTGGTAACTTATTGTAAATTTGCATACACATCCAATAACAATATTTTTTTTTTTAATCTCATGCTTTTTGGAATGATTGCAGAAACCAATCTATTACCATTTCGTGTATTACATGGATATATATCTACAGCTTGCCTGAAATAGTGCATATTTAACCTTACAAATTTAGCAACATTAAAAAATGTATAGGCAAGGCAAATGGTAATATTTTTAAATCTTTAAATAATGGTCTGCACGGTTCATCAGGCGGAGTTCCACATATAGCTCTGATACATTTTTTTTTGGTGTAATGAAAGCCCTTTTTGCTTCTATACTATTTCCCCATATAACGATACAGTATATCTTAAAACGGATTCTACATACGCAAAATAGGCTGTAAGAGCAGTATTCCTTGTAGCTATTGTCGTCAACTTATAGAAAACAAACATAAAACGGTTAATTTTATTACATATAGTATCCACATGTGTTTTCCAATCAAATTTTTGATCAATTTCTATGCCTAAGAATTTGGTTGTATTTGCATTTTTAAGCTTTTGTCCGTGGTAATTTATATTCAATGACTGACCAACGGAACTATTAAAATTTATGTAACACGTTTTATTAATATGAATAGTTAAATTATTATGTTGAAGCCAATTTAAAATTAATCCAATTGTTTTTTTTCAATTTCATTTATATGGTCATCAATTGTCATTTTACTATCAGTTGTTATTACCACTGATATGTCATCAGCAAAAAGAATGCAACGATGTTCAGTTACTTCTGGAAGCTTATTAGAGTATACTAAAAAGAGGAGCGGTCCCATTAATCATATAATTAGTATTTATAATATTTTATGTTTGTAATAATCACTTCAATCACATTTAACTATTTTCCAACCATAATTGACATAAAAGGGCTTCACAATACACTTAACAGGAAAAGTATTTATTTCAAATGTTCTCTAAATATTTGCTAACAATATACACTTTTTTATACATATTTACCTTCAGTAAATTACACTTTCCAAAATCACTAGATTACAAATAACTAGTCAATGCACTACCAGGAATTATTACTGACCAGGCAAAGAATCATCATTTGATCAAGCATCACCGAGTTCATCTCATCGTTCATTTACTCTGTATCAGTTTGTATTTATAGTGTGTATCAGGATATAATGTCTCCCTTTGTTTCTCAGTTACATGTGTACCTAAACTTATACTGGACATAGGCAAAGGTTCAGAAGCCCTAGCTTCTATGGTAAATCCCACGTATTGAGAGTTAGTTTCATTAATCCTAAGACCTCTAGCTAATAACGTATCCTTGCGTAATGTTATTTGACTATTTGATAGATTTTTAATTAATAGATAATAATCAGGGTAGAAAAACATATTCATTGTTTGGGACGCTATGTAGACTATCCTGCACGTACAACTTACCACTATAACTCTCATCTATCACGTCAATAAACATGGCAGTATTATGGCAGAAAATTATATCCTTCTCGTCATATATTTTAATTTTAGAACTATCGTCATCATATAAATCAGGCATTGAAATAAGTAATAATTATCTTCTGTTTTATGAAGTATAACATTAGGTTTCTCTTTAAATGACTGGCCTATTAAAATAGCGGTTCGTAAGTAACGGTCTTCCACTACCAACCTAACTGATTCTATTTTTATGACTATTATGATTCTCCCTAATGGCATCACTACAGAATTTCCAAGCCCTTGCAGAATCGGTAAATTGTTGTTTTCCCAATGACAACTAGCGCATAAAAGCTTTGCGTAACTTTCTTGGATCAACGTGCACTTACTACCTAAGTCTATATACTCTTTCATGCTATTATCGTTAACTATGACATTTTTATAATATTTGCCATTTCCGCTATCATCATTTAGATGACATACTGTGTTCTGCATTATTATTTATTGATTCCTCATCGTTAACTATTATATTCCTCTTACGGCAATCTTTTATTTCATGGCCTAATTTGAAACAGAAATTACATTTTTTATTGGTTTATTACATTTTAAGCTTATGTGTCCTAGTTCACCGCAATTAAAACATCTAACAGTACTATTATTATCATTACTTTTCACCAGCTCCGTTACCGCGCTATTACTCTGCCTATAATTTACATTACTACGATTACGAATATTACCCTGCATTCCATTATTATCATGTTGCGATATGGTTCTTAAATAATTTAAAACTTGCTCTGGTTCGTTAAATAAGCAAACGCCCGCCCCCATACGCACAAATTTATCATCGATGCCATGGATAAGACAACCAACTGCCTTCGCGCAAACTATCTTGCATTTATTTATCAGTGCCATTTTATCATAATAATAATGTTCTAAGGACTGTCCAAATTTACAACGTAGTTTTAACATGGTGGTTAACAAATCACCATAATTTTCGTTTGATGGAAAAGCCAATCTAAGTTTTTCGGTCCATTCGGTCCACGTATATAAAACTGACGGTAGACCCTGGTACCATTTCTGGGCCAAGCCCATCAACTTAGGTAGAGCATAGTGAGAAATTTGACGATCGTTCCATGAATAAATCTGAGCACATTCGTTAACTTTGTTTATCCAGTTTTCGATAGTCTGATTGTTGTTAGAAGGGTCAAACTCGGGTACTACGCTATGCGCTACAGGAAAATTATTTTGACCCCAATAATTTGCATTACTGGCCGCACCTACATTACAATCACCGATCCCCCTACTGGAATGATTACTGGCAAAACTATTTTGAATCATGGGTTCTGGTAAATTTCGCGTGGTTGATATCAAGGGAGGTGTCGTGGTTAGTTCGCGGATTTCCTCTAGATTACTTTCCTTAGGAAGATGTATTCTATCTTTACGACTTTTACGTTTATTACTACGTCGCTTCTTATGATGCCGCATCCTATGCCTAGATTCATAATCATCGCTTGAAGAAGTACTAGAGCTGCTAGATGAACTAGAATAACGCCGCTTTTACCCATTACCCATTTACCCATTTTGTACGTTATGAAGCAAGTATAGGCAAATATATGTAATGAATGATCAAGAGACACAGAGCAAATGATGTAAAACAGTAAAACCAAATATATTAACAAAATACTCACATAACACAGAATAAATATTTTTAATAAAAAAAAAAACAAGAAGGGTAGATCAATATTCTTTACCCGGTCGTTATTATTAGAATGAGTCTATTTAAATTACTTTAGCCTATTACAAGAACACAACTGTTATTTTATTATTTTAGAAATCAGAATAAACAAAACGAAAGTATACACAATATGATAAATCACTGAAGATACGCTGCACTACAATATTGTGTAACTACATAATTCACACTTTACACAAATCCATCATCATAAATCACCAAAACGGAAAACTTTCTTTTTATTTCCTACTTGTAAGTACTTTAATTTTCTTTGTACACTCACTAAAACACAAATTTTGTTTAAAATTTGTTATTTTTATTTATTGCACGTGTTTTAACGAATTGATACTATATTTTCACTGTGTCACTAACAAACGACTGAAACAAATACACATTTTCTTCACGATAGCACAAAAACGCGATACTTTTCTTAACTATGTAAGTTATTTCAAACAGATAACGAATGAAGTGACTGGTATTTTCATGTTCACAGTCATTATAACACACATTTTGTTAACACTGGAGATAAATATCTGTAAAATCTGACCTTTGTCCAGAAGACCGCAGCGTCGGCACGTGGTTTAAACCATTATCCCACTTCTGAAATATTAAATAAGACAATATTTCAGAAGCGTACAATAATTTATTCCTCTATAATCAGGCGTTTACAATCCACACAGCTTTTGAACATGGAACGTCCGTCCTCGCTCGATGTCAGGAATTAAGTGAGTGCGCAACCAACGGCAAAAACCAAAGTTGGCGCGAGTGACGGAGTTGCCAGTTAAGAAAAGTAACATTCTACTACTAAATAATATCGATTATTCGATTTATTATTGGCCATAAGCTAACACATGCCTGTCATGGCTGATAGTGAGCAGCTCAAGTTGAGACTATATGGACTTCAACGCCTGCCACATAATAGTTTTAAAATCAGTGAACTCACTTGCAAGAGTATTGAGGTCGGGGCAGACAGTAGCAGATCCAGTGGTTGCCTTTTGCAGCTTCTCTTCATATTGGAGCAGGCGTGATTTAAACAGCTTTTCAAGATTTTGCATGTTCGTAAAGAGATTGTGTTCCATGTTGCGGTGTGTAAATTCAAAAATAGTTAAACAGGTGATAAAAGTTAAGAATAATTATAACAGCAGTTGTGTGTGAGCTCCACAGGTACTTATTCCATTAAATTTTGATTAGATTTTTATTAAATTAAAATATAATAAATTTAAATTTTCGGAGCTAAAAACAGGTGACTTTTCTTTCCGACTACTCACGCAGAAAAAAAAATGCTGGAATTTGAGAGTCTATCCTCGATTAATCTATGTATCATTAACTGCATCGGTACCGACATGCCTAAAGAAGTACTTTCACCACCATCAATATACTCTTCAACTGCTATGAATATTTAAGTTGGACAAAGTAACCTCAGTATTGTTCTCAATTCTCCTCGGTTTTACATTTGTACACATTTTTTTTGTATTTCTTCTGACCGTTCAATCTTTCCAACTTTTCTAGGCACAGCAGCCGCCGCATGAAGATGAATTATAACATCGCAGCTAATACATTGGATACATCAGTAAACAAGATAGTAAACTTAACTTATAATCACACGCCACGTATTTCGTTCCAATCTACAGCTCGTGAAACTGAAGGGATCAGAGAAGACATTACTCGTTTGAAAGACAACGAAAAATTGCCAACAATATCAAGTCATGACGTACATCAATATATCATTAGTTACGTGTTACTGACGTCAGCTGTTGCAAATTTGCTTGTGTCGGTTGTAAGGAAATACTGCCCTCACTGTTTGAAGAAAACAACACAATCTCGAATAACAACCAACAACCACATCCTACAGACATCGAACTTCAAACCTTTTACCGAAGACATGACATGCAGAGGGACAACATTGAAGCAGAAGCTTCCCCGAAGTAGCCTCCTCGGAGTCTCAACGCCGGAACAAGCAACGCTTCATTCAATTTCGATTAAAATAACAAATTTTGCTTTGTTAAGGCTATTCCTTTCTCTTTTCTAGGCACAGGTCACATCGATGATGAACCGAAAGGGATGTGTCTGCCTGCTGCTTTGTGTCCATTGAACAGTTAACTTCCTTACTAATATTATAAAGGCGAAAGTTTGTTTGGATGGATGTATGGATGGATGTTTGTTCCTCTTTCACGCAAAAACTACTAAACGGATTTTAATGAAACTTTACAGTAATGTAGCTTATAGATCAGAATAACACATAGGCTACTTTTATCCCGAAAAAAATGTTAGGTTCCAGAGGGATTTCCAAGAAACTTAGTTAACGCAGACGAAGTCGCGGGCGACCTCTAGTAACCCATATGTAGATAAATCGGAGCTTGATGCAGTAGTCCTAGATACATCTAAATCACTGCGTAAGAGGTTTGACCAGGTTTCGGGCGGAGACAATCTCTCTGACGTTGAAGTTGAGTCAAGTAAATATCCAACTAAAAGCTCTTTCAATGATGAGGATTGTATAGAGTCCATCATATTGCCGGAATTTGAGAGTCTATCCTCGATTAATCTATGTATCATTAACTGCATCGGTACCGACATGCCTAAAGAAGTACTTTCACCACCATCAATATACTCTTCAACTGCTATAATTATTTCAGTTGGACAAAGTAATCTCAGTATTGTTCTCAAGTTCTCAGCCTCCTCGGTTTTACATTTGTACACATTTTTTTTGTATTCCTTCTGACCGTTCAATCTTTCCAACTTTTCTAGGCACAGCAGCCGCCGCATGAAGATGAATTATAACATCGCAGCTAATACATTGGATACATCAGTAAACAAGATAGTAAACTTAACTTATAATCACACGTCACGTATTGCGTTCCAATCTACAGCTCGTGAAACTGAAGGGATCGAAGAAGACATTACTCATATTTGTTTCTTAGGTTTTCACGCACATCACTCATTAAATAAAACTAGTTTTTACGGGTTAATGCACGAAACTTTATTTATTTATTGACGTTTCGTAGCCTTTACAGGCTACGTCGTCAGAATTAAACTTTTATTTAATTTGTCGAGCTACCTTCGAAAGACTTTTATTGAGCGTTCGGTTATTTCATTGTTCGATTTTTAAAGTTTAAATTATTTAATTTACTTTAGAAAGTATTTTATTTAAAATTCTTTTTTGTAATTTTGAGTTTATTTATTTAACCCTAATTACCGTAAACTACCACCGGTTCCAAAATTGGGAGACCTTTCTGAGAAGAACCGGCGAAACAAACTCAAGAGAGGCTTTCTATCTCCTTCTTATGTTAAATTATGCAAACAAAAAGAACTAATAGTATCTGATGGTCTTGCAGTGTGTGCTCGGGGTTGGGATTTTATCTCCTGTATAATAGGTTCCCAAGCTGGTGGTATATACCAACCATCTTCCCTATTGAAATTTGGATATTTTTTAATCTCAATAGCCTCGCGCATCATTCGAGGAACGAACCGCCCGCCTCAGCTGCAAGGATCTATGGTTTATCAAATCTAATGTAATGGTTTGGTCCCCCTAATGCATGTTCACACACTGCAGACTTATTTTCGCGCCTATGTTTCATATCTGCGATATTTTCATATATCATAAGATCTTACAACATCTTTATTAATGACATATAATATGAAATGCACAATAAATGAACCAACTTGTATCACACCTACATCCAGCACTTGTATTGACAATATCATAACTAATTTCAGTTAACATAATACAAAGGTATTAAATAATGGATTATCAGACCACACTGGTCAAATGATATCGTTTCCTTACACTCGAAAACATGAATGTAGATACTGGTATGAGAATAAAAGAATAATTGACTGAACTATCTGGTTCTTCAAAGGGATGCGGAGAAGATAAACGTCCTTATAGTTCAAGATATAGTTTATTTCTGTCTCTTAAAAGAAAATACATTAATAAAGTAAATTATTAAAACATACGTATTTCACAATCTTATCATAGGTAAATGTTCTATTTAGAAAAGTGCAGAGTTGCAATATAAACAATTTATTATATTTTGCTGTAACTAGGTACTTACTACACGTCCCCTGAAAAAGTACAGGGTACACACATACCCCTCCATGAGATTAGATTTAGATTAGATTAGATTTATTTATTGCAAAAAATATGGTACAAAAGATGACGTGTATACAAATAGATTCTACATATTTTACCATAAATGGCATGCAATTTATAGAAAAAACTAAATTAAAGTTAAATTAAATTAAAATAAGGGTCTTTACTATACAATTATAAATACCATGATATATATTACAAATAATTCCATTAAGTATTTTCTGATTTAAATTATATCTATACAGAATCTTCAATCATATTCATTCATTTCAAAATAAACCATGCAATACTAAATAAATAACCAATTTACATTATTCGATTGTCAAATTTGTCATTAAAAAAAATCTTCTACAGTATAATATTTTTTTTCCTTGAGCCAAGTCCCATAGCCATACTATCAGTTATATCAAAAATTATTGAAAAAATAATATGTAAACGAATTTACAGGTTTTTTGAGAAATACAAGGTGCTTAATGAGAATCAGCATGGTTTTAGAGAGAAACACTCTACGACATCAGCGGTGCTCGACTGTAGCTTTGAGATTCTGAATGCACTAAACGAAAATAAGTGTGCTGTGGTAGTATTCATGGATATTTCGAAGGCATACGACCGTGTTCTGCATGAGTTACTTTTAAAAAAGTTAGAACAACTAGGTATTCGTGGTAATGCAGTTAAGTGGTTAGCGTCTTACTTAAAAGACAGAAAGCATTTCGTACAAATTGCACACTGAAATAAGGGTATTTTGGAAAATGTTAATTCAGAAATCTATACACTTTCAGGATCGATACCTGAAGGCAGTGTGCTAGGGTGTTTGATGTTTTTGGCGTATATAAATGACCTGTCACGTGCCACACCACACAAAGTCGTACAATTTGCTGACGATGCTACTCTTATAATATCTGGCGATTACAATGACATAAATACATTACGCGATGAAATAACATCATCAATAAATAAAATAGCCATACATCTGCGGGAAATAGGTTTAGAACTGAATTTGGAAAAAACTAAAATAATGCAATTTAGACCGCGCCAGAGATCAGTACTGCACCCCTCAATGTTACATTTGAACGTAATGAAATAGAAGTAGTCGATACATTTGTGACACTAGGCATTACCATGGATTCCACCTTGTCTTGGTTACCTCACGTGAGTACAGTTGTTAGTAAACTTAGCAGTTTCACGTACGCCCTATATGAATTGCGTAAATGTACAAATGTTCAGTGCGCGTTGACTGCATGCCATTTTTTTTTAATACGCAGGTAAAAAATCTATTTACAGACGACGGCGCCTTTAAGAGGCACACCGCCGAACGAACCTCACACCTGGCTCCCGCAAGTCTTACAAACCCCCCAGTGGCTGCCCACCAAGGACCTCGCAACTCTTACGGGTGCTTTACGGTATAATATCCGCTAAAAAAGTCCTGCGAATACCCTCTAAGCTGCTTAGCACGGACCTGCGGGATCCCCGTTTAGGGATTCTTCCGCGTCTCCGCACCTAGCAGCCTCCCGGTCTAGCCGGGGCTCCACGGCAGGGGTCTCCCGGGGTATCACGGGACCCCGCAGACGTGCGCGGGTAGGCCCGCGCGTGGGGGCTGAGTACGCGGCCTAGTGCTCACCGTACCGCCCCCCGTCCGCTGCGGAGGGCTACTTGGGCGTGCCCGTGTAGCTCCCTCCGCTGCCCCCCTCTTTGCAGGACAGAACTACAAGGGGGGGCTGCCATCACGGGGTCCGTCGGTGGCCGGCACGGCCAGCGCCATGCCGGTCAGCGAGGGACCCCCGGGTAGGGTCATGGGACGGGCGCAGCCAGGGCGCGCCGCCGTCCTCTCCTACCCGTCCTCCTTTGGCGGAGGGAGTGGCCAGAGGATCATCCTCTCGTTCCCTCTCAGCCGCCTCCTTCTGCGAGATAACGTTCTCGCAGAAGGTGGCGACCGCCTCCTACGCCCTGTCGCTGCGGAGCATGGCCTCCACCATGCTCCGCAGCGAGAGGGCTCCGCATCCCAGCGCCGCAATGAGCTCGCGGCGCTGGTGTCGCCAGGCCGGGCACTCCAATAAGGTGTGCTCGGCCGTGTCGTCCGGGGCACCGCAATGATGACATTGCGGCGTTTCCTCCCGACGTGCGACACGGTGCAGATAGTGACCGAAGCTACCATGCCCGGTCAAGATCTGCACCATGCGGAACGTGAGGCCGCCGCGCCGGCGACCCACCCACTCCTCCAACACCGGATGAATAGCCTCAATCGTCCGGTGGCCGGCGCTCACTTGGGCGAGTGCCTCATCCCATCGCCGCAAGGCCTCTGCCTGCGCGATGGAACGGACCTGCCGCAGCTCTGCTGGGACAGGTCTTTGACCCCGCTCCCTGGCTTCAACCCGACCTCGATGCACGTCTGCCAGGACCTGCGCATCGAGATCCCAAGGCGTCGCACCCGCGAGTACGCAGGCGGCGCCGTGGCTGACCGTGCGATACGCTCGCACGGCCCGGGTCGCGATGGTCCTCTGCGGTCGTCGCAACAAGGCCACCGTGCGGGGTTTGAGGCACTCAGCCCAAACCGGAGCTCCATAAAGTGCCATCGACCGTATCACCCCGTGATACAGTCGACGGCACGCATCTCCTGGTCCCCCCATGTTTGGGAGGACCCTGCCGAGTGCGGCTGCAGCGGCGCACAGCCGTGGAGCGAGGAGCTTGAAGTGCTCCTCGAAACTCCATCGGGAGTTCAGAACCAGGCCGAGGTACTTCAGGCTTCCCTCGACCGGTATATTGACCCCCTCCACCCGAATATGGAGCCCCGTTTGGGTGCTGCGGCGTGGACCGTGAAACAGCATGGCCCTCGTTTTGTCGAGGGCCACATCCAGGCCCAGGAGGCGGATGCGTCGGACGGTTAGCGAGGTTAGCAAATGTTATAAGGCACCTGTTGAATGAGTTTCAACAATAAGGCACTGGGTAAATGAAGGTTCTGAGCTGTTTGTGCATTGATGGGTTGAGAGCAAGTGTTATAATAAGGCATCAAATATCGTTGTAAGGCAGTTACGAACGAAAGTTTCGAGTTTCATACATTGATACTTACATTGACAAATTGATATCAAATTGTTGACATAAATAAAATCGGTTGACTGGTATCAACCGATAGGTGGCACTAGACATTTGTTTGCATACTAAAATGAGCAAAGTTGTATGTTGGCAACAAGCATAATGAAAAAACACAATCATTACTCTACAATATTTCGCAATAAAAGTGTGAGATATTTCTCAAAAATTCAAATCGTAATTTATAGCTCGAATTTCTTGTATATTAATGAACCAAATTACCCATATAACAAAATTAAAACAGAAATTAGTGTGGCACGGAAACGGAAATATAAACAAAATCGTTAGTGTTGGGGTAAAATCTATTTATGATTAAAAATTATACGATACTTTCGTATGTGATACCATAACATGACAAAATTTTAATAAACTTTATTGATTGGTTTATATCAATGCGAAGTCTATGACAAGGCTATACAATATAACCTTGTTATATTTTGTTGTGTTACTTATCGGAACATGTTATAGATGTAAGATATTAAAGACAATATTTTTAATAAACCGTTTTATTATTCATTTGTTTATTTTGGTACCTTAAAACTTACTCCCTAGCTTTTACGGTATGCACGATATGCTTTATTGGTCAACAGAGTATTAATCAAAATTATAGCATAAATCGTTGAACATGAAGTTACTCATTTGAGTAACTTAATGTTTCGTATTAATAATATGGTTAATTTCGATTGATTGATATTACATCTTATTATACCATTTTACTAACACGTGTGGATAAACGTCTTGTAAATTGATAGATTAATAAAGGAAATTATGTGTTTCATAGTAATTATCGTGCGTATGGAACATTACTTTCAAAATGCGATTTCGTATCGACCTTCGATGCAAAGTTGTCAGTTCCCGAAAGGGACATCAATATTTCCTTTATGAATATGCGCTCCGCACACTGATATTTGGCGCCATTAGTGAACGGTCACACAAATTTGTAAAAAAAAAAACGTATTTATAAATTGTTCACATATGCAGAGAACAAAATAAAACACAGTAATCAATTGGTGAGTATAATTACATTGTTTAATCAACAGAAATTAGGAGAAACCTTTAGTTTGGGCCACGGCGTTTTGTGAGCGGGAAGTAGGTATTTACTTCGTCAAAGTTTCGTACTAAAAGTTGAGATTTGTCATGAATTTATAACTAGTTTCAGCGTCCTCATCATCTGTCCACAGGTTTCGGAATTGCTAGATAGGAATTTTGATCGATTTAAGTTGTTTCAGATATACATCAGTACATGTACTACAAGGATAATTATCTACGGATTTAGAAAGAAAGAAAAGTAAAAGAGACCCGAAAGGTTATCACCTAAGCTTTATCAGTGCAATATAGGGTAAGAAGTTTCTTTATTTCATTGCATGATCAGTGAAAAACTCAACAAAGACATAATGTTCTTGTTTTAAATTCTGACAACAAACAACAAAACTATTTACAAACTTTTAATGATTTTATTTCGAGCTAGGTCAGGTGTAATCCAATAAGAATTCAAAGTAACAAGAATATTATTGATGTACTAATCATAAATTATTGTATTTTGTGTGTGTTTATGCATCGGTATACTTACTTGTTTGTTGATGGTTGACACATACAGGATCCAAATTAATGATATTTTTAGTGGAAAGCTCAATGAACATAATGAATAAGTACATTAAAAGATATACTGATCCGGAGAATAGAATTTACAGTTAGAAACCGCTGATGAGATTTGTTTAATCTTGTAAACAATGGTGTCAGTAGCGGCAACTTATTAACCAATTTGGTTGAAAAGTACTTGTTGATTTTTCATTGAGATTTACTTGCACATGAAGAGTCACATGTTTAATGATAATGAGGGAATGAATTAATGTGTTCATCTAAATGAATAATATAAAGTTTAAGATGAACAAATCTAACTTATATAAGTTTGAACTCATTGAGATAACATGTGAATCAAAGTTATGATTGACATTATTTTATACAAATTACTAACTTAAAGTAACAACAAGACACAAAGAGTGTCCCTTTGTATCTTTTGACTTAATAAAACAAAATGCATTCTTGTTGTGATTATTTATCTCCTAAATAAATAATATAAACTAAACTACCTCATAGTGTGATATTGAATACTCAATTGAGTACCTACCTAAACCTTTAACATTTTACCAATTTCACCAAACTTTAAAGCAATATTTCACTTTGGAAAGTATTTCTTAAACTTATTTAAACATTGACTTTAGTTTTAACTACTTGTGTTTATGAAAGAGAAGGCTTCTTAGTCATTCTGAGCAATTGATTTATACTTGAGTGAATTTGACCGTGTAAACAAATGAGTTGGGAATTAAAATGAAATTGTTTATTGATTGATAAACTGTGTCTATTGATTACATTTTATTGAACAATGCGTACAATATAAGTGAATGAGATGTTAATAAATAAATATGAAATATTTTTAAAATTATTTTCTACTGTTAAAGTTTAAACAATAGTAATATGTAGCAATTAATGACTTATTAAATTCTCAAAATTAACATGAAAATTGAACCGAAACAAAGCAAATTAAGTTTGATGCTTGTGGTTAGTGACATTGTTGTTGACGCAAAAAACATTGAATGGAAATAAGGAAACAAAAGTGAATTTACCATTTTGATGGTATCATTTCAGATTTCAAAAATAATGGAGTCCGTACTAATCTCAAGGCTTCACGATGTGATAAGGCATATTGAGGCACTTACTAGTGAATGTGAGGACCTAATAGGTACCACTAATACTGTTACTTTCAATAAGGCTAAGGCAGAAACATTATGCAAAAAATTAGAGGCGTTACACATAAGATTTTCTACAGAATTGAGCAATTATTTCAAACTTAGTAATGACCCATCGGCGGACGATATATCCAAATTTAGTGACATTCAACTGAAGTCTGAAGAGATCTTAATAGAACTCGCTACTGAATTGAATAATCTTAAAGAAACGTCTAAAGAAACACGATTTAATAATTCTGTGGTTACTAGTAAGCTACCCAAGTTAAATCTTCCAGAATTTGATGGAAATATCCTCCTCTGGCAGCAGTTTTGGGATCATTTTTCCTCGAATATCGACGAACGTAATTTACCAGAAGTAGACAAGTTACTCATTTAAAGTCGTCATTGAGCGGTGACGCTAAAGGAATCATCGATGGATTGGAAATTACGCACAAAAATTATCAAATTGCAGTTACCACGCTTAAAGAGCGTTACGGGAAACCTAACCAAATTATCGATGCTCACTACGCTGCCTTGTACAAAATCAAATGTGCAAGCAACACAGCTGCTGAATGTCGTAAAACGTTAAATGAAATAGAGAAACACATTAGGGTATTAGGGGCGTTAGGAGAAAATACAGAACATAATCATCTGAGATTTATCATCACTGAGAAATTTCCTGAAGATATTATTTATGAAATGAAGATTTCACTGAAATCTGATTCTATTGAGGAAATGAGGAAGCAACTGAAAATTATTATTTCGACCAGAGAAGAAGCTAGCCGAATTAAACAAGAAAGAACATCGAATAATGATAGTTATACAGTAGAGACACTTCATGCGAGGGATAAGATAAAATCAAAACCACAACAGTTTGTACAAAGGAACTTCCGTAATAAGGAAAGACTAAACGATATGAGAAGGAAACCGTTTGTGAATAACGGAAGAACTTTTTACACAAAAAACAACTAACGTAATAATGGTAATAATTACCGTCCAACACCTAATTATCAAATACAAAATTCGTCATATGCTAATAAAAGAAAAGGAGAACATCTAAACAATAAGGACTTTGTTTCAAAATGAATCAAACTTAGACCCTGTATTTTCTGTCAACAACAACACTTGAACGACAAATGTAGAACAGTAAAAACGTTGGATCAAAGAAAGGAAAAACTAGGTCAACGATGTTACAATTGTTTCAGTCCAAACCACCAACTCAAGGCTTGTTCCGTCAAAAGGAGTTGTTTTTATTGTGGAGTTATAGGAAAACACAACAAGGCTATCTGTCCTAAACGTTATTCATACCATGGAGGAAGACCAAGAGATAGGAATACCAATACATTTTCCACTATGACATCGACATCGACAATCTTGCAAACAGCAATCGTAAATGCCAGGAATGAAGAAGGATCAAACCTGAGAAAATGCCGAATCCTAATGGACTCTGGAAGCCAAAGGACTTACGTCACCCAACAAGTAGCTAAACAACTTAAACTACCAATAATTAAAGAACAACATCTATCAGTTTTTACATTTGGATCAAACCATCCACATGAATATGAAAGCGCATTAGTTAAACTGCCTATTTCAACAAAGACTGAAACAACTATTATTTTTTATGCTAACATTGTACCCACAATAGCTCAACAAGTTTCTTATCCTGAAAAGGAATTGAATCAATGGAAGGATAAAATTTTATTAGCCGATGATGGTTCACTTGGAGACCAGGTAGATATACTCATTGGAAACGATTACTACTTCACATTATAATCGCGTCACTCACTTACATCAAACCATTATCATCTCTCTCCCTATCTTTGGCCCGGGAGCATGTACGAGCAAGCGCGTACATTTTGCCCCGTCGGCATTTTACGCCACATGCATTTATTTAGGTTAATTATGAATCAGTTCGTCATCGGTCATTATTCGTACCACGCGTTCTCACAGTCATATCATTTTAGTTTCGTAATTATCAGTTTGTTATCAGTAATATATCATTTAAACATATCAAGACTTTCTCTTCTCTCTCTATATCATAAAAGGTGTACAAAACCCGTACAATCATAAATACAGATAAAAAACAGATTAGTGACAATCTATTTTTAGTAAATTTACAACTCGGTTGGATAATAACCGGCAAAAGAGAATTCGAAGTAAAAGACAACCTTACGGTAAACACTTACTTTCAATCTAGCGCAAAAGTTAAACTAAACAAACCTGACTTGCCAATAGTCAACACCAACCTAAAGAATCTATGGGAGTTAGAATGCATCGGGATCACAGATTCACCTAAAATTACTAAGGAAGAGGACGCAGTAAAAAACTTTAATGAGTCAGTTCAATATTCCAGTAAAAGATACTGTGTCAGTTGGCCGTGGAAAGAAAATTTACCCAATTTACCCACCAATTTAGGACTGGCCAAAGGAAGGCTAGTGAATCTATTAAAACGCATCAATAAAGAAACTTTGAAATTATATAATGAAACTATACAAACACAACTAGAAAAGGGAATAATAGAAGTTGTACCTTCGGAAGAACCAGAATGCAGCAAATATAGATGCATTACTTACCTCATCATGGAATACAAGCTTCAGGAAAGGATTTGAGGATCGTCTATGATGCCTCAGCTAAGGTATAAAATAGTTACAGTCTAAACGAATGTCTTAGAGCAGGACCCATTCTACTAGAAGACCTGACAAAACTCTTAATAAGATTTCGATCACATAGAATCGGTTTGACAGCTGATGTCGAGAAAGCCTTTCTACAGATCGGTTTGCAAGATGATAGCAAGGACGCAACTAGATTTTTATGGATCAGAGACATAACCAAAGCAGCAACTGAAGATAACTTAGTACATCTTAGATTCTGTCGTGTACCTTTCGGAGTTATATCAAGTCCATTTCTTTTAAACGCTACAATTAAACATCACTTACTACGTTCCAACGATAGAAGTGTACAGCAAGCCTCAGAGAATGTTTACGTAGATAACTTAGTTACAGGAACCAAAACTAAACTCCAAGCGATAACATTACATAACAAGCTAAAGCAAGAATTCAAGAAGATTTCAATGAACCTAAGAGAATGGAGTTCAAACACCATACATAAACCGAGTACACAAACAACCCAACAAGACGGAAAAAGTGAGCAGTTCAGCCACTGCACACTAGATGGCGTTACGGATACCCTTATTCAAAAAAGTGATAACTTGGTATTATCTTCTACTTCAACATTAATTAAAAAGTATATTCCCAAAAAACAGCCTTCAACCAAAGGACTGTGCATAATCAGTAGTAATACTAAAAACAAAGTATTAAACATTGTCAAGCGAGTTTGTGATGAACGATTCAATGTATGTCATTTTTTATCGCCGGGGGTAGGAATGGAACAACTGCTTGATAGAATTGATCATAAAGTGCATGAGTTTACTATGGATGATTTTTGCGTTGTTTTTGTTGGAGAGGATGATTTCCACGTAACTAAAGACTATTCCTTGATTGTTAAAACAATGCACGAAAGACTTTCTAAGTTAAGTCATACCAACATTATAATTGTAACACCAACTTTTAGAATAAATCCTAATGCTACTTTGTATAATTATAGAATTGAAACTTTTAATAAATTATTGTATTTAAGCAATCAACAGCATGAGTATGCATATTTATTAGACTCCAATAGCTTTCTCGAGTATACTAGGAAAAAATTTTCTTTCTACCTTGGTAAAATAAATAACTTTGGGTTTTTAAATATTGTTGAACGACTAAAAATATTTATGACAGAAATAAGTCAGTATAATCTTGAAAATGAAAAACGAATGACAACAGACGATATCCATTCTATGCCTAATGTTCAGGTGATTGAAGAATCAGATTTTTTTCGTCTCTAATTATGTAAGAATATTTCACCAAAATATATGTGGATTGATAAATAAATTGGATTTACTGACTGTCGCCATTTGTGATTTATGTTTAGAAAATAAGGAGACTGACATTATATGCATCACGGAACACTTCATGAAAGAAGTAGATAATTGTAATTTTCATCTAAATAACTATATACTGGCCACAAGTTATTTCAGAGACACTCGTAGAGCTGGTTCGTGTATATTGGTTCGGCAAGGCTATGAGTACGAAATTGTTGATGTCTCGAAATTTTGTATTAAATCTGTATTTGAATGTTGTGCGTTGAAGTTGACGCTTGAACACCTGATCATAGTTTGTATATATAGACCACCAAAGACTGACATAGAATTATTTCTTAATAAATTTGAATTACTTTTAAATAATTTGACTAAAAATAATAATGATTTTAAATGTATAATTTGTGGTGATTTTAATGTAAATATTTTAAAAAGGACCAAATTGACTGACTATTTTGAGAATTTACTTTTAAGCTATAATTTTAAGTTACAAATCAGACAACCCACAAGGCTCAGTAGTCAAACATGTCTTGATAATTTTGCCGTAAACTATAGAGGTTGTAAGAGCGAAGTAGTTGAGCTAGCCTTGTCAGATCACACTGCGCAGTTATTAAATTGTCCTGTGAAGAGGACATGTCCGATTAATTATTGGCGCATAAGAAAACGTGATTATTCTGTAGAAAATATGACTAAATTTCAGGAGGCTATTCAAGCATTAAATTTAGTGAAGTCTATACATCAGACGATGTAAATGTTGCCTGTAATAATTTTATTGAGACTGTCAAATTATTTCATAACTTATGTTTTCCCTATAAGCAAATATTAATAAAAAGTAAGAAAAAAGTAAAATGGGTATCTAGAGGTGTTAGGACTTGTAGCAAAAAGAAGCGAGAATTGCTGTGGAGATATAGGTGTTGTCCAACTGAAGCAAATAAACTGATTCTCAAGAACTATTGTCAGCGGTACAAAAAAATTATTAATTTAACAAAGAAGGCACAAAACGATCACTTCATAAAAGCAGCTATTAATAAGTCAAAAGCGACCTGGCAAATAATAAATAAGAATAAAAATCAGTATCCTCAGGAAACATCCAACATTTACTTAGAGATAGAATGCGAATCTCTGATCCTTTGCAGGTGGCCAATATGTTTAACAACCATTTCGTAGACTCTACACTAAAACAAAAAAAATGTAATTCTACGTACAAAATACCTACAAAACTTGAAAATTCAATATTCTTGCCTGAAATTACTCCAGAAACTGTTAAAAAAACCATAAGATCATTAAAGAATACATCAAGTGTAGGTATTGATGGTATCCCCACTAAAGTAATTAAAGAAAATTTAGACTCTTTGGCTCTTCCTTTAACATTTCTAATTAATTTAAGTATTAACTGTGGAATATTCCCTGAAGTATTTAAAACTTCAATTATTAAGCCGATCTTTAAAAAAGGAGATAAGTCGGATATAAAAAACTATAGGCCTATTGCTCAGTTACCAATATTCTCTAAAGTATTTGAAAAAATAATACATGATATGATATATAATTTCTTTGAAAAATATAATGTGTTAGTAAATGAGCAGTTTGGTTTCCGTAAAAATAGAAATACTCAAAAGGCAATATATAGTTTACTTGACATAATAAAGACCTCTGTGGACAAAAGACAACATGTTTGTGCCATTTTTATGGACATGACCTGTGCTTTTGACAACGTTGATCATAAGTTACTATTGGCCAAACTCTATGCTTATGGGTTAAGAGGCGTAGCTCTTAAATTAATAGATTCGTATTTGAGTAACAGGAAACAATATACTGTTATAACTAGATTCTGCAAAAAAAAAACAAAATTATTAGGGAATTTATGTCTCTATGTAGAGATGTAGAGGCTGGTGTGCCTCAAGGTGTATATTAGGACCTTTATTCTTTAATGCATTTATAAATGACTTTCCAAATTCTATTGACCATCCCATGATTTTATTTGCTGACGACAATACTGCTGTGATTCAATGTAATAATGAACAAGACTATGAAAATGACATTAATAATGCTATGGAAAAACTTAACAATTGGATAGTCCAAAATAACTTGTGCCTGAATAGTAAAAAAACAAAAGTAATACACTTCAGACAAAAGATTGAAATACCCTCAGTAGCTTTAAAGTGCAATGGTGAGGAAATTGAATCTGTTACTGAAACGAATTTTTTAGGTCTGCAAATGGATTATCAGGTTAATTGGAAATCTCACACTGAGAAATTATGTAAGAGAGTGAGTAGTTCAATTTACGCTCTATACAAACTCTCCAAGGTATCTAATAGGGACACTGTTTTGACTGCATACCGAGGTTATGTTGAATGTATCTTACGGTATGGAATAATTTTCTGGGGAAATTCTGTGAATAAAACTCTTTTATTCAAACATCAAAAAAGGTGTATAAGAGCGATAAATTGCCTCAAATCGACGGATAGCTGCAAACCATTTTTCATAAGCATGAAAATCCTGACTCTGCCTTCGCTGTACATTTATGAAGTAGTGTTTTTGTGTTATGTAACAATTCTCTGTTTCCGACACTCTCAGAAAGGAACCCAGATAGAAATCATCGTCACTGGAATAGGATTTGCGCTCCTTCATTTAAAACTGTACATGTTAGTAGTAGCTTCTTTGGGATGGTTCACAGAATATTCAACAAGGTTCCGTGTTGTCTTAAATCACTACCGATAAAGACTTTTAAGAAGCGTCTGTTAGCATTATTAGTTGAAAAAGCCTACTATACAGTTGAGGAATTTTTAAATGACAAATCTTGTAATTAAATCGGACATGTCTTTTATAAAAGCAGTTCTCTATTATAAAATTTAGACATATTAAAATTGTCAATTCAGAAATGTGTATTTATTGCTATTTTGGACATTTTGCTTATTTTTCTATTAAAATTTTGACTATTAGTATGACAACTTTATGGTTTATCAAATTTTTAATTTTAAAATTATAATCTACTTTGACCATATCTATTTGTATACCTTAATTAAGGTGGAAATGTAGTGATACTAACAAAAATTTTATATACCATGTATACTAACCTATATTTCACAAATAAAATTCTGATTCTGATTCTGATTCAAACTTGACAGAATTTATAAAGAATGTTACAGATGTGAATGAGGAAACAATAGTTAAAGTTCTTGGATTAAACTGGAACACAAAAGAGGACACATTACCATTGAGACCTCAAACCATAGATCTACAAACAACTAAAAGAGGAATTTTGAAAACCATCGCATCCGTCTACGATCCATGTGGATATGTAGCACCTTCATTATTGTCTCCAAAGTTGTTTGTACAAGAATTGTGGAAGAACAAAACCAAGTGGGACTCACAGTTAAGAACTGAAAACATAGAACAGTGGAGACCGCTACACGAAAAACTACACAATTGTCAAGCGAATATACAGAGATATTACACAGAAAACTTTGAAGACAATAAAAACCAGTTACACTGTTTTACAGATGCTTCAGCAAAAGCGCAGCAGCAGTATATGTAGTAAACGAAAATGGTATAACCTTTGTAATTGGTAAATCGAGATTAACTCCTATAAAAGATCAAGACAATCTACAAATACCTCGTTTGGAACTATTGGGTGTATTAATCGGAACTCGGTTACTAAATTATGTAGAATCAGCTCTTTAAACAAAGATAGAACAACATTTCTTATGGACAGATAGTCAAATAGTAATAGACTGGTACAACTCAGACAAATTATTAACACCATTTGTAAGCAGACGCATGGAAGAAATAAAAATTTTATAATGCGATACGTACCAACTGAATTGAATCCAGCGGATGTAGCAACACGACCCAATAAAACAAGAATAGAATAGGATTACTGGCTTGAAGGCCCACAATTTCTGTTACAACATCCTAGCAATTGGCCTAAAAGAACCAACCTGATTAAGGAACACTTGGTCTGGGCGTCGGAGGATCCGTCAAAGTCAGACAATAGTTTGACGGCTGTTCATCAAGTTAGGGAAATACCAAAGAACACAGATAATCCAAAGGAACACAGGACCGAAATCGAAGTGATAAAGAAAATTCAAGCACAATATTATCCAGATGAAATGAATATGAAAACAACTAATCTTAGTCGTAATCTTCGTTTGTTTAAAGATGACGAAGGAATTTTAAGATGTAAAGGGAGACTAGAAAATACACAATGGTCATTCGATATGAAATGCCCAATATAACTTCCAAAAGACTGCTACTTTACAAACAATTTGATTAAGAAAACTCATCAGGAGAACTACCACGTAGGAGTAAATCATACATTAAGCATAATTCGTAAACACTTTTGGATTCCACAAGGAAAAGTAAAAGTAATTAAAGTCTTAAGGCAATGTCCAAGATGTATCAAGCATGGAGGCGGTCCATTCACATTACCAGATACACCTTCACTACCAAAAGAACGAGTGAATTACAGTTCACCTTTCACGGGAATAGATCCAGTTCTAGTCAAAACTGACCAAGGAACTGCTAAAAGGTGGATTTGTTTATTCACATGTTTAGCCATGAGAGCCATACACCTGGAGATTTTTCAAGACCTAACCGCAGAAGAAGGACTTCTGGCGTTAAGAAGAATGATATCCATAAGAGGAATACCAAAATTGATAACTTCAGATAACGCCACACAATTTAAATTAATAGCAGAAATTCTAACTAGTTCCTATTTCAAACAGAAAGAAATCCAGTGGAAATTCATACCTCAATTAGCTCCATGGTTTGGAGGATTTTACGAAAGATTAGTAGGTTTAGTAAAACATTGTATGAAAAGGACTCTACAGAAACATCGCTTGAATGACAATCAGTTGATGACGATAATAAAAGAGATTGAAGCTATATTAAACACAAGACCTTTGACGTGCGTAGATTCTTAAATGATACATATTTTAACTCCTTCCGACTTCCTCACAATGGGAAACACCATAAGCATTGATACCAATATAGAGGATATACCCGTAACGGGGACGACAACCAAAATAAACCTAGTCAAGTCATGGAAAAGGACTTTGATTATTATAGAAGAATTTAAAGACATATTTATGAACCGTTATTATATAAGTAGCAAAGGTTAGGTAGTAGCAGGTAGGTAGTTGGGATCACAGAATACACTCGATCTATTTCACAACTGTACCCTAGAGGTAAATGAAATTGATGATGAAACGCAAGCGAAGGTCGTTGACCAACTTTCAGTTAAAACAAGATTTGTAAGTCATGCCTATACACCTGAAATTGAAAAATTGCCTCTAGAAGATTTCGCAAATCACAATGAATCCCTAAGGGAAAGTAACCCAGATACAATAGTGCCAATACATATTGATGATTTATCTGATCATGAAACTAACAAGACAGACTCACATGATGGTGACACAGTTAATATGCCACAAGTTATAAGTCACTCCAGACCAGTACGTGTCGCTGCGACCAAAGCCTTGGAAAAGATCCAAGAGTGGACTCGCAGCCTTTTTAACACTCTTTAATTTCGCCGTTGGGAGTGTCGCGACGGCAACACCAGTCGCGATGTTTGAGGTAGCAACACATATCAATTGCCGCTATAACTAATGTCAATGTCAAGTAAGCCGCTCTTTTTTCTCTTCTTGTTTGTTGTGCTATTTTAACTAACATACTGTGATTACCTTGTACTATTATTTAATAACTGTTATGTGCCATAAAAATGTGCCTACCTGATGCGTGCCTGTCTACGAGCTCGAGAACCAACGGAATATAACGAAAGCTAAGTAGTAGAATAGTTCACATAAATGATAACCTGGTTGCATCTCATGAAAAGTTTGTATGTATGAGAATAAGCGCTTGCCTGCGCTCTTAATATTAGCCTATGTACCTGTGTTTACCGGCACGGTAAAGAGATACTCTCTCACACGGCGAAAGGGCCGGAGAGTATGGG
>OU963923.1:8246858-8262313 GCA_902850365.2 Chilo suppressalis
TTGTGGGTCCCAACTCAAATAAGTGTCGAACGTCAACCCTAAGTTTTTAACCGATGTGTTAAATGAAATATTATTACCAGCCAGTTCGATGCTGGGTAGTAACTTCCAATCGATTCTGTCTATCATCCTAGAACTACCTATAATTATGCTGGTTGTCTTAGTGGGATTCAAGTCCAAACCAAAAGATTTACTCCACTCTGTAATTACATGGAGATCACTATTAGTGGCTCTCACCGCGTCCTCAAGTTGACCAAGAGGTGCTTGGCGATAAATTTGAAGGTCATCTGCATATAGGTGGTAGGAAGAAGAAATATTGTTTGAGACAGAGTTGATTAATACAGCGAAAAGAAGAGGAGATAAGACGCCGCTTTGCGGAACACCGGCAGTCGTATCGCTCCACGAAGAAAATTTCTCTTCGAGACGAACGCGCTGCCTGCGCCCATACAGATAACTGTGAAGCCACTCAATCACTGATGGAGATACGTTAAGGGAGCGCAGCAATGCCAGAAGAATATCAAAGTTGACTGTATTAAAAGCATTGCTGAAGTCCAACAATGTTAATACCGTAAGGAGACCGTTATCCATCCCAAGGCGAATATCATCAGTCACTTTAAGCAAAGTAGTCGTGGTACTATGCCCAGGACGGAAACCGGATTGGAAAGGATTAAAGAGATCGTGGCGAGAAAGGAATATATTAAATTGGTTATGGACAAGGCGTTCAAGGACCTTAGATAGGAAAGGAAGAATAGAGATGGGACGAAAATCGGCGACGGATTGAGGGTTTGATTTTTTAGGGAGTGGAATGATTTGGGCTTGCTTCCAAACTGACGGAAATACAGCATTACAAATCGAGCTGTTAAAAAGGAAAGTAAGGACAGGAAGGATGATTTCAAGGATAGGTATCAACATGTTGCGACTGATGCCATCATTCCCCACAGCATTGGAAGAGATAGAAAGCATGCCCTTCTTAACGTCACATTCAGTGAATTGAGTAAAGACAAAAGGAGAGTAGTCAGGAATTGGTAACGGAGAAAGATAATTTAAAGTACTGGTCTTGTTAGAATCACTGAAACTAGAAGAGGAAGAAAAGTAAAGGTTGAGTGAATCAACGTTAATACTACTAGGAATAGATTCATGTCGGGATTTACCAATTCCAAGAGACTTAAGGAAATTCCAGACTTTTGCTGGATCTTTATTGTCGACAGAGACATGGATATGGCGACGTAAGGCATCCCTACACACCAAATTGCAGTAATTCATAGCAATAGCTCTTACATAGTTGGCTTTATTTAAATCAGTTGGACGACGTTTATATTTGCATTTAGCAACGTCCTTTTTGTGCATTAGGGCTTTAATGTCTTCGGTAAGCCATGGCGCTGGAGCGTGTTTGAGTTTGATGGGACGAAAAGGAGCATGTTTGTCATAGAGTTCAGTTATTATATGATTAAAAGTCTCAACTTGGTCGTCCACAGACACCGCATTAATAACCAACGACCAATCGGTATTTTGAGCGTCAGAGAGAAACGCGTCCCTATCCCTTCCACCAAAATTACGCTGAAGAATGACTTTGGGTTTCAATTTGGGAGGACGAATTTTATATGACAAAAAAATCAAGTCATGGTAAGAGAAAGCATCGGCTGAACATTGGCCATGCTTCATGACAAGATGAGGAGAAGAGACAATTATTAAGTCAAGAAGTGAAGGAGTATTGTTTGGGGAATGATGGGTGGCACTAAGGGGAAGAATATGAAGATTACAAGAATTGATAACAGAATGAAGGGAAGCTGTACGAGAATCATTTTTCAAAAGACAAGTATTGAAATCGCCCATTATTATTGAATGGCTATAAGGTGGAACAATATCTCCTAAGAGATGTTCAAAAGAGCTAAAGAAGTTAACATTTAGAGACGGGCTGTAATAGACTCCGAGAAGGATTTTGGTATGTGACAGGAGAACCTCGACAAACAAATGTTCGCCAGCATTACCTGGAGGAGGCTGTGTGGAAGAGCTAATGATAGTAAATGGAATGTGAGTGCGTAAGTAAATAGCTACTCCACCACCTCGAGAGCCAGTGCGATCATTGCGTATTAGATGGAAACTGGGTAAAACATAAGATGACGAGGGCAGAGAAGGTTTAAGCCAGGATTCGGAGACTAATACAGCATGAAGGTTTTTATGGTTGAGAGACGCCAACATATCAATAAAATGAGCCGGAATACTTTGCGCATTTATGTGAACGACGTTAAAGTTTTTAGGGACATCAGAAAATTCACCATCGAGGCAGTCTGAAAGGGAAGGCATACTAACAAAACTAGTGTCAGTGCAATGGCTAGCAGGTGACAAAGATTGAAAAGAATCATTACTATCTAAATCTGAACTGGACATGGACTTTATAAATATTAACTAATAATAATATATATATAAATAAGATTAACAGATGGAACAGAATAAGCAAAAAATGCTTCATATGCTCCACCTGCCGGTTGAGTGGACAGAGCACGCTAAAAATAGTGTAAAGAACCATTCACAAAATAATAAGAAAAACAAAACATAATTAATTCAGTGCAGCTTCAAGTCCGTGGATCCAATCAATAAACCGTATCGCTTGGCTGTATGAACGTAGTACCCTGTGCCTACCTGAGAGCAGGAATTTAAGAATAAAATTTTATATAACAGTGTCATTGTCAGTGAGCCGGTCTGTCAAATCAAAAAATTGTTAGAGCTTACTAAAAAGAAAACTGTTGTTTATCAATATACCTTCGAAAGATGAATAAAATAAGTTTTAACCGATATTTTACAGTTATTGAAGCAAAACGACACGGCCAAATGAGAAGAACCACAGAAGGGTTTAAAAATTTAAGTGAACACAGTATGAAGCGACACGAACACGATACAAAAAGTAAACAATAAACAAAACATGCAAAATTAACTTATAGCTACTTCTTGACTGCCGCATTAGCTATACGCTTGCCCCTGGTGGATATTTGGTGGATACCTGGAGCTGGGACTTTTATTACCTCACTAGTGGTGGAGGATGTTTGCGCTACAGGCTTCGGTGATACAGGTGTAACCGCAACTGGAGCTGGGATTTTCACTATCTCTGTAACGGAGCTGATACGATGTCGCTTTCCGTCAGCACCAATGACAAAAACAAAACCCATCCGTGTGAAACACTTATTCACCCCAAATTTGTCTCGCGCAGCCATAAAAGCGTCGTGCCTGCCTTTTGTCAGTAACTCTGATATAGTTATGCCCGATCCCTTCAATTTTGCTTTAGAAAACCAAATTTTATTTCTCAGTTCAAGATCATACAGCTTCACTACAAGGGGTCGAGGGCGATCATTACTAGTGAAACGACCCATCCTATGGCAGCGACTGACATCCTTGTTAGAGAAAGATGAAATCTTTAATTGAGTAGCAATGGCCTTCACTGCAACAGCAGTGGCATCCTCGTCTGAAGACTCCGGCAGTCCATGAAACAGCAGGATCTTTCTGCGGTTATGCATCTCTATGCTCTGATCCTGATCCTGGGTTCTGATCCTGGCGTGAAAGAAGGTGAATTTGATCTTGGAGACTATTGATGGATGTTAAGACGAAACTCCGGAATGCTGAAAAATCTGTAGTGAGGCTGGCAACAGTAGATGATGGGGTGGCAGCTTGGAGTTCACTCTCATAGTTGTTCATCCTCTCAGTGAACATTCGCTGTAGTTGAGACAGAGTTTTTTGAATGGTGTCCATTTGGTTGATCAGCAGAGCAGTGAAAAGTAAAGTGTAGATACAGTGTATTGTGGTTCAGTAACAGCGAGGATAACACTCTCCGGCAGGTATTGTGCAATAAATATTAATTTAACATAAAATATATATATATAAAAACTTGTAATTACTAGTTTTATTAAATTTTAAACTGGATCACTTTCAAACCGAACTTTTCTTTACGCCTACCCTCGCAGAAAAAAATATTATATAAATTTAGTAGGGTTAACAGCGATTCCAAAGTCTGCAGACCACGTACTTACATTGCAAAGATCTTTATTTAGCTGAGATATGCCAGCAGCCATTTCCTCGACAGTAGTCTGCACATAAATTTGCAGATCATCAGCGTAGAAATGATAAAAACAACCAAGCGAGAAGGAAAGAAAATTGATGAATAAAGAGAATAGAAGAGGAGAAAGAATTCCCCCTTGAGGAACACCAGCAGTCAGGTCATTCCAGTTAGATAATTCACGTTCTTTGCGCACTGCCTGCTGGCGATCAGAAAGGTAAGACGAGAACCAGTCCAATGTCAAAGTAGAAAAATTATGGGATTTCAGAATAGCAAGCAGAAGATCATGGTCTACCATATTAAAAGCATTGGAGAAATCAATTAAGACTATAATGGTGATCAACTGGTTCTCCATACCAAGTCGAATATCTTCTGTTACTTTAAGCAGAGCAGTCGACGTACTGTGCCCAGGTCGAAAACCGGATTGGAGAGGAGTAAGTAACTGCCTGGAATATATGAAGGAAGAAATTTGTTGGTAAGCAGTAGCTTCCAGTATTTTGGAGAGGAAGGGAAGAATAGAAATCGGCCTAAAGTTATTCAATTGTTTTGGATTGGAAGTTTTGGGAAGAGGAATAACGTAGGCTTTACGCCAAGGAAGAGGAAAGGAACCAGTGAGAAAGGAATGATTGATGATATGTCCAATGATGGGAACAGTAACGTCAAGAATATTAATTATCATATCCCTGCTCACTTCATCGTATCCTACGGCTTTCGACTTTATGGACATAATAATTTTCCTAATTTCATCATTTGACACTGGACAGAAGGAAAAAGATTCAGAGTGAGTTTGAGCCATGGAAGTTATTATATCAATGGTTTTAGATTTGGTAGCGGGTTTTAAGGAAGCAGAAACAGAGAAATGGTTATTGAACTCATCAAGAGAGAAGGGAAGAGACTGAGATTGAGAAGAGCTTTTACCCAAACCAATGGAGCGTAGAAACTTCCAAATATTGGCTGAAGAACAATTAGAAATATTATCGTGAAAGTATTGTCGCTTAGCTGCTCTTACCATTCCATTGCACCTATTGCGTGCAGATTTATAAATATGCCAGTTCTCGTCCGATCTGCTGCGCTTGAAGGCTCGGAACGCACGGTCCCTCCGAGTCATAGCGATACGGACACCCCTACTGATCCACGGTGCAGGTGGTCGCCTAACTCTAATCGCCTTCATTGGGGCATGAGTATCATACAGTTGTAGTAAATGTTTATTAAAGTGAGAGATTTTCTCATCAACTGACGACGACTGCATGACACAAGAAAAGTCGAGCCCAGCGGCATCCTGCCTCAACCTGTCAAGATCAAGCCGAGAAAAATTACGCATCCAGACTAGAGAGGGTTTCGGCTTAGGGGGCTTCAATTTATATTTCAAGAAGATAAGGTCATGTTTAGAGAAACCTGGGGCTGGAAATTGTCCATGACAGATCACATCTTCAGGGGAGGTAATTATTAAATCAAGCCATGTATCATCAGAAGAGGGATTGTGGTGAGTTGGCTCGGAAGGCAGAATAGATAGATTAATGGACTTGACAATATTGAGCAATTTAAGAGACTGTGGCGTATTACGCATGAGATCGGTGTTAAAATCACCCATGATTATGAGATGTCTGTAATCTGTGCAAAGGGGTTCGAGGATAGATTCTATTTCAAAGAAGTAATCAATAGTAGGTGGACAGTACACAACTGCAAGTACAGCTTTAGCACCTCCAACAGAGATCTCCAGGAAAATATACTCAGCAGAGCCAGAATACACTGTCGGTGATGAAGCCAAAATCCTGTAAGTAATATCACTGCGCAGATAGATGGCGACACCTCCACCACGTTTACCAGTGCGGTCATTCCGGATCAGAGTATACCCAGTGAGTGAGACAGAGGAAGAGGAAAGACTTGGCTTTAGCCAGCTTTCAGAAATCAAAATGGCATGAATGACAGAAGAGGAGAAGGTATCTGTAAAATCAGTATAGTGTGAGGGTATACTTTGAGCATTTATATGACATGCGTTGAAGTTATGCGAGGCACTGTCAAAGATTTCACGAAGTTCATCACCCAACGTCCGGGGTTCAGGCTGCGAGTGAAAGCTGGTTGACGAGGAAACGCTCACATCATGTGCTAAATAAAAAGAATCATCATCGGACATTATACATAAATAAATAAATATATACAAATCACAAAATAAAGTAATAAAATAAAGATACACCTACAATCAAACTTCAAAATTAATGAATAACCCGTCCTGCCGGTTGACACAGTAAAGAGACAGGTTAAATGGATTCCAGGGCGAACAAAGTACTAACAAAATAAAATTAAAGAGAAAAAAAAAAAAAGTAAACAAAGCTGTATGGTCTTAGTGTCATGAGCCTTTATAAACACAAAAAAAAATGACAATGACATTTCGTAACGATAGATGACGTACGTGCTGAGATATTATTGAAGAAGGTATAGTTAAATATTAAATGAATTGCATTATAGTGGCTATGACAACAATAATAAAAACATTACAAGGTGGTAGTTGAACATATCAAGAAATGGAGACGACCAACATGCATTTTGACAGAAAAAAAAACAAGCAACTATGATTAATACCTAAGGATGAAACAATAAATGGTTACTTTTTCGCCCTGGCTGTCCGCTTAGATTTTGCTGGAGTAACCAGCATTGCTGTCTGCAACGGTGCCGCCGAGGCCGTCGTCTGAACCGGCGCAACTGAGATCGCCTTCTCCGCCGGCGCAGCCACCTGATGAGTTTCATCTTCTGATGTAACAATTGCATCAAGGTCAGCCTGGGAGAACAACCGCCTTCGGAATCCGTCCTTCAGCTTGACAATAACATTCCCGTCCATTGACCAACACCGTTTAATACCAAATCGTTTACGTCCACTGACGAAAACGGATTGTCGCTGGCGAGTAAGGAACTCTGAGATGGTATGAGGAGTACCTTTTAGAGCCGTCTTTTTGCCCCATATAGCAGACCTCAGTGAATGCTCACGGAAACGCACCAACACTGGCCGGCACCTACCTTCCTTGACAATGCCAAGACGGTGACAGACTGAGAGCTTCTCCTGCGATAAAGCCAGGCCCATCTTGCTGTTCAGTACATTCACAATGAACTTAGGGAGCTCTTCAGTATTGTCGAAGTAGCTGAAGAACGTTCAACGTTTCCAATTTAAACTCCCGAAACTCTTCCTGCACACAAGTGAATGAGCTCACAGCCTCTGGAGAAGATGCCTTCCATCGAGCTTCCAACTCACTCATTTTCTTGAAAAGTTTGGATTCCAAAGCGTGCTGTGTTTCCATAATTGCAGCAATGCTTGCCATAACTGATTTCTTTTTCAAAGCAGTGGACAGAAAAGTGACCGACAGGACAGAGTATCAAAACACTATAAAATGTGCATATAAAGTGAAGATAACACTACTCAGTGAAATTACAGTTGCAAACTATTAATTAATGTAATGAATTATAATTTAAAGCCACTGTAAGTATTTTTATTTTAATTATGTTATCAGAGGTCCTACAAACGTGTTTTACGCCTAACGCCGAAAAAAAAGTTTGTCTGGCGTTTTATGCTTCTCCTTTTATACTAGGACACTATGCAGTACTTGTAATACGATGGATTCATTTTTAACTAAATAATTTTAATAGTCGGCGTACAGCGTATTGTTTGCTTTCCACGGCGTGACGTCATTCTAGACGCCATGATAGTCTAGAGCGTTTTCGAGGGAAATTTGAATATGTTTTTTAAAATACAATATACATATTGCTAATGTAATTTTTTATTTAAAATAATATTTTTTGGGGGTTAAATAAACATCAAGGTATATTATTAACCACTATTTAAAATATAGGCAACTAGCCTATTACGCTGAAAAATGACTTTGGGTTTAATTTTGGGAGGACGAATTTTGTAGGACAAGAAAATTAAGTCATGGTATGAAAAGGCATCAGCCGAACATTGACCATGCTTCATGACAAGATGAGGAGAAGAGACTATTTTTATCCGTGCGGTGACGGAGAAAGAATACCACTCACCGCCCCTTCACTTCCCGCGGGTGTCGTAAGAAGCGACTGAGGGATATCAGAGCTTCCATCTGCTCTTCTGGTGGTAGGGTGCCTAACACCCGCCTGGTTTGTTACCACCGTACGCATGGTGAAAAACCCGTGAAGTGCTTCACGCGCGTTTCGGGGTCAGCCAGCGTACAACCAGAGCTCGAGTGGAGATTGCCGTGACAGATTCGGTCCAGTGGAGGCATCCGTCGAACCGATGCCGGGAGGACTGCATCGACCCACCGGCCAGGGAGACCCGTAGAAACGGCTGTCCCGCTGGCCGCCCGTGGCACAGTACAGGGGCCCGAGCGTTCCTAACCAGTTCGCGAGGCTGCCCCATCATGTCACGCATAATCTCGGGGTGGACCGTCGTGCCGGTTGGTGACCGGGGCGTGGGGTCCCGGCGGCCACTCCCGGGAGGGTGCGGGGGCCCTTCCGTCCGTTGGGTCGGCGTATCTCTTTCGCAGGCAGTTACTCGGGAAAACGTGCCTCCATATATTTGCCTGTCTTTGTCGCGACTAACTCCACTCGATTCACGTCTCTCAACTTTTTCTCATGATGGCAGCCCGTAAAATAAAGTTTGGTTGTACAGCGGTGCACACCCCCACGCCTTCCGCGCTGTTTGAGGTTGAGTTCTTTAATATACGCGGACTCCACTCTAACCTCAATGCTGTCCACCACCATCTTGAGACAGCACGGCCAGCACTATTGTTTCTCACGGAGACACAAATACTTCCGCCCGCTGACACAGGCTACCTTAAATATCCCGGCTACGCGCTTGAAGAATCCTTCAGAACAAAAGCCGGCGTATGCCTGTATGTTCGGGCGGATGTTTGTTGTCGCCGTTTGAGCTGCCTGGAAGACCCCTCCTTTTCCATGTTGGCGGTACATGTAGACTCTGGTCCTTTGGCCAGAGTCTACGTGTGCCTCTACAGATCTCACACCGGCGACGCTGAGACAACTCGACTGTTTGACCACCTCAGTAGGGTAGCAGATGATGCCCAGGCGCAATTTCCCAACGCAGAACTGGTGTTTTTGGGAGACTTTAACGCCCTCCACGGTTTGTGGCTTGGCTCTTCCAAAACCGACCATGCAGGGATCTCTGCCCATGCATTCGCTCTCACGTATGACTTGACACAACTGGTTGATCAGCCCACCAGGATCCCAGATATAGCAAGTCAAGCGCCTTCTTTACTAGACCTTCTGCTTACGACCCATCCGCAGGAGTATCAGATTGTGGTTCGAGCCCCACTAGGTTCATCAGACCATTGCCTGATATCTGTCAAGGTGCCACAGGCCAAAACTCGACCATTGGTGATCAAACGCAGGGTCTGGCACTATGGGTCGGCAGATTGGGATGGTATGCGCGATTACTTTGCGTCTGTCCCTTGGAAGCAGCGCTGCTTCAATGAAAAGGACCTATCATCCAGTGCCGTTGCCATTACTGAGGAGATCGTAATGGGAATGGAGTATTACATTCCACATTCTGATCTCATCAGTAAGGGCACACGTAACCGCTGGTTCAATCGCGATTGTGCCGATGCTGTTTCTCGTAAGCAGGCGGCATATCGCGCTTGGATCAGAGGCCGCGCTCTTAAGGATCCCGGGGTTAACTCATTGAAAGCTGCCTATAATAGTGCTTCCAAGTCTTGTAAGAAGGCTTACATCAGAGCGGATGCCCAACGTGTAGCACGTACTGGCCACGAATTGTTAACGCACCCTACGGGCTCCCGTAGTTTTTGGCGTTTGGCTAAGGCCGTGCAACACAACTTTTGCCAGCCCTCGCTGCCACCTCTGCGATGTCCAGATGGGTCACTAGCTCATGAGCCGCAAGAGAAAGCCGATTTGTTGGCAAAGCTCTTTGCGGCTAACTCCCGAATCAGTGATTGCAATGCACTGCCACCTACACTACCTCATTGTGGCACTACGATGCCTGACATTAAAATCAGGCAGCGTGATGTTCGTGCGGAATTGCAAGCACTCGACGTCCGGAAAGCTAGTGGACCCGATGGCATCCCAGCAGTTGTTCTAAAACATTGTGCAGCGGAGTTGTCTCCCGTGCTTACGCGACTGTACCAACTCTCTTACTCTTTGGGGCGTGTGCCGGAAGCTTGGAGAGACGCCAATGTGCAACCAGTGCCCAAAAAAGGGGACCGCTCAGACCCGGCCAACTATCGGCCGATAGCTGTCACCTCAGTGTTGTGTAAAGTCTTAGAAAGGGTCCTTAACAACCATCTGACCCGCTACCTAGAAGATTACTCTCTAATTCACGATCGTCAATACGGATTTAGGCCGAATCGATCGACGGGTGACCTTCTAGCGTACGTGACACACATCTGGGCTGAAGCTATAGACAAGCGGGGAGAGTCTCTGGCTATTAGCCTTGACATCGCCAAGGCTTTTGACAGGGTCTGGCACAAGAGCCTTCTCTCCAAGCTTCCTGCATACGGTCTGCCTGCTCAGCTCTGCGCCTGGGTAGCTGACTTCCTGCATGAGCGTAGAATTCGCGTCCTTACGGACGGATGTAGTTCGCAGTTCATGTCAGTGAATGCCGGTGTTCCTCAGGGTTCCGTTCTATCCCCCACACTCTTTCTGCTGCATATCAATGATTTGATTCCACTTGCGAATATTCATTGCTATGCAGACGATAGCACAGTGCATGCGAGATACTTTGGACACGCGGCGGCTGGACAGGTAGAAACCGTGGAGAAACGGGAGAATCTTGTCGTTGAGCTCAATCGGGCTTTAGTCCACATTTCCGAATGGGGTACTAGGAACTTGGTTGAGTTCAATGCCAAGAAAACTCAGGCTTGCGCTTTCACGGCAAAAACATCGCCATTCCTTCCCCTTCCCTCTCTTCAGGGCACAACACTGGCGCTACAGAGCAATATTACCATGCTCGGTATGGAAGTTCGCTCAGACCTGAATCCAAAGAACTACATTGAAACGTTGATCAAAACAGCTTCACGCAAACTCGGGGTCCTGAACAAGGTGCGGCGTTTTTTCACGCCCGATCAACTGTGCTTGTTGTACAAAACACAAGTGCGGTCCTGCGTGGAATATTGCTCGCACCTCTGGGATGGCTCCGCAAAGTACTTACTCGATGCCTTGGATAGGTTGCAGCGGCGCGCTGCCCGCATCATTGGCGATGAAGAGGCAACTAAGAAACTCGAGTCTCTACAATTACGCCGTGATGTGGCATCATTAAGCGCATTCTACCGAATATACCACGGCGAGTGTTCTGAGGAGCTATTCTTGCTTATCCCTCCATCACCTTTTCTTCAGAGGACCACGCGCGCTGGCCTACGTTGCCATCGACTTACTGAGGCCACTATTCCTACACGAACAAAGAAATTTGGCGACTCATTTCTTTGTCGTACTATTCGTAAGTGGAATTCTTTACCCGCGCACGTGTTCCCTCCTTCCTATAATCTGGGGTCCTTTAAGAGAGGCGTGAAGAAGCATTTTTGCGGGCCGGCAAGGTGAGGATGGTTGGTGTAGCAGTTAATAATTGCTGTACCAGCTATCTTCGCGTTTGGACTTTATCACCACTTAACATCAGGTGGGGTAGAGTCATTTGCCTACCTAGTCATCATTTCAGCCTAAAGACGTCCACTGTTGGACATAGGCCTCCCCCATGGATTTCCACAACGATCGGTCCCATGCTGCCCGCATCCAGCGGCTTCCCGCGACCTTTACCAGATCGTCGGTCCACCTTGTGGGGGGCCTGCCAACACTGCGTTTCCCGGTACGCGGTCGCCACTCGAGGACCTTTCCGCCCCAGCGGCCATCGGTCCTGCGAGCAATGTGCCCTGCCCATTGCCACTTAAGGTTTGCAATTCTGTGGGCTATGTCGGTGACTTTAGTTCTCTTGCGTATCTCCTCATTTCTGATTCGATCACGCAGAGAAACTCCGAGCATAGCCCTCTCCATTGCCCTTTGGGTGACTTTGAGCCTTCTTACAAGACCCATTGTAAGCGGCCACGTCTCGGTTCCGTATGTCATCACTGGCAACACGCACGAATTGAAGACTTTCGTCTTGAGGCACTGCGGTAGATGTTCCGAGAAGATGCTACGTAGCTTCCCGAACGCTGCCCAGCCAAGTTGGATTCGTCGATTAACCTCTTTCTGGAAGTTGGACTTACCCAGTTGGACTATTTGTCCCAGGTATACGTACTGGTCAACAACTTCCAGTGTAGAGCTCCCAACAGTCACTGGAGTGGGTACGACATGGGAATTCGACATGATTTTCGTCTTGTCCATGTTCATTTTGAGACCCACTTGTTGGGACACCCTACTGAGGTCGCCGAGCATTGTGCCAAGGTCATTCATGGTCTCAGCCATGACTACGATATCATCTGCAAATCGAAGGTGCGTCATGTACTCGCCGTTTATGTTGATGCCAAGTCCGCTCCAGTCCAAAAGTTTGAAAACGTCTTCCAGCGCAGCTGTAAACAGTTTCGGTGATATAACGCCACCCTGTCTTACACCACGCTGCAGCTGGATTGGCTTCGTGTTTTGGTCCTGGAGTCGAACTGACATAGTGGCGTTTTCATACAACGACTGCAACACTTCGATGTATCGATAGTCTATTTGGCACCTTTGGAGTGACCGAAGCACGGCCCATGTCTCGATCGAATCGAAGGCTTTCTCGTAGTCCACAAACGCCAAGCATAATGGCAGGTTATACTCTTCGGTCTTCTGTATAACCTGCCGCAGCGTATGGATGTGGTCTACGGTACTAAACCCTTTTCGGAATCCGGCTTGTTCGGGAGGCTGGAAGTCGTCAAACCTGCGCGCGAGACGATTCGTGAGGACTCTCGAAAACAGCTTGTATACATGACTCAGGAGCGTGATGGGTCTGTAATTCTTCAATTGGGCCCTGTCGCCCTTCTTGAAGAAAAGCGCCACCACTCCCCTATGCCATGCGCTAGGCGTTCTGCCCTCGAGTATGACAGAGTTAAATAGCTTCTGAAGAGATTTCAAGACTGGTCGTCCACCTGCTTTCAGAAGCTCGGCTGTAACTCCGTCATCACCCGGCGCCTTATTGTTTTTGAGCTGTTTCAGAGCTACACTAATCTCGTACAGGCTGGCGTCCGGGATATCTTCGGTTCTTTTTTTTTTTTTTTTTTTTTTATATATATATTACTATTGCCTACCTAGTAATATAAAAAAAAAAAAAAAAAAAAAAAAAGTCAAGAAGTGAAGGAGATGAGTTTGGGAAATGATGAGTGGCATTAAGTGGAAGAATATGAAGATTACAAGAGCTAATAACAGAATTAAGGGAGGCAGAACGGAAATCATTTTTCAGAAGACAGGTATTGAAATCACCCATTATCAATGAATAAGATGGGACAACATCTCCTAAGAGCTGATCAAAAGAACTGAAGAAGTTAACATTTAAAGAGGGGCTGTAATAGACTCCGAGAAGGACTTTGGTATGTGACAGGAGAACCTCGACAAGTAGATGTTCGCCAGCATTCGCTGGAGGAGGCTGTGTGGAGGAGCTAATTATAGTAAAGGGAATATGAGTATGTAAGTAAATTGCAACTCCACCACCTCGAGAACCAATGCGATCATTACGTATCAAATGGAAGCCAGGAAAAGTATAGAATGAAGAGGGCAGAGAAGGCTTAAGCCAGGATTCGGAGACTAAAACAGCATGAAGGTTTTTGTGGTTGAGAGACGCTAGCATATCAGTAAAATGAGCCGGAATACTTTGCGCATTAATGTGAACAACGTTAAAGTTTTTAGGAACATCAGAAATCTTTAGATTTAAACATCAAGCAGTTACATGCTTTAAAAATAATAAAATTTATAACTATAATTGCTATTTCTTCTTTCAAATGTTTAATACTTGTAAAAGTATTCATTTGACATTGTAGGTTACCTATAATGCGAAGAGATGGCGCTGCCTTGCAGCTTAAGAATGGCTAGAAGAATTTCGACGCGGTCCGTGAGGGCCGCGGTAGCATAATTGGTCAGTGCATTCGCCCGGATTGCGAAGGGTGCGGGTTCGAGTCCCGTCTGCTGCCTGGTCCGCGTGGAATTTTTTCTAGTTATATTTTCTTTAGATTTAAACATCAGAAAACTCACCATCGATGCAGTGGGAAAGGGAAGGCATACTAACAAAACTAGCATCTGTGCAGTCGCTAACCGGTGACAAGGTCTGAAACGAGTCATCGCTATCTTTTTCTGAACTAGTCATACACAATATAAATACAATATATAATAATAAATAGATAATAACAAATAAAAACTCCACCTGCCGGTTGAGTGGATAACATAGCACGGTAAATGAAGTTAAGTGTGGAACCAATATACAAAATGACATTGAAAAACCTATTACAATACTATTAAAATTTCAGTTTGCAACTTTTAAGTCTGTGGATCTAACTCAAATAAATTGACATAAAAAAAATTAAAAAAAAAAGTATTACGTGGCTGTATGAACATTAAAACTTATGCCTACGTTATGAAAAATTTATAAATAATTTGACGTGAGAAATAGTGATACGATATGTCAATGTCAGTCAGTCTGTCACAATACGCAGAAGTTTACAAGTTATTAATTTAGTTTACCTTCAATTTATGACTAATCGAATGGAGATGAACAAAATAAGTTTTAATATATAAATACAAATTGAAGTGCAAGGAAACAGTATAATAAGATGATCCACAGAACGAATACAAACACGGAACAAAAAGCAGCTCGCACATACGATAACATAAAACACAATAAAATCACTTAGCTACTTTTTAACTGATGCAGTAACCGTACGCTTGCCCCTGGTGGAGATTTGGGCAACAGGCTTCGGTGATTCAGCCTTCGCTGTACTTGGAGCTGCGACTTTATTTACCTCAGTTTGTGAGCTGGTACAGCTGGATGTTTGCCCAACAGGCTTCGGCGATTCCGGGGTCACCACTACTGGAACTGGGATTTTGTTTAACTCACTAAGGGAGCTGATACGGTGACGCTTTCCGTCACCACTAATGACGAAAACAAACCCCATCCTTGTGAAGCACTTATTCACACCAAATTTGACGCGGGCAGCCATAAAAGTGTCGTGTCTGCCTTTTGTCAGGAACTCGGATAGAGTAATACCTGACCCTTTCAATTTTGTTTTGGCAAACCAAATCTTGTTCCGCATGTCAAGGTCACACAACTTCACTACAAGGGGTCGTGGGTGATCATTGTTAGTGAATCGACCCATTCGATGGCAGCGACTGACATTCTTGGCTGAGAAAGATGATATCTGCAACTGACTACCGATGGCCTTCACAGTAACAGCAGTAGCATCCTCCTCTGAATATTCTGGTAGCCCGTGAAACAGCAGGATCTTTCTTCGGCTGTGCATTTCCATGCTGTCCTGAC
>OU963923.1:8262813-8362813 GCA_902850365.2 Chilo suppressalis
CCTGCATTTTGTAAGTATAGGAAAGTGCACTTGACTAGCTTTAAATCTGCTCCAACCTATTTCAGATTAGAATACTGAAAGTGCATTTTTCTATACTTACAAAATGATGGCTTATGCTAAATCATTAAATTTGAATAGTGAAGAAATTATATCTATGTGTGTGTAGCTTCCTGTATCAAGTAGTTTATGGAACAAGTTTGACAGATGGCGCTAGTTGCCAGGCGACATTTAAAATGCTATAGAGGGCTCTCTATTTCTAGTAATATTACTTTTCTCTATGGTCAGTGCGCACGGCGACAGCGACGCCGCCACCACGTCTCGCACCGCTATCAACCTGCGCGCGGTCACACCTGTATATAGTATATCTGTTATCGAAATATTCTCTATCGTAAAAATCGGGAGTCAGCCAACTTTCGGTTATACATATGAAATCATAGGCAGAAGCAGTTACCTGTGTCAGGAAATCGTGTGATTTTGTTCGCAAGCCCCTAACGTTCTGGTAATAACCTAGTAGTTTCTTTACGGACGGACCGGCTTGTTTAAGGTACAAGTATGAGATAGGTACTGATAACAACAACGAATCACAACACTGAAATGATTTTTAATAGGAGCTTTCATTAGGTAAGAGAAATACATTATCAACTGAAAGTGATTTATAACAAAAAAATGGACGCATAAGGCTAGTGAGAACAAAATTTTTAGACCTATGAAAACATAATTTACTGTAGAATTTGATATGGTTAAAATTTTATAAAGTACGGGGCTGACATATAAAATAAATAAATATGTAAGAGGGAGTTTGCTGCACTCATTTATCATGAAATCTAATAATAAATATGAAGCTATGAGAACATAATATACTGAGTAATTAAAGTAAGTTAAAAATTTATATAGTGTTTTGCTAGTACATATGACAAAGAATCGTTCAAGAAGTCATTTAAGCTTAGACAGATCTGATTCACTGGTTATGGTTATAACCTTTGACTCCTTGCTCTTGCGCATAAATATCTTGCAGTCCCTTATCCACAAAAAGGAATACTCCAAATCGGATTTTAGCTGCCGAGCTCTTTTCAATAGAAGTTTGTTCCTTGGAGCTCGGTGATCGGACACAAAGATATTTTGTTTAGGTCCCGACAGATTAATGTCCACGGTGGAAAGTGATCGTCGCTCTCGAACTGCAGCTAAAAGTTTATCTTTAGCGATACGGCGCGTGAATTTAACAACTATGGCTGGAGGTCGTGGGCCGGTCGAGTTAGGGTCCGCCGCCGCCGAACCGCTGATTTCAAAACGCCTCACACGCACTACGCTATCTATGTCTTGTTCACTCAGCGAGTAGTTAACTTTATTACTGATGACATGCAATAGGGTGTAGAGGTTTTCACCAGCAGTAACGGGGATTCCGGAAATATCCACGTTGTTCATACGTGAGAACTGATCCCGTTTATGATTTTCGAGCTCAAGTGCCGCAATAGCGTTTTTCGCCGAGTCCAAATCAGCTTTCAATTGCGGTATCACAGAAGATTTTTTCTCTGTTTCTATAAGTCTGTCCTCAATGGCGCTAAATCGAGATTCCATCTCACAGAATTTTTTATTCAATTCCTGTATTGCCGTAGTAACATTTTGGATGTTGGTATTCAATGAGGAAAAGTCGGCACGGAACGCTCTCATCTCCTTAAGGACATCGGCTATACTTGCCTCAGCGTTCGCCGGGGAATTGGACGAACCCCCCACTCCCACACACTGCTCAACAAGATCGTCGCAGGACATGTCTGTATCTGTCGATACCTGCTCGAACTGCCGCCTCGTAGGTGTTTCATCTCCTTTAGGACGTCTGGATGTCATGTTACAAGTGGGACAGATCCATTTGTTCTTAGTGGCCATGTATGCCTGCGGTGACATGTTTAAACATTTGTAGTGATAATGTCCCTTACAACCCACACAAATCAATACCTCTATACCAGTGGTTCTCAAACTTTTTAAATGACGGAACCCTTTTGGGAAGCAAAATACTTGATGGAACCCTACAATAAAACAATTATTTTTATAAGTGTATTCTATATTAATCAGCATAATAAAAGTACAATGTATCCGTTACTAATTATTATTTACTTCACCACTTGGTAAGGACAATAATAGAAAACATTAAAAAAGAAAAAATCTAACTAGTGGGAGGTATGAAACTGTTTTTTATTTTTCATCAATTGCTTGATATCAGGTTTGATGGAAGAAAGTTGGAGTCTCATATCAGCTTCGGCGTCCAGTCTATTGCGATATTTTGTTTTCGTGGCTGCGTAGGTAGAGAATCCTGTTTCGCACAAATATGTAGTTGGGAACGGGAGAAGAATATCCAGAGCCATTTGGCCAAGCATTGCATATTCATCTTGGATTCTGCACCAAAAATCATTAAGAGGCGTCGTTTTGAACAATGACTCCATACTTGTGTCTGATGACATTTCTAAAAGAGATTCATATATCTCATTTGACATGTTTTCAGGCTTTTCCAAGTTGGGTAAAAAAGGATTATGAATCCAGGAGTTCACTTTAATTTTTGTATTGTGTTCTTCGGGAAAATACTTTTCAAAAGATGCGCGCATCGAACTGAGATATTGGACCAATTCTTCAAACACATTATCTTCAAACATTTCTGAGTCGTTTTCGCTAACAAACTCAGTGAGTAACGTAAAACTTTCTATTTCTTTCTTACCAATGCAAATGATCCAAAAATCTAATTTTCTTTTAAAAGTAGTTATTTTATTATAGGCCTGAAACACTGTTGTCTGTTTACCTTGCAATGATAAATTTAATTCGTTAAGTTTTTGAAAGATATCCGCCATAAAAGACAATCGGAACAACCAAGTTTTATCATACAAACGGTCCTTCAAATTAAAAGAAGTATCTGCTGAAAGAAACATTTGTAACTCGGCTCTAAGTTCAAATAGCCTTGTTAAAGTTTTTCCCCGAGACAGCCATCGCACTTCTGTATGGAGCAGCAGTGTTTTATGTTTGCTGCCATAATCTTCACACAATAATGAGAACAATCGGGATTGTAGTGGTCGTGATTTGATAAAATTAATTATTTTTACCGCTTCATCCATAACTAATTTTAGATTAGACGGCATTTGCTTCATCGCAAGTGCTTGTCTATGCAGAATACAATGACTGGAACTACAATTAGGCGCTTTATTTTTCATTCGTGACACTGCTCCTGCTGTTTTACCTGTCATCGCCTTGGCCCCATCTGTACAAATGTCAATGCAATTGTTCCAACTGAGATTATGTTCTTCAAAAAATATATTTATTTTATTAAAAATTTCTTCCCCGGTAGTGTTTGTAAGCAGCGATGAACACATAAGCATGTCTTCTTCAAAAGAACTTTTATATGGATATCTCACAATAACCAGCAGGATAGCCAAACCAGCGACATCAGTCGACTCGTCCATTTGCAAAGCGAATCGTGTATTTTGTAGACGTGTAACTAGTTCTTGTTTGACGTAGCTTGCCAGATCATGGATTCGTCGTGAAACAGTATCGTTTGATAGCGGAACAGTAGAAAGATGCTTTGCAGATTTTTCATCAAGCATACATTTTGTTATGTCTAATACACATGGTTTTATTAATTTCTCAGCGATAGTGTGCGCTTCACCTGCTTGTGCAATGCGATAGCTAACTAAGTATGATGCCTCCGTGGCCTTTTCGTTGGTAGTTTGTGTTACATGCATCATATTTTTTTGACTTTCTAATAACTGATCTTTTTTGCGAACAAAAAATTCTTTATTCTTGTCTTTAGTCTCGGGGTGTACGGTTTCTAAATGTCGACGCAATTTGGCAGGTGCCATGGAACTATTAGGAAGCAGTTTACTACAGAGCATGCAGAGAGGTGAGCCGTTGGAATCAACAAATCCGAAACTGATATAAGATTCATCATACTTCCTTTTTTTCGTCTTTGAAACCGTCGAGCTTGACGTCGTGGCACTCGTGGCATCATCTTCTGGATCGGTGATTGCTAAATTCTCCGCGCGCATTGCTTTTGAACATTCAGCGTCATTAGAAGATGTTGTTGGAACACGTTTAACACCTTTAAGCCAACGTTCCATTCTTCTTTATTTATAATGTTACAAGTCAGGATAGTGGGGTTTAAATAATGCACAATCGTTACTGCGTATAAGAGACTAAATTTAGAACCTACAGGGAAGAAATGTATAAAACTGAGACAACAGAATACAGCAGGCAGTAAAACAATGAACACCAGTTTCTCGCTAGCGAGCTTGTAAGTAGGTAGTAACTTATCGCTCCGAACGCTAATCATCAACTGACGACGCCAACGCGCGATCGCCGCTTTTATACTTAGTCCTAGACTCGATCTCAAATATTCTCGAAAATACTCGAGTCGGCACCTTTGATAAACAAAAAGCAAAAATAAAAACAGAAATTTAAAAATAGCGTTGTAAACAATATCGACTTTATCCTTTGAAGTTAGAGACGAAAGTCGCTAGTTGACAACTATAGCGTCTAATTCAGAGGCGGCTTTTATCAAAGAGACTGAGCGCTTACAAGTATACTACCCGCTCGTTTTAAGTTTGCCGCTGGCGATAGGTATGAGTGTATGACGTTCGAAATTTTTTATTTAATTGTAACAATAAAAATTGTGTACGTTAGATATTTGGGTAAAACTATGACACATTATAAGTTTTGTTGTCACGTGGGGGAGGGTACGCGCATTCCACAGACCGGCAAACTTAGAGCGAACGCGTTGTACAAGTATAAAATTGTTGAGACCAAACTTATGAGATATTGTACCAGCTAATGTAACACAAGCTTATACAAATACAAATAAATAAATAAATAACATTCATAGCGTTTTGTCTCCGCGCGGCCGCGGAGTCCGCACAGCCGCGGAGCGACCAGAGAGAGGTGTTTTGATTTTTTTATTTCTAAATTCTTGCGGAACCCCGACAGAGGTATCACGGAACCCTAGGGTTCCGCGGAACACACTTAGAGTATAGCTGCTCTATACGATTAATCTTATTCTTACAGGCTTGGCAATCCATGGTAATAAAAAAAAAATGTGTTGGTATAGCCAAACAAGTGATTCTATCAAGTTGTATCTTATAGAGTTATTATCAGCACAAACGCTTCTGCGATGCTTAATCTTTGCACGATGACGCAAAATACGGTTTGATGATACGCCGCGGCAAAACGCAAGCGAAACTCGCACTTATCACTACACGCGCACCACGGAGCAGCGACTCCAATTCGCTTGCACAGCCTCTGACTCACAAAATAAGTGAAGGTAACGACACAATATGATCACAGCAATAATCGCTGCAGAATTTTTTATTTAAGTAATTTATCGGCACTAGCACTCGGAAACTAATTTAAAAAAACGATTAATACGATATATTTTATAAAAATAAAGTATAAAAGTTGCACAATAGACACTTTTTTAATAATTTAAGTTGGAGCTCTTAATAACAAAGACTAATCCAATAACCGGACGGTCAAAGATCAAAGATTATTTTGAATTTCATATTTTTCCTCCTGATAATCGCTGTACCAAGCGTATTATACTTTCCACAGTCGCTCGTCTGTGGGACGTCATGGGCTTCGTTGCGCCTGTCATTGTTTATGCTAAATTATTAATAAAGGATTTATGGTTATTAAAAATGGACTGGGACAAAGATCCACCGCAACACATAATCGATATGTGGCAAATATTTTGCGATACACTTCCGCATCTCAATAATTTAAAAATACCGCGTCACTTAGGGGTTTACGAAAGTTTAATTTTACGTTTGGTAGGGTTTTCAGATGCCAGTGAGCGCGCCTATGGTTCGGTTAAATACGCTCATATTACCAAGGGTAATGAAACTATTGTGAGGTTAGTTTGCTCAAAATCTAAGGTTTCCCCTGTAAAACCTGTGTCCGTAGCAAGGTTGGAGCTTTGTGCTACTGTTTTGATGGCTAAACTTCTTCGACGTGTTCATGACACCTATAACAACCGCCATAGTGTCTCTGCAATCTACGCATTCACAGATTCTAAGGTGGCCCTCTGTTGGCTAAGTTCACCTCCTCACAGGTGGCATACTTTCGTCGCAAACCGCGTTGTAAAAGCTACTGATAGCATCCCCGCTGAACGTTTTTTTCATGTGTCCGGAGTGGACAACCCCGCTGATTGTTTGTCACGTGGTCTTACATCAGATAAGATTATTGAACATCCGCTATGTGGCCTTTGTGGATTCAAGGGTGTCCCGATGAATGACCTATAAATAAATTTAGTAGTTTAAATACAGATGAGACTATTCACGATGAAAAGGTACAATCTTATATTGTTTCCACTTCTGAAGTTTTTACATCTCCTATTTTGTTAATTGCGGATCGCGTTTCTTCGTGGTCTAAGTTAATCTGCGTTATAGTTTATGTGCTTAGATTTATTAAAATTTTACCGCGCCACGAGAAGGTTTCTGTTAACGACTTAAATTATGCCGAGTTGTTTTTGTGGCGACATGTCCAACAGAAACACTTTTATAAGGAAATTGAAAATTTGAAAAATAATCTTGAGTCTACGGGTTCGTTAATTAAATTAAGACCTTTTCTAGATAACGATCTTCTTCTTGTAGGAGGCAGATTAAATAACTCGAATGAAACTTATTATGTCAAACATCCCATAGTTTTGCCGCGTCATGACCGCACAGTGGAACTCTTAATTAATTATTACCATAAAAAATTCTTACATGCTGGACCTGAGCTTTTAATATCATGCCTTAGGCAGCGTTATTGGATTTTATCCGCGAGAAGCCTTATTCGTCGGAAGATACATGAATGTAACATATGTTATAAGCTAAAACCGCGCCCTTGTGCTCCTCCACTTATGAGCGATCTTCCCCCACAACGCGTTGTACAGTCTACAAAGGCATTTATTCATACTGGATGCGATTACGCTGGTCCTATTCAGTATATTCCCATTCGTGGCAGAGGTGTTAGGAGTCGTAAGGCATATTTTTGCATCTTTACTTGTCTCACAACTCGGGCAATTCATATCGAAGTTGCCACCGACCTGAGCACTGTAAGCTTTATAGCCGCTTTAAAACGGTTCCTATCGCGTCGGGGGCCAGTTCAAAGGATGTATTCTGACAATGGCACCAATTTTAGGGGCTCGAAGTCCTATTTGAACGATCTGTATAAATTTATCGATGGGGAGTTTCGACATAGTTTTCAAGAAGAGCTTTTAGAAAACCAGATCGATTGGCGTTTTATTCCACCCGCTTCACCGCACTTGGGAATCCATGGTAAAAATCGTAAAGAACTATTTCTTTAGGGTTGTAGGTCAACAAATTTTGTCCTATGAAGAACTTATTACAATTCTCACACTAATTGAGTGTTTGGTTAATTCCCGTCCTCTGACACTTCTTAGCGCTGACCCATCCGAGCCAACCGCTTTAACTCCCGCTCATTTTATTAATACTTCTCCGCTTAATTCATTGCCCGCGCCCATGATAGCTACCACACCCGAGCGTCTTCTTGAAAGGCATACGTTAATGAACAAATTGGTTCAAACGTTTTGGAGGAGATGGAAGCGCGAATATCTATATAAAAAAGTCCAAATCAACAGTTGAAGTTTTTTGAAATATTATTGCTCTGTGCAAGCGATTTGAGCGATTAATACCTTGTAATAAAGACGTTTGCTTTTACCACAACTACAACGCCCTCTATAAAGCACTAGAGTACTCATTTCATCACGCGCAAGCATAATAGTAAAAAGAAACCCAACTCAATTACATAAAGTGACACTGTCAACCAAACCGCAAGATGGAGACACATTGTAATAAATGCAATAATATGATATTGAAACGTGATTTTTTAAGTTGTGTTACATGTTTGCAAAGTTATCATATAGACTGTGCAATTGTTTCATCAAAAAGATTCTGCCTGATGACTAAAGCAAATAAAAGCACATGGAAATGTGACCCATGTTATGCAAAAACAAATCAAGAAAGCTACAATATAAACATATCCACACAGAATTCATTCGAAAGCTTATCAAGCGATGAATACACAGATTTTTTATCTCAATCACAAAACAGTCACTTAAGTAATAACTCATCAAACCTTAGAAAGATAAACACCGAAGAAAGAATAGATGTTCTGAAAAGAGAGAACAAAAAGCTTAAAGAAAAATTGTGTATAGCAGAAAATGAAATTGATAATTTGTTAACCGAAAACTCTAAACTAAAAAAACTACTAACTAGTCAAGAAACAAAAACAAGAGAAGTTGAAATAAATTCAAGCTCAAAGAAAAATATCACACAGAGAAAAAAGAGAAAAAGCTTAAATCAAACTGCACTTGAATTTACATCAGATGAGCCGGAAATAAATTGTATTCAGACCCATAAAAATCTGTGTATCACGCCATCTAGTAACCACGGGAAGATACTCGAACGGTCAAGTCTCACAAGCACTCCATATAGGCAAACTGAAACTGTTTTACCGACCAAGTCACTAAGTCTCCCTCAAAACAAAACAACAGTCAACATAGAATTAATTAAATGCAAGAAACCTGTAATTTATCTCCTTGGTGACGAACAACTGCGCGGTTTTGCAGAAAACTTAAAAAAAACGCGAAGTGGAAAGTGGAATGACATTTACACTGTTACGAGTATAGTGAAACCTTTTGCACCCAGCAGAGAAGTTTTAAGTGGTCTTAACAATTTAAGCAAATTACTGAATAAAGATGACATATTGATATTATCTATAGGAAATAATGATTCAAACCCATACACAACTATTACCAGCCTTTGTAACGTATTGTACAGTCTTAATAAATGTAAAATATTTCTGTTAAGTGTTCAAAATAACAATTACATCAATGTGCAGAAATTAAACTCTCAATTACATATAATTGTGAACCAATATGACAATTGCACTTTCATCAATGCACAACAACTATTATTACACCACAGTGTTCATAATAAAATACATTTAATTAATAAAATATGTTTTAAAATAAATATAGAAATAGATTATATAAAATACAGACAAGACTATATTCAGAATACCCTGCAAATGATGAAAACAGTAAAATCCAATAACTCTTACAACTTGAAACAGAAAATATACAGTGATTCCAATGTAATCTTATTAAAAAAAGGTACTATTCCTTACTACTTCCCTCCCCAAAAATCACTAGGAAACAAAACCAATTATACTGAACAAATAAAAACAAAATGTTTTCGTTGACAATACAGTACCAAGTTTTATTATTTTGCATCAAAATATTCAAGGTCTTACATCAAAAAAAGAAATTATAGAATTAACAATTGCAGATTTGAAAAATAACTTGTCTCCTGATGTTTTATGTTTCACTGAAACTTTTATAAAAAATGGTGAGGAAAAGATCATTCATATATATAACTATGAATTAGCAGCCCACTTTTCAAGAAACAAAAAAAGAGGGGGGGCCTGCATACTGGTTAAAAAAGGGATATCATATAAAAAAATATGTTTAGGTAACGATCTAGCAGTTAACTTTCACTTTGAATGCTGTTCCATTCAGGTCCCCATGTGTGATATAATTATCTTGTGTGTCTACCGAACCTCCACGGCTACAAAAAAGAGACACTTTGAATGTTTCTTTGAAAAACTAGAACTCCTATTAAATAAATATATTCTTAAATATTCAAAGTATAAGATAGTTGTTGTAGGAGATTTCAATATAAATACATTGCTAAATAATAATGTCACGAAAAGTTTATTTGACATATTAAAAAACTATAATTTGACTCAACATATAACTGAACCCACTAGAGGCTTATATTGTATTGACCACATATTTAGTAATGTAAGAAATGCTACAGGATTAACTCTTCCCCTTTGTCTGTCTGACCATGATACTGCCCAAGTGCTGGTTATTAAAATAAAAAAGATACCAATGATTCCAAGAGTAATCTTTAATTTTCGAAGATGCTATTCAACTGAAAACATTAAAAAGTTTAAATCAATTATAGCAAATCTATCATTTATTGACATGTATAATGAAATAAATCCAAATGTGGCCTTCAATGTTTTTTATGACTGGTTTTGTTTATTATACAAGCTATGCTTTCCTATCTCTAAATTCAAAATCAATACAAAATCAAAATTAAATTGGATATCCAAAGGAATTAGGAAAAGTTGTGCTAAAAATAGATTTCTCCGCCAAGACTTCTACAAAAAAAGAAATACCGATGCTAAAATTAAATATCAGAAATACTCCAGATTGCTTAGGAAGTGCATATTGCAAGCTAAAAAACAAAGCAACAACAAATACGTACTTAGAAGCAAAAATACTTGTAAAGCTACATGGAAAATAATACAAGATGAATTTGATAGCAAATCACAAAGTAATAATTTTAAAGACTCAATTGAATATCGGAATAATATTATCAATAGCCCTGACAAAATTGCGACCATTTTTAATGATTATTTTATTGAATTGACTAATAAATCTAATAATATTAATAATAATGAATCCTGTAATGACACTTTAAACAATTCTATATATCTTACCGCAATTGACGTACATGACGTAAAACAAATTATTACATCTTTAAACAATACAAATTCAGTAGGTTATGAAGACATTTGCACGAAAGTTATAAAGGCATGTAAAGAGGAAATCAGCCATGTTTTAGCTTTCTTAATAAACATGTCATTAACATCTGGTATATTTCCAGATAAGCTCAAATTGTCAATAGTGAAACCATTGTTCAAAAAGGATAATAAGGCTAAAATAGACAATTATCGACCTATTACGCTGATACCTATCTTATCTAAGATCTACGAAAACGTCATGCACGCTAAACTTACTTCATTTTTTGATAAATATCAGGTATTAAAGCAAAATCAGTATGGATTTCAAAAAAATAAATCTACTACTCATGCTGTTTTTGACTTAGTTAAGGAAACCATGTTAAGCCTGAATGATAATAAATACACAACAGTTGTCTTTTTGATATGTCGAAAGCATTCGATTTTGTACGTCACGATTTACTACTGTCAAAATTGGAGCACTGTGGTATCAGAGGCGTTGCATTGAAATGGATACGTTCTTATTTGGGGAACAGAAAGCAATCGGTTAAAATCTCACAACTAGACCGAAACCAGATAGTTCAAACATATCAATCAAATTTTAGAGAGAATAATTTTGGTGTTCCACAAGGAAGTGTTTTGGGGCCGCTCTTCTTTTTGGTATACTCTAATAAGCTTCCAGAAGTAACTGAACATCGTTGCATTCTTTTTGCTGATGACATATCAGTGGTAATAACAACTGATAGTAAAATGACAATAGATGACCATATAAATGACATTGAAAAAACAATTGGATTAATTGTAAATTGGCTTCAACATAATAATTTAACTATTAATATTAATAAAACGTGTTACATAAATTTTAATAGTTCCGTTGGTCAGTCATTGAATATAAATTACCACGGACAAAAGCTTAAAAATGCAAATACAACCAAATTTTTAGGCATAGAAATTGATCAAAAATTAGACTGGAAAACACATGTGGATACTATATGTAATAAAATTAACCGTTTTATGTTTGCTCTCTATAAGTTGACGAAAATAGCTATAAGGAATACTGCTCTTACAGCCTATTTTGCGTATGTAGAATCAGTTTTAAGATATGGTATCGTTATATGGGGAAATAGTATAGAAGCAAAAAGGGCTTTCATTACACAAAAAAAATGTATCAGAGCTATATGTGGAACTCCGCCTGATGAACCATGCAGACCATTATTTAAACATTTAAAAATATTACCACTGCCTTGCCTATACATTTTTGATGTTGCTAAATTTGTAAGGTTAAATATGCACTATTTCAGGCAAGCTGTAGATATATATCCACGTAATACACGAAATGGTGATAGATTGGTTTCTGCAATCATTCCAAAAAGCATGAGATTCAAAAAAAATTGTTATTGGATGTGTATGCAAATTTACAATAAGTTACCAACTTATATAAAAAAAAATGCCTTTTAAGAAATTTAAGACTGCCTTGTACAGTTGGCTATATGATAGGATGTTTTATAGTGTTAAAGAATATTTATGTAATGATTGCAGCTAGTGACAGTAGGTTTTAGGTTCTATTATTTGTATTCTGCACTTGGTTGACATTTTTATTCTATTGTACTCTGACTGACATTTTATTCTATTGTGTTTTGTTTGACATTTTATCCTATTGAATTTTGATTGGCATTTTTTTCTATAATTGACATTATTAATCGACTATCTTATATACATAATACATAAATTATATACATAAATTAAGACAGTTGTAATTTTGATGACGATAATATAATGTAATTCGCTTTTAAGAATTTATTAATGGTATGTGAAATTGATGGCATAATGATTGTTAATGATATTGATGTAATTAATGCAGTGTTGGATATTTGCATGCTATTGTAAATGGCAGAATGGGCCGAACTTCATATTTGTGACATCTCCAGTGTACCCCTATTCTTATGCAAATAAATAAATTCTAATTCTAATTCTGTCTGGTTTGCAATCTCGACAAAAGTGGAACATCAATAAAGAAGGAGTAAAGGAGGGAATGGTTGTAATAATTATTAACGATAACTCTCCTCTCTTATCATGGCCGCTAGGGGTAATAGAGAAGATTCACCCATCTAAGGATGATTTAATTAGAGTTGTTTCAGTCCGCACCACAAGGGGTGCTTTCATTCGACCTGTGGTACGTCTTTGTCCGCTCCCTACTCAATAGGTTTTTTTTTGTCACACTTTTACATTAGACACCGCTTATTTGTATTAATTTATAATTATCTATATTTATTTATATCCACCGCATTACATCATACTAAATAACAAGTCATTATTATTATTTTTTTTAAGGCAACGCTTTAAGGTGGGGGGGATGTTCGCGCCATTGTTTCAATATTCATAATTTAATTATTTCGCGTGTGGTACACCTTTTTCTTCCTATCCTTCCCTCTTGCTCTCACACGCTACGCCGCGACCAAAAAAAAGGGATGGCATCATCAGCGAAGACGAAGACACTGTATCGCGAACCGAGCTAGCTACCGCATCGAATTTTTTCTCTCCTGCTCCGAAAAATCGTGCAAACCGCTTAAGTTCTAATTACCTAATTAATATAAAGGGAACTAACTACTGTTTATGTGCATCGATTGTGTGTGTAACTATAAGCAAGAATTACAAGTGCGTACAAAGAGAAAGGGGAACGGACCACTAGCCCAAGCCGCTGGCTGGTCGCCAGGTTGAATTACAGTAGCAGCAGCATTGAGAGCCAGGTAACCTTTAACCCTCTTTGTACCACACGCACCGCATCCTACTTCTAATTTCGTGTTTGGAACCGCATACCTTATAGTCCATTTTCATTAACTTTATACCGACACTTTGTCGCTATAACGCGCAAACACAAAGACTGATCGAAGTTGTTTATATAACATAAAATCAAATCTATTTTATAAAGATCGATAAAATAAAACTTTTTTTTTATTACTCTGTGGTATTAATATCCACAACTATATTATCATTTTCACTACATGCAAATGTGCTAAGACAATTATTATAGATGGTAGACGACATCATAAAGTCTATTGCCATACATTTTGCCATGCGAAACACCTCCATAAACACATTACAAGGTGTGATACACTAAAAAACTAAAATATGGTTATAATATTAACATAACAAAAAAAATTAAGCTAGTAAAGATATGGCTGCATAACCTAAATGTATTAGCTTTCTTTGGTTAACGAGAGTTCAAAAATTCTCTCTAATCTGTGGCTCATTCACAATCATCCAATCATAACATAGTTTCTGTCACAGAGTATCTTATTATAACCGGAAATGCATAGATGATACCTGATTTTAAAAGTTACTCTTGTGCATTAACTTTAAAAAAGGGCAACTATCTGTTAATCTACATGCTCTATATCCCTGAATCTAAAACATAATTTCGGTTATTGGCTTTATTTCCCTAGTTTACTATATAACTTATTTGTTTTTTATTATTTTAATACCTATGTACCTATTTGCAAACATAACCTCAAAATCGTTTAGTATATATGATTTATATAAGTTCTCAGGGGTGTCCGTCAATAATATTCGTTTCTACAGTAACTTATATATAATTTCGAAACTAGGAAACAATTTTTCATGATTATTGGTCTTTAGGCCAAACAAGTATGGAAGCTGAGCAATCTCCTTTCAGATAACAATTTTTTAAAATATATAGCATCCTTACAAGCTTCACTTATTGCCATGTACTCAGCCTCCGTGCTGGACAATGCCACTGTCGGTTGTTTTCTGCATTCATATGATATTACAGTACCAGAAAGTTTAAAGCAGAAACCTATATAAGATCTGCTGTCAATAGTATTTGATGCCAAATCTGAGTCTACAAATCCTTCTAAGTTTTTATTATCATTTGCAAACATTAAACCATAAGACTTTGTTTTACTTAAATATTTTAACACTCTCTTCGCATGTTTCCAGTGAACTGCGGTAAAACAATTGTTAAATTGACTTAAATAGCTAACACCGTAACTGATATCTGGACGTGTAAGCATGGACAAATACATAAGACTTCCTAACAGCTGCTGATAAGGATATTGTTTACAAACATTCTGTGACTTTTCCAACTTCAAATTACATTCAATAGGAGTTTATTACAGTTTGACAAAACTTAATAAACTTATTTAAAATATGTTCAACAAAATGCTCCTGATCCAATGATATACAACCATTTTTATATATTTTTACTCTCATACCTAAGCATTTTTTCACTTGTCCTAAATCTTTAGTTTTGAATTTTGACATTAAACTACGTTTTAGTTCATCTGTCAATGCCTTGCTACTGGAAAATATAAAAAAATCATCAACAAACACAGTTATTACAATTTGTTCCTTATTTACCTTATATAAACATGGTTCCAATTTAGACTTAATATAGCCCTGGCTAAACAAACAATCATCTACTCTCTTATTCCACTGCCTTGCAGATTGCTTAAGACCATAAATGGCACGTTTTAATTTGAGTACACTGTTAATCTGACATTCTAAATTAGGTGGTACTTGCATATATACTGTTTCTTCAAGGTAGCCATTTAAAAATGCAGTGTTTACATCAAGATGAGTAATTTCGAAATTTAACTTTACACTTAAAGCAAATAACATTCTGAATGTTGAGTGTCTTAACACAGGTGAGTACGTTTCTTTATAGTCCACACCTTCTACTTGGGTAAAGCCCTTAGCGACTAAACGAGCCCTATATCTCATTTTATTATCACTTTCAAACTTTCTTTTGAAAACCCACTTGCATTTAACCACTCTATTTGCTTCCTTGTCCGTTACCACTTCCCAGGCTTGGTTCTCTTCGAAAGCTTTTAACTCTTCTTTCATAGTCTGTTTCCACATCTCACTTTCAGCACCGTTCATCGCCTCCTCATAAGTGATTTCTTCGTCGCAAGTGCCCAACTCGTCTACAACACAGAGGTTTGTAACACCATACCTCTCAAGTGGTTTTCTGACACGCTTGCTGCTTACTATGAGAACTTCATCTGCGCCTGAATCAATTTCTTCTCCATATAGCGTATGGTAGGAGTCATCTGATGTTAAGCTAGAACTTGATGTGTCACATTTGTAAATAGGGTCTTTCTTATCCAAGAAAGTATCATTCATTTCAACTGTTTCTTCTTTATCTGATAGTTGATCCTGCTCTTTATTTCTTTCTTGTACTACAATCTTAGCCATTTCAGTATCTTTTTCTTTCTTTTCCATTATTATTATATCTCGGCTAGTAGTAACTTTTCTTGTTTCAGGATTGTATAACCTATAGCCTTTTGAATTTTCTAGATAGCCAATCGATATAGATTTAACGGCTTTCTTATCCCATTTTTGTCTCTTAATCTTGGGCACATTCACCATCACAAGACTTCCAAACACTCTTACATGACTGAGATCGGGTTTGTATCCTGTCCATTTCTCAACTGGTGTCACGTCTCCTAGACCAGAAGCCGGCGACCTATTTTTTAAGTATACTGCCGTATGTTTTTATTTATTTTTTAAGCATGTTTTCAGATGTTTAAATCTAAAGAAAAGTTTACTAGAAAAATATCCACGCGGACCAGGCAGCGAACGGGACTCGAACCCGCACCCTTCGCAATCCGGGCGAATGCACTGACCATTATGACCATACATTCTCAACAACCTTTCTTCTTCATCTTCTGCTGATATCTGGAAGTTCCTCGGAACGCTAGGTATCGGCAAATCGCGACATTTAGACCTGTCTAATTCTATAAACCTTAATGATCTCAATCGACATTTCACAACCTCTCAGAAATTGGATCGTTCATCTACAGCATCCAACGTTGCTTCTATAAATGGTTTAACGCACCCTAATGTTGACCCTTTCTATTTTTCACCAGTCACACCGGCAGAGATCAAAAAGATAATACTTTCAATTAAATCCAATGCAACGGGATGTGATGATATTAGCCGTCGCATGATCGTCACTATTCTTGAATATCTTCTTCCCGCTATAACACACATTATCAATTTCTCCCTTGACACTGGTACTTTCCCTATTCTATGGCGTAAAGTCTATCTCCGGCCTCTTCCCAAAGTTAATAATCCAACGCAGCCTAATCAGTTTCGACCAATTTCCATCCTCCCCTTCATGTCAAAAGTGCTAGAAGCATGCGTTCACAAGCAATCCTCCCAATTTATTCATAAAAACTCTCTAATGAACCCTCTCCAATCTGGATTTAGGCCTGGACATAGCACTATTTCCGCCCTCCTTAAAGTAACTGGCGATGTTAGGGCGGGGATGGAGAACGGTAAAGTTACTTGCTTGGTTCTTATCGATTTTTCAAACGCTTTTAATACTGTCAGTCACGATATTCTCCTTTCCATATTATCCTATCTTATGGTCTCTGACGAAGTGTTGACTTGGTTTTCATCTTATCTTCGGGACCGCCAGCAGTTGGTGCAGTCTGGGGAATCATCCTCATCCTGGCTCAATTTGAAAACTGGTGTTCCCCAAGGCGGTATTCTTTCTCCTCTTCTTTTTTCAACTTTTATTGATTTTATAACTCACAAACTTCAGTGTTCGTATCATCTATATGCTGATGACCTACAACTCTACACCGAAGCAAGTTTTGATGATTTAAACAATGCCATTGATGCGATAAACAGTGACTTAAAGGCTATCAAAACATGGTCGGACAATTTTGGTGTCACTGTCAATGCTGCTAAATGTCAAGCTATGTTAATAGGTGGATCAAGAATGATGAGCAGAATTGACAGAAACATTCTTGGGTCTATATTCTATGACGGCACTTTGATACCTTTTAGTAATGTTGCCAAAAATCTTGGTTTGTATGTTGACTCAAATTTCAAATGGCAGGATCAGGTAGGTAGTGTCTGTCAAAAGGTAACTGGAACATTGCGTGCTCTCTACCGCTTGAAAAATTTTTTGCCTATCAACATCAAGGCAATGCTTGTGTAAACTTTGATTTTTCCTATAATCGACTATGGTGATGAGTGCTACCTCGATCTGAATGCAGATCTACTGAATAAACTTGATCGACTTCAGAATAACTGCATTCGATTTGTTTTCAATCTTAGAAAATATGACCATGTGTCCGCATACCGATCTCTTCTAAAATGGATGCCTATTAGGCAGCGCAGAAGTATGCGGGCTCTGACCACTCTGTTCTCCTTGCTGGAGTCTCCAAATGCCCCTTTCTATCTCACTTCCCAATTTCAGTACTTATGTACCGCTCATTCTAAAAATCTTCGATCCTCTACTAATCGCTTACTTATTGTTCCATCTCATCGCTCTGATACGATTCACTCATCCTTCTTCGTCAAAACCATACTTCTGTGGAACGAACTCCCTCTACATATCAGAATGTCCACCAACAAAATCAGCTTCAAAACCAAGCTACGAAGCTTTTTACAAGAACAAGTAGTCTAGCCTAATCGTTAGTCGTCATTATTATGTATTTATTTAGTATATATGTTTATATGTGTATGTATGTGTGAATATATATGTATGTTTATTTATATGTAAGTACTTATTTATGTATGTGTAATTATGTATATGACTACTTCGTATTTATATCTGTTCGTCTTTTTTTTCCATCTAATTTGTGCACCCTACCACTATTTATCCACAACACCCTATGGTTGACTGGTAGAGAATGCCTATGGCATTAAGTCCGCCTTTGTACACTTGTGCATTAAGTATAAATAAATAAATAAATTATGCTACCACAGCCCTATTCGCCGCGTCGAAATTTTCCTAGCCTTAAGCTGCAAGACAGCGCCATCTCTTCGCATTGTAGGTAACCCACAATGTCAAATGAATACTTTTTCAAGTATTAAACATTTGAAAGAAAAAATAGCAATTATAGTTATGTTTTTATTTATTTTTTAAGCATTTAACTGCTAGATATTTAAATCTAAAGAAAAGTTTACCAGAAAAAAATCCACGCGGACCAGGCAGCGAACGGGACTCGAACCCGCACCCTTTGCAATCCGGGCGAATGCACTGACCATTATGCTACCAGGGCCCTATTCGCCGCGTCGAAATTTTCCTAGCCTTAAGCTGCAAGACAGCGCCATCTCTTCGCTGCCATGCCGTTTCAGCCCAGAAATTCTTATTTAACTCAGCCTCAAAGAGCAAACATTTTGCACGTTCAACCACAGTCCTATTGAACCTCTCGCAAAGACCATTCTGCTCTGGAGTATATGGGTTAATTTTCTGATGGACAATACCTGATGCTTTCAAGAATGTTTCCATCTGTTGTGAGCAATATTCTCCTCCATTAGATAATAATAACAGATGTTCTAAGACTTTTAACTTTGTTTCCAGTTTGTTTTTCAACCATACTCAGAAACTCTTTGAAAAACAATAACACTTGGTTTTTTTCTTCCAAAAAATAAACAAATGCCATTCGGCTAGCATCATTTACAAAAAGAAGGAAATACTTTGCTCCCCCAATGGATTTTGTCTCCATAGGACCACATAAATCTGAGTGCACAATTTCTAACAATGTTTCACTTCTGTGGTTTGAAGACGGGAATGGTAAACGAACTTGTTTTGCTTCACAACACACCTCACAGTTGGCTTTTGTTATATCAGCCTTTTCTTTGTAGGTGACTCCCTCTACAGCTCCATTTTTAATTTTTTCCAGGTCACAGCTGTTGATATGTGCCAGTCTTCTATGCCATTGCCTTGCATCCGTGTTGTGAACTGCCGTTGCTGCAAGCAACTTCTCTGACTTCACTGTATTTAATTTGTACACTCCATTATGTAAGATTTGCTATTCCTATTAGCACATTCTGTTGGTTACGAATATAACAAGCATTTTTGTTAAATGATACTTTGTTTCCGTTTGCAATCAACTGGCTAACTGATAATAGATTTCTTGTAAGGTTAGGAATGCACAAAATGTTTCGCACCGGTATGTCAAACTGAGAATCTTTTACACACGTCGTAATTTATGTATCACCTGTACACATTACTGGCATTGACATTTTATTTGCAACAACTATCTCTTTTATATCGTGTACTTCTCGAATTTCAAACAAACTTCCTCGATTCGTCGTCATATGGGTACTCGCGCCACTGTCTATATACTCGTACCAATCATCTGTGCAGAATTGTCCATTCAGAAAAGCTACACTAAAGGCACCTGCTTCTTTTATTTTCTCAGTGCATTGGTTTTTATAGTGACCAAACTGCTTGCACTTGTAACATTTTATTTGTTTACCATTTGCAGTTGACAGTTTTGACGTTTTGTTCGTATTTGACGTTTGCTTTGACTTGCTTGCAATTTTGCTATTTCTCGTTGGTTTACTCGACCAGAATGCAGATTCGCCTCCAGTGCTACCAACATCACCAGTCATATCGAGAAGTTTCGTTTTTATGACGTCAGAGCTTACGGTTAAACCAGAATGTTCTATCGTCATCATCATGGGCGAAAACTTTTCTGGCAGACCCGCCAAAAGCAATGATCCGATCCATTCTTCATTGATTTCGAATCCTGTACTTTTCAACCGTTAAGCAGTTTCCACAATCTGAGACACATAATTTGTCATCGTCTCACAGTTTTCAAGATGAAAATTTATCAATGTCCGTAGTAAACTGATTTTTCTGGAGAATCCTTTGTCATCGAATAACTGCTTTAACTTGTTCCATACAGTCATAATTGTGTTTTCATTTCTAATATGCACATATCGCACCCCCCCCCCCCCGTGGAAAAAAGGCATAAGTGATTTTACTTTAAATCATCGATTTTATCATATTTGAAAAGTACGTTTGACGATACATATGCTAATTTTTTTTCATATTTTTCTTGTTAAATTTGACGAATTAATAGAAGAAATTAATTTTGAGATTTTTTATTATATCACATTTTTTCTTAAGGATTAGTAGATTATGTGATATAACGCAAAGAATAAATCGAGAAATATGACGTATTACTTATTATTACGTTTATCGCTAAAATTTTATGTAGAAAATAAATAGTAACTAATATTATGATTTAAATGCGTTTGTTTTTTTACATCACTGGTCTTGTATACACGATTATCTTTTTATTCGTTATATTAACTAGGTAAGGAAATTGTCTTAAATGCACTTACTTAACCAAAAAGACAAACTTAAAAAATAATAACACCCGTATGATTGTTTACTTCTTATAAACTTAAAATAAATTGGAATAAGAACAATTACTGCTTTCTTCCACTAGAATATTTTCATTGCACCGAGACGTAAGATTGAATACAGCGGCGCGGGAGTAGACACCGGGACGATGCATTTTCAAAAATGCATCGTTTGTACAAAGATTGGATGTCAGAAAATGGAAACTTAGCGAGTATCAATATAACCAAATATTTTATTTTATTTATTATACACATTTTAACTTTTTTTTTTACGACCGAAAAAGGATTTGTGCGATTTATGTAGCAAATATGACAATTCAACTGAAAAAGCGTAATTTACAACTGAAAGAGGATTATGACAGTTATATTAAGAACATCATACGAAATATAAAGGCTAGTGAAAAAGAATCAGCAGATCCTAATGTGAAAACTGTAGCTGTTTTTGACTTGGAAAAGGTTCTTAGTCTACCGCAATCTAATGTGGGTATTTTCCATTATAAAAGGAAATGGCCTGCGTATAATTTTACTGTGTACAATTTAATATCTTGTCAAGGGTTTTGTTATCTATGGCATGCACAAATTGCAAAAAGGGGTGCAAATGAAATCGCTAGTTGCTTATTAAATTTCATTGAGTCCGAAGTTAACAGGGGTATAAGTCAATTTTACTGTATCCAGATATTTTTTCATAAATGAACTATTTCAGTTCAAACAGTTCAGTTTCACTAGAGGCAAAAGTACTACTGATGCTGGAATTGCACTTCTCAAATACATTTTTGATGTATGGGAATGTAAGCAGGATGCTATTGGCATTTTTTGTAACTTATCAAAGGCGTTTGACTGCGTTAGTCATGAAACATTGTTAAATAAAATGAAGCATTATGGTGTATCAAATATTTCACTAAGTCTGATACAGTCTGCTAGAATTCAGAAAGTAGTTGTAAATGAAGCTGAGTCTACAGGAGCACTCATTTCTATGGGCGTGCCCCAGGGTTCAATATTGGACCCATTGCTTTTCCTTATTTATATAAATGACCTTCCTCACTTTACAAGAGATTTGTGTGAGACAGTACTAATTGCTGATGATACCTCTTTAGTGTTTAAAGCTAGAAGAGGAAACGATTGTTATGACGAAGTAAATTATGCTCTCTCTGAAGTTTTTCATTGGTTTACGGTAAATAATTTAAAACTAAACCCCAGTAAAACTAAATGTGCTAAGTTTACTCCACCTAATGTGAGGCAGGTTAATAGTATTTTATTAATTCTACAGGCTGGTAATTTTATATATTACTAGTATAAAAATATATGACCAGCCTGTAGAATTAGTGGATTCTACAAAGTTTCTGGGTATTACTTTAGACTCGCATCTGCAATGGGATCCTCATATTGATGCCTTATAATTAAATAAATAATAAAATAAATAAATGTTTCCAACACTCACACCAATTAGCCTAGCCCCAAAGTTAGCACTGTAAGGCTTGTGTTATGGGATGCTAGGATAACGGATAGAATACATATACTGTACATATATACTACACTTTGATCTTAGCCAAAAGGCCGAGAAGCGATACATATATAGAGATATATACTAAACATCCACGACTGGAGTACAAATGCTCGTATTCATCACACAAACGTCTGCCCCCACCGGGATTCGAACTCGGGATATCTCGAGTCGGCGACACCATGAAACCCGGTGTTAAAACCACTCGGCCACGGAGGTCGTTTTATCAAGTAGACTGAGCTCTGCAGCTTTCGCTGTTAAAAATAAGACTCTTAACTGATGTGGAAACGGCAAGATTGGTTTACTTTGGTTACTTTCATAGCGTTATGTCATATTGCCTTTTGTTGTAGGGCTCAGCTGCTAATATCGAAAGTATTTTCATACTGCAAAAGAGAGCTGTACGCGCCATATACAACTTAAAGGCAAGAAAATTTCTCTTAGAGAAAAGATTAAAGAAATTATATTTTAACACTGACATTGCAATACATTTATGAAAATATAATATATGCTAAAAAAACTATAACGCATTTGCAAAAAAATCAAACCCATAATTTCAACGCAAGATTTGAGAACAAGCTTGCCGTTCCATGTTTCAGACTCCAAAAATCAAGAGGTTCATATCTGGGTTGTAGTATTGCATTGTTTAATAAAGTTCCCCAAGATCTGATTGATCTTCCACTGACCAAATATAAATCTCAGATCAAGAATACTCTAATGAATGAGGGCTATTATAAAGTTAATGATTATCTAAATGTTTCTTGTAATTTGTTATTGTACCTAATATTTCGATCCCGAATGCACGCTATCCCTAATAACTTTAGAATTGGTAATATTTTTCTGGCCCTTTGCCATGATCACAGCACTAACCTAACCTAGTATGAAGTATGACCACTTGGGCGCTGGAAGTACAGTTTAGCTCGCTTCAAAATTATTAGGGATAGCGTGCATTCGGGATAGAAATATTAGGTATACAGTGTTACAGGTCTAAAGTTATTAGGGATAGCGTTCATTAGGGCTACAAATATTAGGAATAATGTTCTTTAGAGATATAGTGATTCTAGGATAAGAATTCGTAGAAAGAAGATAACGTAGATGAAAACCAAGTTTTTATTGATTTCATTACTGATTAAAGAAGACATTTTATTTGTATTTTTATTTGTTGATTATTTTAAAACAAAAGTTACTGGCAATGTGTAAAGTACCTTGATTTTTTAATAAATTTTGCTTGTTACCTCTATTAGGTTTTTATTGAGAGAACATAATAATTTGTTGTACGGAGCCGAGAAAAAACTTATTTCGTTAATTGTTACAAGTTAACAAATTATCTACTGATTATTTAAGAATTTATAATAAAAATCAATATTGGTAGTATCTTCACCGAAATTCTACATTTCTGAATTATTATTGTGCAATTGTACTGTTTATAGTACGAACTTTAATTGTAATCAAAACTACAATTAGTATTTTGCCTGAAATAAAAAAAATAGTGAATACAAAAAAACATTTCTCTTTTTCCCTATAGTCATAACCCTAAATAATATGTGTTAATATGCAACTAACTATTCTATAACATATAATGGAATAACTTATTATTATTGTTTACTTAAGTTATCTTATCAAGCCCTTAAATTGAAAAAAGGGGTAAGTATTGCTTATACATTTCAAACATAATTTTAATAAAGGAAATAATGCAGTAATCTTACTTATACTAGCATAAGTGTTCGTATTTACGAGTTCATTACTGCTTTAATACAACATACGTTTTAAAATACATTTTAATTTTCTGGCAAAGTCTGGCATAAATTTTGATACTCAGAATCCTTTATTTTATTACATTCTGAAAAATAGCATAATAATTTATTTTTACAATTCCTAATAAACTATAAACATTAGCACTAACTTAAATACAACACGCAGTGCACCATTTTTTCTTCTTTTTTTTGATATAAGAATAATTCTTCTATGTTTGAAAATAAAGTAAATATGTCTATAAATTCAGTTTTTTCGCCATACTGAAAAATCAGCATTTCCGTCTTATGCCTTTTTTCCACTGAGGGTACGATATAACGAAGGATCTACGGTCATCACAAGTTTGGATTTTGCTTTTCTTTGTTCTGTTTCACTCAAAGATGGCGAAATGTCGTCTATATCGACGCCTTCTAACAGCAGAAAATTCTTGACGGCAAATGACCAATGATCATAATTTTCTCTTCCTTTCAATTAAGGCACATTTATTATGTAACTTGAGGTCGACATTTTTGAGAAATACACTCTTAAATACTTAGAATTATTTGGAAAATTTGCTGCCCATAACCTAATAGAAACACGATAGTTGTTGCCATAGACTGACTTTATTGCGAAGTTAAATTACACAGATAAAATATATAGACAACAAACATAGAGCAAACTGCTTTATGATACTGGCGCTAGTAGTATCAACAAATAGGATTATGTTTGATATATTTTAACACTTCTTCTGTTTAATATACTTGAAATAAATTTTTTACACTGTTTTTATGGGTCACTGATGATAATTTTAATTTACTGTTTATTTTCATTATATGGTGGTATTTTCACTGGCTTACATTTCCACATATTTCACTCATGGCAAGTATATCAGTATGTTTTACTCACTAAGCAGAATAATTCACTTTGTATATTTATAAAAAATACGACGTCGATGTGATACGACGTGACGACAGCGCCATCTCTCATTTAAAGAAGAAAGTAAATAAAATGACTTTGGCGTAACCTATTACGTCCCAACACGAAAACATCACAAATGAGAGCATGGATGATGTCGACGTGTTGGATCAAAATATTAGTCTGTATAAAACTTTAATAAGAGGAAAGAAATGGTATTTTTTTTTGATTTGTCATGGGCTAAACATGACAATAAACAATTTTTGGCAAATATATAAATACAATAACAGTGAAAACGACTTTCTTCAGTTTCGCAGAAGTGTTGCTGTAGCAATTGTTGAAAGATACAAGACAAAATTCTGAACGCAAAGTTACAAGAGTCTCTAGGCTTGTGTCAACTAACAATAAATCGAATGGGTTACAGTTTCTAAATATGAATTATGATATACAGATAACAAAAAATAAAGCTATTTATCATAATAATTAAAGATTATTATTATTTTTAGAAAATAAATTCGAATAAAATAGGCATTAGATCACGTGACGGCAAACACCAATCAGAAAAACTGACGCCACCACGTGCAAAACATTACTTGTGGTTGTCGTTTCCATACATTTCATTGATATCTCATTCATGTTATTGTTACTTTGATACAATTATCAGTTTGTTTTCAGATAAGTATTGAAAGGAAGCTAATAAATCCATGGAATTGGGATTTACCGAAGCAAATAATAATATTTTAACCAAAATTAAAAATTAATCGCATAACTACTCGACATAATTAAGCATATCATTTGGCAACTAAATATACTGAACTCTCAAATAGACTCTAAATCATACCATAAAATTAAATCAGCTTACCTAACCTCAACCTATTGTCATTGTTTTATCAATATAATGCAATACAATTTATCCGGCTTGTATAACATTTTGATTTATTTGATTATGTTATGCAAAATACTTACATCAAAATGTTCATCACAAAATTATTCTTGTATTTGTTGATAAACAATGAATAGGTACCATCCCTCCTTGCAAGTTCTAACCATTTTTTCCGCATTTGTGGCATATAAATAATTTGTCTGGCGTTTTTGACTTGGAAAAGGTTCTTAGTCTACCGCAATCTAATGTGGGTATTTTCCATTATAAAAGGAAATGGCCTGCGTATAATTTTACTGTGTACAATTTAATATCTTGTCAAGGGTTTTGTTATCTATGGCATGCACAAATTGCAAAAAGGGGTGCAAATGAAATCGCTAGTTGCTTATTAAATTTCATTGAGTCCGAAGTTAACAGGGGTATAAGTCAATTTTACTGTATCCAGATATTTTTTCATAAATGAACTATTTCAGTTCAAACAGTTCAGTTTCACTAGAGGCAAAAGTACTACTGATGCTGGAATTGCACTTCTCAAATACATTTTTGATGTATGGGAATGTAAGCAGGATGCTATTGGCATTTTTTGTAACTTATCAAAGGCGTTTGACTGCGTTAGTCATGAAACATTGTTAAATAAAATGAAGCATTATGGTGTATCAAATATTTCACTAAGTCTGATACAGTCTGCTAGAATTCAGAAAGTAGTTGTAAATGAAGCTGAGTCTACAGGAGCACTCATTTCTATGGGCGTGCCCCAGGGTTCAATATTGGACCCATTGCTTTTCCTTATTTATATAAATGACCTTCCTCACTTTACAAGAGATTTGTGTGAGACAGTACTAATTGCTGATGATACCTCTTTAGTGTTTAAAGCTAGAAGAGGAAACGATTGTTATGACGAAGTAAATTATGCTCTCTCTGAAGTTTTTCATTGGTTTACGGTAAATAATTTAAAACTAAACCCCAGTAAAACTAAATGTGCTAAGTTTACTCCACCTAATGTGAGGCAGGTTAATAGTATTTTATTAATTCTACAGGCTGGTAATTTTATATATTACTAGTATAAAAATATATGACCAGCCTGTAGAATTAGTGGATTCTACAAAGTTTCTGGGTATTACTTTAGACTCGCATCTGCAATGGGATCCTCATATTGATGCCTTATAATTAAATAAATAATAAAATAAATAAATGTTTCCAACACTCACACCAATTAGCCTAGCCCCAAAGTTAGCACTGTAAGGCTTGTGTTATGGGATGCTAGGATAACGGATAGAATACATATACTGTACATATATACTACACTTTGATCTTAGCCAAAAGGCCGAGAAGCGATACATATATAGAGATATATACTAAACATCCACGACTGGAGTACAAATGCTCGTATTCATCACACAAACGTCTGCCCCCACCGGGATTCGAACTTGGGATATCTCGAGTCGGCGACACCATGAAACCCGGTGTTAAAACCACTCGGCCACGGAGGTCGTTTTATCAAGTAGACTGAGCTCTGCAGCTTTCGCTGTTAAAAATAAGACTCTTAACTGATGTGGAAACGGCAAGATTGGTTTACTTTGGTTACTTTCATAGCGTTATGTCATATTGCCTTTTGTTGTAGGGCTCAGCTGCTAATATCGAAAGTATTTTCATACTGCAAAAGAGAGCTGTACGCGCCATATACAACTTAAAGGCAAGACAATTTCTCTTAGAGAAAAGATTAAAGAAATTATATTTTAACACTGACATTGCAATACATTTATGAAAATATAATATATGTTAAAAAAACTATGACGCATTTGCAAAAAAATCAAACCCATAATTTTAACACAAGATTTGAGAACAAGCTTGCCGTTCCATGTTTCAGACTCCAAAAATCAAGAGGTTCATATCTGGGTTGTAGTATTGCATTGTTTAATAAAGTTCCCCAAGATCGGATTGAACTTCCACTGACCAAATTTAAATCTCAGATCATCAGATTTTTATGGGTCACTGATGATAATTTTAATTTACTGTTTATTTTCATTATATGGTGGTATTTTCACTGGCTTACATTTCCACATATTTCACTCATGGCAAGTATATCAGTATGTTTTACTCACTAAGCAGAATAATTCACTTTGTATATTTATAAAAAATACGACGTCGATGTGATACGACGTGACGACAGCGCCATCTCCCATTTAAAGAAGAAAGTAAATAAAATGACTTTGGCGTAACCTATTACGTCCCAACACGAAAACATCACAAATGAGAGCATGGATGATGTCGACGTGTTGGATCAAAATATTAGTCTGTATAAAACTTTAATAAGAGGAAAGAAATGGTTTTTTTTTTGATTTGTCATGGGCTAAACATGACAATAAACAATTTTTGGCAAATATATAAATACAATAACAGTGAAAACGACTTTCTTCAGTTTCGCAGAAGTGTTGCTGTAGCAATTGTTGAAAGATACAAGACAAAATTCTGAACGCAAAGTTACAAGAGTCTCTAGGCTTGTGTCAACTAACAATAAATCGAATGGGTTACAGTTTCTAAATATGAATTATGATATACAGATAACAAAAAATAAAGCTATTTATCATAATAATTAAAGATTATTATTATTTTTAGAAAATAAATTCGAATAAAATAGGCATTAGATCACGTGACGGCAAACACCAATCAGAAAAACTGACGTCACCACGTGCAAAACATTACTTGTGGTTGTCGTTTCCATACATTTCATTGATATCTCATTCATGTTATTGTTACTTTGATACAATTATCAGTTTGTTTTCAGATAAGTATTGAAAGGAAGCTAATAAATCCATGGAATTGGGATTTACCGAAGCAAATAATAATATTTTAACCAAAATTAAAAATTAATCGCATAACTACTCGACATAATTAGCATATCATTTGGCAACTAAATATACTGAACTCTCAAATAGACTCTAAATCATACCATAAAATTAAATCAGCTTACCTAACCTCAACCTATTGTCATTGTTTTATCAATATAATGCAATACAATTTATCCGGCTTGTATAACATTTTGATTTATTTGATTATGTTATGCAAAATACTTACATCAAAATGTTCATCACAAAATTATTCTTGTATTTGTTGATAAACAATGAATAGGTACCATCCCTCCTTGCAAGTTCTAACCATTTTTTCCGCATTTGTGGCATATAAATAATTTGTCTGGCGTTTTATGCTTCTCCTTTTATACTAGGACACTATACAGTACTTGTAATACGATGGATTCATTTTTAACCAAATAATTTTAATAGTCATCGTACAGCGTATTGTTTGCTTTGCACGGCGTGACGTCATTCTAGACGCCATGACAGTCTAGAGCGTTTTCGAGGGAAATTTGAATAAGTTTTTTAAAATACAAAATACATATTGCTTATGTACTTTTTTATTTAAAATAATATTTTTTTGGGGTTAAATAAACATCAAGGTATATTATTAACCACTTTTTAAAATATAGGCAACTAGCCTATTACCGTGAAAACTCCCGTTTTGATGGTAAAGATTATATAATAAGGTATAGAGAGAACCAACTTCGTTGTTTTATCTGTCATAAGAAAGCAAAATATTTTGATTGCCCTAAATGTACTATTATACTTCACCCAAAATTTTGTTTTGAAAACTTTTACATTTGCCAATAAACTTTTGTAAACCCCTTAACGTTGTATAATTTTCGCCATAATCGTAACTGTAACATATTTTTCTAGCGTTCTTTTAACGCAACGCCATTTTCCCAGTTTTCCAGACAAGGAATATTTATTTCATTATTTTTCCTAGGCAATATATTGCATGAATACAATAATATATTAAACTCGTTGAGATCTGAAAAAAAAATGTTTCAGGAACAAGTGGGTTAATTTTAATAGCTATTATACTTCTGTGATTCGCCCTTCGAGATTACACTTAATTCACTTGTAGTAGCACGCATTATGTGCCGCTATCATACACAATTTTAGATCAATATTAACCTTAATATAACAAAAATAAAATAAAATATGCGCTCGCTCGCTGGGCGTATCTCAATATATTCATACTTATTGCTGGTAACACATTTTTTTATAATTTAAAAAGGGTTGTTTTCCGTTTCCTTTTTACCATCTCTCTGCATAAAATTCGTTCTTGTGCGATTACATGTGCTGTGTATATTTTATAATAAAATATCGTATCTCTGCAACCGGTGGTTTTCCTCTGCAACCAGAAACTACAGTCCACTACTCCAACAGCGTAACATTGGTCCATTATCACCGGCAAATTGGAAAAACAACGACATCGGCGATATTTGCAGCAATTAAGGTACGCAATAAAAAAGCTACAGCGCGTGCAAGCTAAGACAAGACAAAACCCGAAATCATCCAGCAAAATCAACATCGGTGCTACCATATTCAACGATTGTTGCAATTCACAGGATATTTTCGCAAAATCAAGTTATTATATTCATAAAGATTTTATCAAGCATCATTGCAGTCATTTCTGTGCGAGCAAGACAGGACATTAGTTTGTTGCAAGTGACAAAGACGCAAGATATTCAAACACGCGCGCCTAGTTTGAACAGGCGCCGGAAACACCGCGTCGTGAAATTTTTCGCGCGACAGATTCAAACGTCGTCTCCGGATTGGACGAAACGAGCGGCATCGAGTCAACTACCTAACTAGTCAACCGCTACGTGTGTGGCGTCACCTGCGTCGCGTGAGCCGTGAGCGGGAGTTAGGTAAAATTGAAGCAGCCATTTTGTGTACTGTGAAGCCACGTATTCTTTGGAACGATACTAAGTCTGATTATTATTAGAAATTTTCTCATTTTTAGTGGTTAAAAGTGCATTGTTTCGGCAAAATGACTGATATGTTTATTTATACATCTATATAGATATATATGTAGGTTTTGTTTATGTAAGTATTGTATTTTGTTATTTATATTCAGGAGGCACACACTGACGGCTTTTTTTTATGTTCTTTCCTTTCGCGGGCCTGCTGGAAGAAATTTCAATATGAAATAAGCAGTGCCCTTGTACAAATTTCTTGTTCTTGTTCTATTTATCTGTTTTATTGTGTGTGTACTAAATTAGTAAATAAATAAATAAATGACAGATACACTAAAAAAGTTTAATGTGAACAGAGGACATTGTAAAGGTATTATTACTGGATTTATAATAATAATAATAATAATAATAATAATAATATTCTTTATTGACATACACCTCACAGGACATACAAGACATTAAACATGACAGTGAAAACGTACACAATAGGCGGCCTTATTGCTAAACAGCAATCTCTTCCAGGCAACCCATGACAGTGAAATAAATAAATAAGAGGAACAAGAAGGGGGGGAGGTGTAGCAGGTATGGTAAAATAAATAATGAATAATAGATGTAATAGATATATACAAAGAGAGAGACAAGAGAGAGGTAAGACTTAAAGTTGGGAAAGGAAATAACCTCTAACTTGATCACTAAACGAGCTTAGAGTGCGAGCCTTTCGGATTGTTTCAGGTAGTGAGTTCCACAAGCGAACAGAATGCACAGAGAAGGAATATGAAAAGAAATCAGTTGAATGGAGTGGGACTGCAAGGGTTAGATTTGAAGAGGACCGCAAAGTGCGTTCTGATTTGGAATCAAGAAACGAGAAACATTCTTTTAGATAGGGCGGAGAAGTAGGAAGGAAAAGTACAGAATAGAGAACCGTAAGAGTGTGTAAGTCCCTGCGTCGGCGAATAGGAAGCCATTTTAGTTTGTGTCGAAAGTGAGACACATGGTCATATTTACGTAGATTAAAAATGAATCTGATACACATATTCTGCAGACGTTCCAGCTTGTTTAGGAGTTCCTCAGATATGTCAGTATAACAAACATCAGCGTAGTCGATAATGGAAAGTAAAAGTGTCCGAGCCAAAGTGACCTTTGTACTTGTTGGTAAAAAATTACGCAACCGGTTTAGTGAATTGTATGCGGCAAATATTTTCTTTCTTACCGCTTCCACCTGAGGCTTCCATGAGAAAAACTGATCAAAGATCACACCAAGATTTTTCACCGTACTAGAGAAGGGATAATAGTACCATCAAAAATAATAGGGGGCAATAATCCAAAATCAATCCTGGAAACAAAGTACGGACTGCCTATTATAATAGTCTGCGTTTTTAAAGGATTTACAGTAAGGCCGAATGACTTAGTCCAACTACTAATTATAGCTAGGTCTGAATTGGTAGTTGCTATAGCGTTTGAGATATCAGATAGCGATGCTTGAGTGTAGATCTGTAGGTCATCAGCGTAAAGGTGATAGGAACTGGAAAGTGTTTGTGAGATCGAATTAATAAAGAGAGAAAAGAGAAGAGGAGATAAGACGCCACCCTGAGGAACTCCGGCATTGATAGTGCACCACGCAGAGAAGTTGCCTTCGATGCAGATACGCTGCCGGCGTCCTAGCAGGTAACTTTGAAACCAATCAATAGCCGCTGGAGATATGTTAAGAGAACGTAGAACAGCAAGAAGAATATCAAAATCAACAGAGTTGAAGGCGTTGCTCAAGTCAAGCAACGTCATCAGTGTAAGTTGACGATTCTCCATGCCACATCGAATGTCATCCGAGATCTTAATCAATGCAGTAGTAGTGCTGTGACCGGTACGAAAACCGGACTGAAAGGGGTTTAGAAGTTGGTTTTGGTTAAGAAAACTTGTAAGTTGCCGATAAACTAGCTTCTCCAGAACTTTGGAAAGAAAATGAAGAATGGAAATGGGACGATATTCAGAAAAAGAGCCAGGATTGTTTTTTTTAGGAATTGGGATAACGTTTGCATCCTTCCAAGATGCAGGAAAAACTCCGGTCAAAATAGAAGTATTTAGGATGTGGGTAATAATGGGAGTTAAAATTTCAAGGATGGGAAGGATCATTTTCCGGCTAATAGAATCACAACCAACTGCATTGGAATACATCTTTTGTATGGTTCTCTTAACATCACAGTCGGCAAACTGATGTAAGAAAAAAGAAGAATCTTGAGTCGGCAAATTAGAAAGAAATTGCAATGTTTCAACTTTGCGGGATGCATCAAGCGGCATAGAAGTAGAGAAGTAACTATTAAGTTTGTCAATTTCTAAATTATTAGTAGGAGTAGAATTACGGGATTTGCCGACCCCTAGAGATTTTAAGAATTTCCAAACTTTTGCAGGATCTTCATTTTTGACAGAACTGTGAATATAGCGTCTTTGAGCGTCCCTTATCACAGTATTGCACCTATTTCTGATACGGTTATATTTAATTTCATTTTGTTTCGAGGGATTAATCTTGAACCTTGCTTTAGCAGTATTTTTCTTAGTCATTAGCCCGCGGATCTCTTCTGATAACCATGGAGCCGGCAGATGCTTAATTTTTACCGGTCGAACGGGTGCATGCACGTCATACAGCTTAGTGAGTAGCATATTAAATGGATTATTTTCCTTTGTGTCTGATAAAAGCAACATATTGAATAATTCCATAGAAGCTTTAATCATAAAACGACAAATCACCCAGCCAATGGAATGCTTCAGACTCTTAAGAATTTAATTTATAATGAATGTATTTAAATGAAGAATAAAACCCATATTTTAATGAATTTATGGTGTCGATTCTAGCATGATTCTCTAAACTTTTTCATTGTGTATTGGGAATGATAAGGATACACTGTTGTCAAATTTAGGTTTGGGTGGAGAGTCATGCTAGAATTGACACCAAACACCAATGTATGTAAAGAATGATTAAAACTTAGTTTATAAATTATATTGTGCAAATTTTAAAATAATATATTTTAACCCGGCGTTCGCACAGTTGGGTCAATTTGACCCGAGCAGTTTTCAAATGAGCGTGTTTCTTAAAATATTTGTGCGACTTTGCCAAACTTCTCAGTAGCTGGGGCTAATGATCCCCCCTCCACGTGGGATATCGCCATTCAGTCGTGTTGCGGCCCCAGCGAGTGATAGACACGGCCAAACACGAAAAAGGTAAATATGACCCAACCATACTATTGGTGTCGTAATTTTGCGCCGTTTAAAAAAAAATTTTTTTGTTGTTTTATATTGTTTATTTTGTTATTTTTGGCATGCTAAATATGTCTGGAATAAATGCGTACATATGCCATAACAAGAATAACAACGCTATGTCAAAGCAACGCCAATTTCTAAAGAAACTTCAGCCTTATACTGGTTCGTGAGCATTTGCGCAATCGTAAAGATGTCATTCAGTTGCCAAGACTTATGCGCAAAAGAATAAGAGAGTTTTTAGGAGTAGGTACCTGATGAGGAGCCACCTGTGAAGATACTTTATGTAAGAAAGAGATGCCAAGACTGTTCTGCCAAAAAAGATAGAAAAACTAATAATACTTTTCGGAGCTGTAGCAAATACATCTGCAGTGAGCATGCAATGTTGTACTGCCGAGATTGCGCAGATGATAAGGATACTATGACTGACGTATGAGACTGATACAAATAGTATAATATTATTATTCTACTAAAGATTTGATTAACAGGTAACAAATTAGTTTATGTTATAGAAAAAAGTGTGTTTTGTTAAAGTTTTATTAGTTTAAGACAGAGGTTGTCCATTTTGTTAATATTTTGTGACACTTTTATGAAAATGACATTAAAAAGATAGTTTCGTATCATGTTGTGTTTTTTATTACTGAAAACCTATAATGATAATCGTTTTATACAGATAGTACAACCACAAACCAAATTTATTTTAACTTTTGTGATTATGGCGTTTTCTTATACGGGTCCTCTCGACCCAACCCTACTGTCGCTGTTGCATATTTTGACTGTGCTGACGCCGGGTTAAATAGATTATAACCCTCTAAAGTTGCTGTGCCCTTGCAGGGCGTCACATAGTTACTGTATTTATTATGTACCACCTTATTTTTGTGAATGTGATATGCAATGAATGAATAAATAAATAAATAAACGTGACAGATTATTATTACCATATAAGGATTATGAGGACTGTCATAAAGAAATTTTAGTGTTAAATGCTGACGATATGGAGGATATCGCGGAAGTTGAAAGCAAATATTTTTACAGTTTATCAGTATTAAACGAGAATATTAAAATGCGTCAGGCAAGCATCCCTGGGGAAAAGAATCTGGAGTCTGGTAGTAGTAGCTCTAAAACCAAATTACCTAGTATATGCATAGCTGTCTTTACAGGAAAATACTCGGAATACGTAAATTTTATTGAAATTTTTAAATCTGTTATTCACAATGATAAAAATTTTAGATAATGTACAGAAACTTTACTTTTTGCGTTCATATTTGGAAGGTCAGCCTTACAATTTAATAAAAAATCTGCCTCTTGTAAGTCGAAGTTATGAACAGGCATTAAAATTATTGCAAAAAGATATTTTAACAAGTATAAAATTGTGACAGAATACGTAAATACCTTGCTAGATTCAGAGAAAATACCAAAATTTCCAAATGCTAATGATTTACGACTTTTTGTTTCAGTTGTCAGCCAAACATTGGTTGCTCTTAGAAATTTAAATGGAGCTGTATCTGCTTGGAACCCTATCCTGTTAGGTGTCCTACAATGCTCGTGCTTACCACCTGGAGCGTGACCAAGAGAAGGAGCCAACTGTTCAGGATTTCTTAGAACATCTAAGCAGGTGAGCCCTAGCAATAGAAAATACAGGTCCTGAGCAGCCGGAAACCAACAAGCATTTTTCGAAGAGTATGCCTATCAAAAGGGCATCATAAGCAGTTACCAAGTCTGCACCAGAATGTATTTATTGTAAGTATAATCACAAATTATTTTCTTGTCCCAAGTTTAAATTATTACCTACAGCGGAAAGACTTAATTTTGTTAAAAATAATAATTTGTGTACTATATGTCTTAATAAGCACACTGGAAAGTGTAAATTCCACTTTAGGTGTGGGCAGTGCAAAAATAATCACAACACACTGCTCCATCAACAAGAAAATAAGCCAAACCCTGTTGTTCTATTAAGTGATTGCGCTAACATTTTTGATTCCTACAGCACGAGTCAAATTATATGCCAAAGATGGAAGAGAGGTGCATGTTAAGTGTATCTTAGACTCGAGGTCACAAGTTTCACTAATAACTACAAAGGCTGTTCACGTATTAGGTTTTACACCTAAGCGCAATGACATAAGTCTCATTGGTGTAACCGAAAGTAAAAATAAAGTGAGCTATTGCATTCCTTTAGAAATTCATTCCCTAACATCATCTTTTAGAACATTAGTTAATTGTCATGTGGTAGACAAAATTTACATGTAACTTACCACAGACAAGCTTGGATATGAAAAATATAAATATTCCTGCTGGTGTTACACTAGGTGATACAACCTTCAACCAACCATCTGAAATAAACATTTTAATTGATGCTGATGTATTTTTTCAGATACTATAACCGTTTGAACAGGCACAAATATTTGACTATGACCCACCGGCGCCAGGGGGATTCCGGTACCCCTGGTGTTAAATTTGCTACCGAGGCGTTAAGAGAAATTTTTGAGGCTCAGAGGTGGAGCGGACAGGGACGGGATACATCTCCCTCCCCCGCTAAGGTGAACACGGCCCGTCGGGGCAAGAGGAAGGCGGCACCTGCCAGACAACCATCGTCCACAGACGAGGAGGAGGTAGAGGACGAGCACCCATGGCAGGACGTGGGCAGGGACACCAAGAAGGAGCTGAGAAGTCTGTCCGATATGGTCATTGATACCTCGGATTTGTTGGGGGAGCCAAATTACCGGGGTATGATGAACATCATCGTGGCGCTGGAGGACAGACTGGAGCCTGCCTTCAAAAGGGCCGAGGCGGAAAGTTCCCGTTGCGGAGAGAGCTCGCCGATACCGCGAGGAGAGGACTCTGTACCGGGAGAAAATGGAAGATGCGGTTGCCGAAGTGGAGGAGCTCCGCACGGAGAACTCCGCCCTGGTGAAGGAGGTGGGGGAGCTGCGGGCCCTCCAAGACAAGGTAGTGGGCGAAGGAGAGCCCAAGAAATCGGAGTGGAAAAAGGCCGTCGAGGAGCTGAAACGCTCCCTTATGATATCCATGAAAAGATGGTCAGCACTCCTTGGAAGGGAGATTACCCCCGCCGGAGCGGATTAGGCCGCCCCTAGCGGCGGACCGGCGGGGCACGGAAAAGGAGATGGCTGCAGCGGTGGAGACCTGGAGTGCTGTGGCCAAGAAGAAGACCAGGAAGAAAGGTGTGGGCCCAGGGGTGGCCCCGGTGGCAGAGGTGGCGATGGCGCAGGTGCCAGCACAGAAGGTGCCAGCTCAGAAGGCGCCAGCGCAAAAAGCGCAGCGGCAGGAGGGAGGAAAGATAAAGTTGAGGGTGCCGAACACCGCGGCTGTGACCCTGAAGCTTACGCCGGCAGCAAAGCAGGAAGGGGTCACCTACGCCAAGGTGTTGGAGATGGCAGGGAAAGGATGCGGCTCCAGGAGGTGGGGATTGAGGGAGGTCTCAAGATCCGTGAAAGCCGGATGGGGACCAATCTCCTGGTGGTCCCAGGGCCAGACAGCCCCACGAAGGCGGATGCCCTCGCGAGACGCATCGGCGAGATGATGGAGGGTCTCGTGGAGGTCGGCAGGCCGGAGAAATTAGCCGACCTGCGAATTACCGGGCTGGACGAGTCCGTCACGACGGAGGAGCTGTTACAGGCGGTGGCGGAAAAGGGGGGCTGCCGGCCCTGTAAGGTGGAAATAGGGAAGATCCTCCCCGGACCGTGAGCCACAGGGTTCGCCAAGGTGCGATGCTCCGTAGACGCCGCAAAAAAGGTGGCAGAAGGCGACAGGCTCAAGGTGGGCTGGAGCCTTGCTCGCGTGACGGTCCTTGGCCCCCCACCTACGCACTGCTTTAAGTGTATGGGCAGGGGCCACGTCGCCGACAGGTGCCCGGCGAAGGAAGACCGGAGCACTTTGTGCTTCCGGTGTGGGAAGACGGGGCATAGGGCGGCGTTGTGCGCTGCCCCACCCCGCTGCGCAGTGTGCGCAGAGAGTGGCCGGCCATCGGGCCACATCATGGGGAGCGGGAGGTGTGACTCCCCGGTCACAAAAGGCAAACCTCCCGAGCGGGTGGCCACTGAGGCGGCGCCCGGACGAACGCCCTCAGAGGGGGGGATGTCCGAGTAGCCTCGGCCACTCGGACCCCCCCACGAATGCTGTCGCCCGTCTCTCCCCCCTCTTCTCCTAGGAGAAGACGCGGGGAGACGTGGGCGACCGGGAGGGGGGGAGAGGGACGGGAAGAATTACGCTTCCCCTTCCGCTCCCCCCCTCCCAGGAACGGCGGCCCCCCCACTCGTAGTTTTGACCTAAAAAGGGGGGGCGGCGGAGGGTTCTTGGACGGGTACGCCCAGGAGTCCCCTCCGCAGCGGATGGGGGGCAGTAGGCCGCGTACCCAGCACCCACGCGCGGGCCTACCTGCGCACGTCTGCGGGGTCCCCGTAATCGGGGCCGTGGAGCCCCGGCGAGGCCGGGAAGCTGCAGTGGTAGCTGAAGTGGTAGAATCCCTAACGGGGACCCTGCGGCTCCGCACTAAGCAGTGTAGAGGTATTCGCAGGACTTTTTTAGCGAATATTATGCTGTAAAGCGCCCGTAAGAGTTGTGGGGTCCTCGGTGGGTAGCCACTGGGGGGTCCGTAAGACTTGCGGGAGCCAGGTGTGAGGTCCGTTCGGCGGTGTGCCTGCGTTAAAAAAAATAAAAAAGGGCTTGACCGGCAAAGACTTAGAGTTACAATTATTAGCTAAAATTCATGAAACTCATATCATATGCATAACTGAAAACTGGCTGCAACAACATGAAATGTCATTTTATTTAAACAATTTTCAACTATGCAGTGCATTTGTACGCACGATAGCTATTCATGGCGGGTCTTTAATTTTTGTAAAAGATCATGTGAAATGTAAGGAAAGAAAGGACATTGTAAGCCTTTCAGTGGAACGCCATGTTGAGCTGTCGTGTGTAGGTTTAGCAAATTTGTATATAGTATGTGTATACCGGCCCCCCTCAGGAAACTTTGGTACATTTGAATCAGTCATGGAGGACTCTCTAAATAAATTAAGAAATAAATCTGTAATAGTATTTGGTGATTTTAATGTTAATCTACTTGAAAATAGCTCTTTAAGCCTTCGGCTAATTACCTTGTTTAAATGTTTTAATTTAAATTTCCAGTTTACTGAACCAACCAGAGTAACATCTCACTCAGCCACTTGTTTAGACAACTTTTTTTCTGAGTTGGATGCAATTGAAAAGTCAGTCTTTAGTGATATTACTTCCGATCATCTCGGTTTAAAGACAACATATAGTTTCAATGTCAGTGAATCGAACATAATAGAGTGTAGAGCTATAACAAATGAACGTGTAAATAGTTTTAAAAATTACATTAGCGATAAACTTCCTTTAATGCCTTGGACGCATGATGATCCGGATATTTTGTACAAAAATCTTTTTGATTTAATAAATAAGGAATTTCAAAATACGTTCAGACCGAAAACCATTAAATGTACACAGAGGCTGCAGTTCTGTGACTGGGTGACAAGTGTAATATATAAGAGTAGAACAAGGTTGTATGAGCTTTATAGAATCAAAGAATATAACCAGGATCCTGAGTTTATTAACTATGTTAGAAAATATTCCAAATTGTTTAAAAGCATATGTAATACTGCAAAGTCAAATTTTATTAGGGATAAAATTAAAAAATCTAATAATAAAATAAAGACCACTTGGGATGTCATTAAGCGCGAAAGTAGCAAGTGTAAGCCTCGTGAAAATAGCATGGTTTCGAAAGGAACTCAAGTGGCTTCCCATACGCCTGCGCAGGAATGTCAGAATCCTTTGTTTCCTCTTCAATATCCTCTTTCACCCACTCGCCTAATGTTCCTTGCAGGTCCCATCTCAAATCAGTACTTAAATGTCCTATTCATAAAACCGTATTTGTATCATACTCTTTCACGGTACATGCCGTCCGCTTGTGGAACTCGCTGCCAGCAGGAATCAGAGACCGTCCAACTGTTGCTACATTTGAAAAACGGTTGAAGGAACACTATCTATCCTCTTGAAACACTGTTTCCGAACTGTATTGCTTCTCCTTTTTAACACTTCTTTATTTTATTTTAGTATATATGTTTATTTGTATATCTATAAAGATATATATGTAGGTTTTGTTTATGTAAGTATTGTATTTTGTTACTTATATTCAGGAGGCACACACTGACGACCCTTTTTTTATGTTTTTTTCCTTTCGCGGGCCTGCTGGAAGAAATTTCAATATGAAATAAGCAGTGCCCTTGCACAAATTTCTTGTTCCTTTTCTTATCTGTTTTATTGTGTGTGAACTACATTATTAAATTAAATAAAAAAAAATGGTTCTTAAAATCAATAATAAAATCTAATAAAATCGAAACATGAAGTCACAGGTATTTTTGATAAATTCTTTATGAATATACCATTAGAAACTACTTCCAACTTAGACTCATCGTCTGATACTGCTACAGTATTATAACTTAATTTCAAGCACGTTAGTTCTTTTAAAATAATTAAAGTTTTACATTCATTAAAAATGAAAAATGCATCTGATTTATGGAGTATATCTGTCAAAGTCATAAATAATATTATACATTCTATAGCCCCTTACCTAGCTGATATTTTTAATTGAAATGAAATGAAATGAAATGTCATTTATTCAGTCTAGGCTGTAACAAGCACTTGTGAAGGTCAAGAAACTACGCCATCGGTTCGCAAAACTACGGCGGGAGACCTTGTACTGAGAAGAACCGGCAAGAAACTCAGCAAGGGCTGTTTTTTTCTCCCTGTATTGTTATATACAGTGTCGTCAAGTTGAAAAATTACTTCAGAAATACGTCTGAAGTCACTTTCCATTACATCATCTAGAATATAAATATATAGTTACAATTAATTTTATAGTTAACATTTTAAGTAGTATATAGGAAGCGGCATTAGATAGGTACAATATTACTGTTATGAAAAATGAGTAATACCCATTTAATATCAAATTATAAGAAACACTATGTCCATGCATTACGATCATTTAGATAATCATCAACTTTATAATAGCCCTGATTCATAAGAGTATTTTTGATCTGAGATTTAAATTTAGTCAGTGGAAGTTCAATCAGATCTTGGGGAACTTTGTTAAACAATGCAATACTACATCCCAGAAATGAACCTCTTGATTTTTGGAGTCTGAAACATGGAACGGCAAGCTTGTTCTTAAATCTCGTGTTAAAGTTATGGGTTTGACTTTTTTTTTGCAAATTCATCATAGTTTTTTCTTACATATATTAAATTTTCATAAATGTATTGCGAAGCCAGTGTTAAAATATTAATTTCTTTAAATTTTTCTCTAAGGGATTCTCTTGCCTTTAAATTGTATATGGCGCGAACAGCTCTCTTTTGCAGTATGAAAATACTTTCGATATTAGCGGCTGAGCCCCACAACAAAAGGCCATATGACATAACACTATGAAAGTAACCAAAGTAAACTAATCTTGCCGTTTCCACATCAGTCAAGAGTCTTATTTTTCTAACAGCGAAAGCTGCAGAGCTCAATCTACTTGACAAGGCATCAATATGAGGATCCCATTGCAGACGAGAGTCTAAAGTAATACCCAGAAACTTTGTAGAATCCACTAACTCTACAGGCTGGTCATTTATTTTTATACTAATATTAACCTGCCTCACATTAGGTAGAGTAAACTTAACGCATTTTGTTTTACTGGAGTTAAGTTTTAAATTATTTACCGTAAACCAGTGAAGGACTTCAGAGAGAGCACAATTTACTTCGTCATAACAATCATTTCCTCTTCTAGCTTTAAACAATAAAGAGGTGTCATCAGCAAATAGTACTGTCTCACACAAATCTCTTGTAAAGTGAGGAAGGTCATTGATATAAATAAGGAAAAGCAATGGGCCCAATATTGAACCTTGGGGCACGCCCATAGAAATGGGTGCTCCTGTAGACTCAGCTTCATTTATAACTACTTTCTGAATCCTAGCAGAAAGATAAGACTGTATCAGACTTAGTGAAATATTTGATACACCATAATGCTTCATTTTATTTAACAATGTTTCATGGCTAACGCAGTCAAACGCCTTTGATAAGTCGCAAAAAATGCCAATAGCATCGTGCTTACTCTCCCATATATCAAAGATGTGTTTGAGAAGTGCAGTTTCAAGCATCAGTAGTACTTTTGCCTCTAGTGAAACCAAACTGTTTTAAATGAAATAGCTTATTTATAGAAAAGTGTGCTAGTAATTGGTTATAAATTATTTTCTCAAATACTTTACTTAGCGCTGGTAATACAGATATAGGCCTAAAACTGCTGGGATCTGATTTGTCACCAGCCTTAAAGAGAGGGATAACTTTAGCACATTTCATTAGATCTGGAAACACTCCCTCACCAATACATTTGTTAAATATAATGGCCAGTTGTGGCGCAATAACAGTGATAATTGGTTTTATTATATATGTTGATATTCCCCAATAATCATCTGTCTTTTTAATTTTAATTGAGTTAAAAGTTTTTATAATACAGTCTTTACTGATATGTCTAAAATGAAAATCATTACTGCACTTATCAACACTTGACTCAAGGTGGGTCATTGCTAACCTAGAACAAGAATTAAGATTTCTAGTTGTTTCAAATGGTGCACTAGAAAAGAAATTTTCAAAAGTGTTTGCAACGGCATCATCTGTCCTAATAATCTTATTGTCTATTTTTAAAGAATATGTGTGTTCATTAAATTTATTTCTTCCAATTCATGTAAAGATCTGGGAGTATTCCCTGATCTTATGAAATTCAGTAAAATCATACCTTTATTTAAGTCTGGAAATTGTAAAGATCCTAGCAACCATAGGCTAATATTTATATTACCAGCATTGAGTAAAATCTTTGAAAAAATAATGTTAGAACAATTGTTGACTCATTTTAACATTAATAAACTTTTACACAGAGCGCAGTACGGTTTCACTAAAAACCGTTTCACAACTGATGATGGGGCCACTATGCTAAAATATATATTTAATGCTTGGGAAAAGTCGCAGAATGCTCTTGGGGTTTCCTGCGATTTATCTAAAGCCTTTGATTGCGTTAATCATCAAACTTTGTTACGGTCATTAAATTATTACGGCATAAAAGATTCCGCACAAAAATTAGTGCAATCATATTTAACAGCAAGGACACAAATAGTTGATATTAACGGTACAAAATCAGCCGGATGTAATGTAAAAATAGGTGTTCCTCAGGGTTAAATTTTAGGTCTCTTTCTTTTTTTAATTTACATTAATGATTTACCTTGCTTTGTAGAAAATTTTTGTGAAATTGTTTTGTTTGCAGATGACACCTCGCTAATTTTTAACGTTGACAGGTGTAAAAGAAATTATGACGATGTAAACAATGCACTTTCCAAGGTACTTCACTGGTTCTCTTCTAATAATCTTAAACTGAATGCGAGCAAAACTAAATGTGTGAAGTTTACTTTGCCGAATTTAAAGCATGCTGAAATGGGGGATATAATTCTAAATGGTAATTTTAGTCGATACAACCGTTTTCTTAGGCGTAACACTAGACCACAAACTTCAATGGAACCCTCACATTACAACACTAGCCGGTAAACTTAATTCTGCTACTTATGCAATTTATAAAATAAGACGGCTTACAGATGTCGACACTGCTAGGACAATATACTTCAGCTACATTCACAGCATTATGTCGTATGGCAATCTATTATGGGGCACGGCCACTCACATTGAAACAGTTTTTATTCTTCAAAAACGAGCTATAAGAGCTATTTATCGCTTGGGATCTCGAACTTTTCTTAGGAATACATTTAAAGAAATAGGTATAATGACTGTTGCCTCTCAATACATTTACAATTATATATTGTTTGTGCGTCAGAACATAAATTTATATACGAGGCGCGATGATGTACAAAAACACGGTCACGGCCGCGTGATCAGCTTTAAGGCGATTTTGCCATGCACTCGTTTTGTACGATTCGTTAGTGGGCGGGCTCTCGACTTTTTATGAATGAACAGCAATAGTTCGGTTGTGTTGTGATGAATGTATGCTCATGATATTAAATTTTGTTTGGAATTCGTAAATGATTTAATGAATGTCCTCTTTTCGATTACCTACATAATTAAATCTGGAAACAGTTGTAATCGTTCGTGCCATTCACGAAGTAAGAGTTCTGTAGATTATATAACAACTTATTTATTTATAAGAATCATAACTCCTGAATAATTCAGTGATATTTTATATGTCACTAACGGCCGCACTCAAAGGCGTCAATTAAAGGTAATGCTTTATTAAGTCGCGTGTTGTCTTATTTTGTTTTACCAAGAAATTTTGTTTCTACAAAGAAAGTGTCAACTTTAATTTAAATTAAAAGTTTAAATATGAAGGTGAAATTTTACACGAAAGTAATTAATTATTAGGAGTCGTTGCCTAAAAAGGATTTTAGGAAACTTCCTTAAAATGGGGATAAATGTGTATAAATTAAAATTAATTTTTTTAAGGTTTTTAATATCGGAGTTGGTAATTAATTAGGCTTCTAATTACCTAGAGAAATAGAAAATGGTAGTATTTTCTTATTTATACTCTGAGGGGTTACAATGTAGGATCAAAGTTTTGTTCTGCGCGTGCGAAGCCGCTGACGGAAAGCTAGTACCTATTTTTACAAGAGCATAATAAAAATAAAAGAAATAATTATTAAGCTCATTCTATTTGAGAGTAAAAAGGTTATAGGTTTACTTTAAAAATATGGCTATACCAGATTCATGAATTCAATATTAAAATCGAAACCAAATGTAAAATTACGCGTATGATTATTGTTGTTGTTTTATTATTTCTTTATTTGGACGCGCATCACAGAAATCCCGAGATGTTGCCAAACCGCTGGCTGTAGGTAGCTGTGTAGCGGCATAGAGCAACGTCGCGCATAATATTTTCTCTCGCTCGCACTTACGGGCCTTACCCGGCGCATCATCTATAAGACCAGTTCAGTGCGATCAAGAGTAAATATTATGCGACTGCCACGAGCGTTGGTGTTTACAATAATTAATCTCTCTCTTACTTTTGACTATTCTCACGTGATTCTCATTTGCCTCAAAAATCACAGGTATTATATTACAACGAACAAACTCTATCAAACAAAAAAAGGTAATAAGTTGATGATTTTATAAAATAACATTTTATATTATATCTACACAATATAGAATAAATAGAAAATGACTTCTATATTTTATCTTGAATGGAGATTTTCATCTTATGTTTATTTAACTAGTAATTATAATTTCATTCTATGTTATTTTTTTTATTAAATAATTGTTTGATTTTATTAAGTTAATAACATGACTAAAAACTCTTTAAATATAACATTACTCGTATGAGCACCCTCTTTTTTATTTTATGTTTATTTATAACTTATATTTTATTTTAGTTTTTATTGTTATAGCGGCGGCAATAGAAATACACATCCTGGGAAAATTTCCACTCTCCACCTACGTATTACCAAAGAAAATATGTCCATACAGTCCGCTGACAGACGGATGGACGGATGGAAAGCGCAGGCTTAGTAAAAGGGTTCCTTTCACCCATTGGTCACACTTTAGTCGCGATCCCAAAAAATAGATTAAACAATTAGAACGTAATCATCACTACTACAGAATCAGGGAGCGATAATAATTTTTACCAGCAAAATAGTCTATACACTACACTTGCTTTAAATCTTTATTAATTTTAAGTATTTGAGTAGTAAGGCGTTTTCAATAAAATACAATTTTAATAAAAAAATCATTTATTTATTTTTAACAACAATAATAATAAAATGGTAAACTTAGTAAAATCAATCAAAAAAAAAACCTTACACATAACGATAATAATCACCGTAATAAGGAAGATCTAAGGACGTGACAAAATATGAATTACCTAAATTAATAATATTGACATGACGATTTGTCATTTTTCTATATTTAATTTTATATGTCAATTTATTTTAAAAGCCCTCTAACAATTTGCTGTGTCCGAAAAAGGCGACTAAGTCTGAAAGCCTTATAATGTAATTTTCCATCTAATGTATCTGTCGTAGTAAGATAGATATATCTATCTACACTTAGTTTGCAATAAACAATTGACTATTGACATGTATTGTATATTCGTAAGTAGCTACTTATATATAAAAAATCTCTCTTATTACATCAGTCAACACGAATTTTGAGTCTGAGTTCTGTGTACTGGATTTCTTTTTTATTCCTTATATTAATGTAAAACAAATCATACTCGTTTAGAATATAAATAAATAACAGATAATAAAGGAACCAAAACCTTTTTTTAAATATCTTAATATATAATTGATATTTATAATTTACATGACTTTTGGTTATAATTGATACCAATTTAAATAAATATAAACTCTGAAAACATAAACAGTCTAATACTACGGTACAAGTAATTAATATAATGATGACTTTGCAAATTGCCTGTCAAATATTTTGTTGCTGCACAATTCGTTTTTATGAGGCGCAAAAATCTTTGAGGCCATTCATATATAATCCGTTTAAAACTAGTTAAATACTGCAATCACAGATTTAAAAATGTATCCCACCAAAAACATAAATGTGAAATGATAGCCAAGTTCAATATTATGATAATATACCTACCTTGGTTGTTGACTTCGATGACAAAAGAAGTGAGATCTAAATGGATGCCAAGTTCAATTGTCAGTCCTAATATGTTATAACAAATCAAAATAACACTTCTTCTTATAACTAACGATAATTATGTTGAAACCTAAGGTCTGACTTGGCTAGTTCTCTATAAATGAACCCAATTTGACATGTTTAAGTGAAATAGTTTTTGAGTTATAAGGGAATCAAAAGTGGCTCCAAATGATTCGTGTAATATTACACACGGTGCTGCTCGCCAGTTCTGTTAGCTTGAACTTGGCTTGACACGCTACCACTTGTCTAGATTTCAATTATATTAGAAGTGTCATTTCTCCTAACATGAACTCGTCTTAAATTATAAATATTAGTTACTTATTTATAGTTATTATTGTTGTTAAATGAGAAAACCTGTTATTGTTCATTTTTTATTAAGCACCTATAAATAAGTTTCATGTACTGTAAGTCTTCCCAAATGTATAAATAAATGAATAAACTCTCAAACTTAGAACTACAACGCCTATTCTAAGCTCTTAAAACTTACACTTACTTAGATTATAAAATACAGGGTTAATTTTAAACAACCAGTTACCTCGCAGTACTAGATAGATAACATCATACACAAAAACGTTTGTTCTACGAGTTTTAAGATAACTCAATACTTTGATCAATACAAATTTTCTAAACATTTTATTTTCATACAAAAATAAATTCAATATTTATCTTTGTATGAAAATAAAATGTTACGAATTTTCAAAACTCGTAAAACAAACATTTGTTGTGTATGATGTTAGCTATTTAGCACTGCGAGGTTACAGGTAGGTTAAAATTAACCCTGTATATATCACATCATATATACTCTACTTAGTTATTATTTACTAGTTGTTGTCCGCGTCTTCATCTGCGTGAACTTTAGAATTAATAAAATCCCTCGAAAACCTTTAATCGGAATAAAAATTACAGAAAATAAACTATATATGTGCTAAATTTCATCCAAATCCGTTTAACCGTTTTTACGGGATTGAGTAACAAACATCCAAACATAAAAACTCTCACACTTATAATAATATTTACTATCGGCCCTTATTTAATATTTAGTTGCGGCACCATTGGCGTCTATGACGGCGTCAAGTCGCGACCTCATTGAATTGACTAATTTTTCACAAAGGTCAGAACCCCGTATGCTCTCCCAAACTGTTTCACAGTGAGTGACGAGTGCCTCTCTCGTCCTTTCATTACGGTTGTCCCATCTTTGGACCATTATTCCACACATATTTTCGATGGGATTTAGATCAGGGGAACGGGAGGGCCATCGCACCGTTCGTATATCGGGCTGTGCCTGGAGCCAATTTTGAACCACGTGCGCAGTGTGGATCGGACAATTGTCTTGAAGGAAAATCAATTCCGGTACTTCCGATTCCGGATATACCACCCGCGCGGTAGGTATTAATGCTTCTTGTAAGAGCTCCAGGTATGCCTGCTCGTTAGTCCTCCCAGAAATAGCAACAAGCTCCCCCGGACCAGCGGCACTCATCCAACCCCACATGTTGGCACAAATCCTGCCCGATTCGTTATTGGGGTTAACATTACGGGGCTCGTACCGTGTGTTATCCACACGCCACAAATGCCGCCGTCCTAATTGACTGGACTTAAAATATTTTTCATCGGCAAATATGGCGTGTGAGAAATCAAAATCACGGTACTCTCTCGCAAATCGCACCCTATCAATTTTGTTTCTTTCGCTTAAAATTATTTTTTTCGCTGGCCGTCTGTGATGCACGCCCGCACGATGGAGAGTTCTTCTTACGGTACGGACGGAGCAGTCAAATTCTTCAGCAAACCTTCATGTGGGAGTGAACGGTTCAACCGAATATATGTTGACCATTCGCTGGGCCTGTTCTGCTGAAATTGAAAATGGTTGCTCGGGCTGTCTTGATCGGGTGTCGAGGTGTCCTTCGTCTCCGAAACGGTTCACCCATAGCCGCACAGTATTTCGCTGCAATAAAAAAATATAAAAAATAACAGAAAATAATTCAATAAACACTATTATAAACTAAGATTTTTCAAAATAATACACATATAATTAGGTTTTTTTGTTCATATTTTAACCTGAATGGAATTTTAGATTAAAATTTGCATTACAGTTTTGGTTTTATTGTATATTATTTTTGTTTAGTTTTATTTAATTTTCGTTTTACTTCATTTAAAATTAAAGATTACCTACTAAATGACTAATAAATAACTCTAATAATTTAAGACGGCAGAAGCTGTATTTTTCACACTTACTAAAATTCATAAATTACAGGTCAATTGACATCATTACATATTTGAGCTAAACAAAAAAACAAAATTGTTCTTTTCAGTCTACGGCGATTAGAGTAAAGTCCGGCTCTTGCTCGAGGCACTACCTATATAGGTATGACTATATAGGTATAGTAATATAGGTATAGGTATAATATATAATATAGTAATACTAATATAGGTATATTATAGGCTAGCCACGGCAGCAACGAATAGGAGCGTTTTTTAAAAGATATCTTTCGTGATACCTATTTATTTTGATGATCTGTAATGAGCAAAATTTAATGTATTTACTTAATTGGATAAAAATAAATACTTTAACGTAGGCCCTCAGAAGTAACAACGTTAGAAAGATATTATTTTGTAACAATAAAGTACAAAATTAATAATTTAATCTTTAAATTCCGAATCTTCAAACTATATTCTAAATTGAAAGTAAGAGTAGAAAATAATTAAATACATATCGAGTCATACAATTCATAAGCGAAATAGTGACTAAATAAAGCAAAATCGATAACTTCGACATTAATTTTATAATGGATAAAAAAGACTCAAATTATCAAAAAAAAAACAGTTACGTAATTAATTGCCTTATATTATCTTTTAAGTATCATGTGATTTATAAATAAAAAAAAATACATTCAAGAAAGAATATAAAATTATATTTATTATTCTAGTCTTTTCTACATACATAGGCGTAGATGCATCGATCGATAGCTTATTTTATAAAATTTGCAACTCCGCAAATGTTTTGTTTCATAGAGCTATCGTTGGACAAACAAACATACTTTTTATTACAAAACCTGACTCGGTAGGCACCAAGGACGTTATACGTCCTTGGTAGGCGCTTGCAATGTTGCCAAACCGCTAAAAGGAATCTAATAGAAAATGAAAAAGCAAATTCAGCTTTATGACTGATGAGCGAGGACTCGTATTGTTTGTGCGATACTAAAAGAGACAGACAGCGTCCAAACATTACGCGCGACGTTGCTCTTCGCTTCACTGTGTCGCGCGCGACGCGACGCCAGCAGTGACACTACAGCGGCTTGGCAACACTTCGGAGTGTCTGAGATTCAATATCTATCAGGAAGAACAAAATAACAAAACGTAATTTTGCAATTGATTTTCGACGTCTAATTATAAATAGTTATTTGCAACAAGCCGTGAAATAAATCTATCTCAAACAGTAGTACAGAAATAAACGCAATTTATGATTTTGCGTTTATTTCTTTCTTCTTATCTTTTTAAAATGAGTTTTTAACTATCTATATATATTCGCAATTATCTATAATTTAAAAATATGATGCCATGTTGCCTTTGATTAACTTGCAATATTAAAAACGGGACTCTATTACTATGACTCCACTGTCCGTCTGTATGTCTGTCACCAGGCTGTTTCTCATTAACCGTGATAGCTAGACAGTTGAAATTTTCACAAAAGATGTATTTCTGTTGCCGCTATTACAACAAATACTAAAAATTTAATAAAATAAATTTGATCTATATTAATAACGGCATCAGATAGACGCTTGAAATATTCACATAATATTTAGTTGCATATTCACTTTCAAATTAAAATAATATTTAAGGAGGCTCCCATACAACAGACGTGCTTTTCCCTTTTTTTGCTCGATATTATATATAATATAGTCTAATGTTGTATAAATAATGGCACGGAACCCTTCTTGCACGAGTCCAACTAGCACTTGGCCGGTTTTTAAGTTTATCGTTGAATTTAAAACGACAGTTTGTAAAACAAAGTTACTTTTTCGATAGCTAAATATTTCTCAATATCACTCATTATATTGTTTATCTATAAAAATACAGGTATTTATATAAATAAAATAATATCAGCAATCTATTAGAAAAATTAACAGTAGTTTAATAATACATTTTCTTACCGTTAATCCGAGCTCTCTGGAGATTTGGCTAATATTCAGCCCTTCTTCGTGCAAAGCTATTATGCGACTCCTCTCTTGTATAGAGAGGTTTCTTGAAGACATGGTCCAAATTCTCGCCAAAGTCACGTTATGCAAACAAATGTCCAGTTTCTAGCACGATCGTTAAGTAAAAACAGGTATCAGTCCAAAAATAATGCGGGGGTCAAACGTAAATCGAACAATCCAAGAAGCGTTAACAATAAGCGAAATGCAAAAAACGACTAAAGTAAACAAATAAACAAACATTGTTGTTGCATCATTCATTCATTGCACCCAGCGCGCAGCGCAGCTATGCTAATTGGTTATAGTAAAATACTACGACCAATCAGGATGGGCCCGTAAAATCACCCGTCTAGCGCTTGCACAGGAAAGATTTTTTGAAGTGGTCAGGCGTCGGTGACCCTCACTGTACATAATTTCAATACCAGAAATAAGGATAAACTGAAATTGCCACCATTCAGACTCCAAAAGGTTTTTGGTTCATTTGAGGGTCAAGGTATATGTTACTATAATAAAATACCAAAAGAAATAATTTACCTTTTAATAAGTTTAAAGTGTGTATAAAAACATGTCTCCTTAAGAAAGGTTACTATGCTGTTAAAGATTTCATAAATGATAAGTCACCTTGGGCTTAATATAATAGACTAAGTCGTTTTACTTTGCTAATTTGGTTGAAAATTGTTTAATCGCCACTTATAAATTTTAAAATAGTACCTAGCTATACTTAACTTTTGTTAATTAATAATATTAATGTAATGGAAGTTGACATCAACACATGTTTTCAGTTTTTGATGTCATCTTTCTATTGACGACATTGTATGAAACAAAACAGGGAGAAAAAAATAGCCCTTGCTGAGTTTCTTACCGGTTATCCTCAGTACAAGGTCTCTCGCCGTAGATTTACGAACCGATGGCGTAGCGTTTGACTTTCACAAGAGCTTGTAACAGCCTAGACTGAAAAAAATGAGTTTGAATTGAATTGAATTATTTAAATAAACTTTTGATCAGACGGAGTTTTTCAAATAAGTCTCATATGAGTATTTATCGAATTTATAGTTTTAAGTGGAGCTGATCACTGGTCAACAAAATGATGTAACAAGAAAGGTGCTTGCTAATTTTGAATTACCTACCTACCCTCATTTTATTACCATATTTATTTTGATTCCATCAGGTCTAACCTTCGTGTTACAGCTACTACCCACAAAATTAAAAATTAACCGTATTTGTTTCACTTTCAGATTCAGAGAATTTGTTTATTTGAAGAGCGTAGTGGTTTGTTCTGTTTTTAGAGTTAAGTGATTCTTTAGTAATGTCAAGAAAGTGTAGATCCTGACAAGTTTTGTTACATTTGTGGTGACATTACTTTCAAAACTCACCGATGGAATTTGACACCATTAGTAACTAAGTTATATGAACAGTATTTTGGCTTTGCCATCGGACAATAAGATAAAGCGTGGGTTCCAGAGATCTGTTGTGTTACACGTGTAGGTCTTCTTACTGGATGGGCAAAAAAATCTATGCAATCCCTATGATTTGGACGGAACCAACGAACCACTCATCTGATTGTTATTTTTGTCTTACTGATACAAAAGGTATTACAATTAAACAAAAAGTAAAATTAAATATCCTAACCTGCCATCAGCTAAAAGACCGATCCCTCATAGTGAAGATCTACCGGTACCAGAACCACCTCAAACTTGCGATCTGGCCTCTACGCCAGAAATCGAAAAAGAGACATTGGATCCTGATTTTCAAGAAGCTTCCTCATCCTCATCTAATGAGCCACATCTTTTATCATATGGAGATCTCAATGATTTGGTACGCCACTTAAATTTGTCCAAACAACTGGCAGAACTTTTGGGCTCTCGATTAAAGGGATGGAATTTATTACAACCTAAAACAAAAGTATGTTACTTTCGCAATCGAGATGAAGAGCTAAAAGGTTTTTTTCACAAGATGATCAGATTGTATTATGTAATAATATCTATGGCGTAATTACTGTCTTGGGTATAGAATATAAAGCAGAAGAGTGGCGTTTAGTAATGGCTCAAAAGAAAGTTTAAAGTCTGTTCTTTTACATATCGGCAATAAACTTCCCTCTATACCATTAGGTGAGGCTTTTAACATGAAAGAGTCTTATGAGACTTTTAAAATGTTGGAAAAATTCAGTATAACAAACACAACTGGAAAATTTGTGGAGATTTGAAAGTGATTGCCCTAATTTTAGGATTACAACTGCGGTATACAAAATACTGTTATTTTATTTGTGAGTGGAACAGCAGAGACCGAAAAAATCATTTTGTTAAGCAAGACTGGCCCAAAAGGCAATCTTGTACAGCAGGACAAAACAATATTAAAAATCCTCCATTGATGCAGCCTGAGAATGTATTTTTACCACCTTTACAAATAAAGCTCGGGCTTATGAAGAACTTCGTGAAAGCTATGGACAGGAGTGGTGACGGCTTTTTATATTTGAAAGAAAAATTTCCTAAGCTGAGAGAAGCAAAAAAGAGAGCATGTTTGTTAGCCCTCAAATCAAGCAATTGATAAAAGATGATACATTTAAAGAAAAGCTTAGTAGTTTAGAAAAATCAGCTTGGGAATCTTTTATGAAAGTATCTTCCAATTTCCTAGGAAATCACCGATCAAGTGACTGTAAATGTATTATCGCGGAGCTTTTATCTACTTATAAGACTTTGAACTGTAATATGTCATTGCAATTTTTTTTTTTATAGATAGGTCCGACAAATGACTCCACCCCACCTGATGTTAAATGAAGGTGAAGTCCAGACGCGAAGATAGCTGATACAGCCCGCTTTTTGCCCGCTGCCGCTGATTTTATTTTATAAATAAGTCAAGAAAAAAGACTCTTATTGACTCGCCCACGCGTACACAGATTCGCAGAGGCACTATTATTTACAGTTACACAATCACAACACGCAAACTTTAGACTGGGTATTTATTTATTCGCAATTACTTCGCACACTATTATGACAGCACCAAAGTTCCGTCGTCACTCCTCCATCCTCCTCCTCCATGGCAATTATTTTCCAAATATTTTTTTTGTATAAAAAAAAATACCGAATAACTTTTACAAATATAATCAAATAAACCTATTACTTAAAGAAAATATAACTAGAAAAAATTCCACGCGGACCAGGCAGCAGACGGGACTCGAACCCGCACCCTTCGCAATCCGGGCGAATGCACTGACCAATTATGCTACCGCGGCCCTCACGGACCGCGTCGAAATTCTTTCTAGCTATTCTTAAGCTGCAAGGCAGCGCCATCTCTTCGCATTATAGGTAAACCCACAATGTCAAATGAATACTTTTACAAGTATTAAACATTTGAAAGAAGAAATAGCAATTATAGTTATAATTTTTATTATTTTTAAAGCATGTAACTGCTTGATGTTTAAATCTAAAGAAAATATAACTAGAAAAAATTCCACGCGGACCAGGCAGCAGACGGGACTCGAACCCGCACCCTTCGCAATCCGGGCGAATGCACTGACCAATTATGCTACCGCGGCCCTCACGGACCGCGTCGAAATTCTTTCTAGCTATTCTTAAGCTGCAAGGCAGCGCCATCTCTTCGCATTATAGGTAAACCCACAATGTCAAATGAATACTTTTACAAGTATTAAACATTTGAAAGAAGAAATAGCAATTATAGTTATAATTTTTATTATTTTTAAAGCATGTAACTGCTTGATGTTTAAATCTAAAGAAAATATAACTAGAAAAAATTCCACGCGGACCAGGCAGCAGACGGGACTCGAACCCGCACCCTTCGCAATCCGGGCGAATGCACTGACCAATTATGCTACCGCGGCCCTCACGGACCGCGTCGAAATTCTTTCTAGCTATTCTTAAGCTGCAAGGCAGCGCCATCTCTTCGCATTATAGGTAAACCCACAATGTCAAATGAATACTTTTACAAGTATTAAACATTTGAAAGAAGAAATAGCAATTATAGTTATAATTTTTATTATTTTTAAAGCATGTAACTGCTTGATGTTTAAATCTAAAGAAAATATAACTAGAAAAAATTCCACGCGGACCAGGCAGCAGACGGGACTCGAACCCGCACCCTTCGCAATCCGGGCGAATGCACTGACCAATTATGCTACCGCGGCCCTCACGGACCGCGTCGAAATTCTTTCTAGCTATTCTTAAGCTGCAAGGCAGCGCCATCTCTTCGCATTATAGGTAAACCCACAATGTCAAATGAATACTTTTACAAGTATTAAACATTTGAAAGAAGAAATAGCAATTATAGTTATAATTTTTATTATTTTTAAGCATGTAACTGCTTGATGTTTAAATCTAAAGAAAATATAACTAGAAAAAATTCCACGCGGACCAGGCAGCAGACGGGACTCGAACCCGCACCCTTCGCAATCCGGGCGAATGCACTGACCAATTATGCTACCGCGGCCCTCACGGACCGCGTCGAAATTCTTTCTAGCTATTCTTAAGCTGCAAGGCAGCGCCATCTCTTCGCATTATAGGTAAACCCACAATGTCAAATGAATACTTTTACAAGTATTAAACATTTGAAAGAAGAAATAGCAATTATAGTTATAATTTTTATTATTTTTAAAGCATGTAACTGCTTGATGTTTAAATCTAAAGAAAATATAACTAGAAAAAATTCCACGCGGACCAGGCAGCAGACGGGACTCGAACCCGCACCCTTCGCAATCCGGGCGAATGCACTGACCAATTATGCTACCGCGGCCCTCACGGACCGCGTCGAAATTCTTTCTAGCTATTCTTAAGCTGCAAGGCAGCGCCATCTCTTCGCATTATAGGTAAACCCACAATGTCAAATGAATACTTTTACAAGTATTAAACATTTGAAAGAAGAAATAGCAATTATAGTTATAATTTTTATTATTTTTAAAGCATGTAACTGCTTGATGTTTAAATCTAAAGAAAATATAACTAGAAAAAATTCCACGCGGACCAGGCAGCAGACGGGACTCGAACCCGCACCCTTCGCAATCCGGGCGAATGCACTGACCAATTATGCTACCGCGGCCCTCACGGACCGCGTCGAAATTCTTTCTAGCTATTCTTAAGCTGCAAGGCAGCGCCATCTCTTCGCATTATAGGTAAACCCACAATGTCAAATGAATACTTTTACAAGTATTAAACATTTGAAAGAAGAAATAGCAATTATAGTTATAATTTTTATTATTTTTAAAGCATGTAACTGCTTGATGTTTAAATCTAAAGAAAATATAACTAGAAAAAATTCCACGCGGACCAGGCAGCAGACGGGACTCGAACCCGCACCCTTCGCAATCCGGGCGAATGCACTGACCAATTATGCTACCGCGGCCCTCACGGACCGCGTCGAAATTCTTTCTAGCTATTCTTAAGCTGCAAGGCAGCGCCATCTCTTCGCATTATAGGTAAACCCACAATGTCAAATGAATACTTTTACAAGTATTAAACATTTGAAAGAAGAAATAGCAATTATAGTTATAATTTTTATTATTTTTAAAGCATGTAACTGCTTGATGTTTAAATCTAAAGAAAATATAACTAGAAAAAATTCCACGCGGACCAGGCAGCAGACGGGACTCGAACCCGCACCCTTCGCAATCCGGGCGAATGCACTGACCAATTATGCTACCGCGGCCCTCACGGACCGCGTCGAAATTCTTTCTAGCTATTCTTAAGCTGCAAGGCAGCGCCATCTCTTCGCATTATAGGTAAACCCACAATGTCAAATGAATACTTTTACAAGTATTAAACATTTGAAAGAAGAAATAGCAATTATAGTTATAATTTTTATTATTTTTAAAGCATGTAACTGCTTGATGTTTAAATCTAAAGAAAATATAACTAGAAAAAATTCCACGCGGACCAGGCAGCAGACGGGACTCGAACCCGCACCCTTCGCAATCCGGGCGAATGCACTGACCAATTATGCTACCGCGGCCCTCACGGACCGCGTCGAAATTCTTTCTAGCTATTCTTAAGCTGCAAGGCAGCGCCATCTCTTCGCATTATAGGTAAACCCACAATGTCAAATGAATACTTTTACAAGTATTAAACATTTGAAAGAAGAAATAGCAATTATAGTTATAATTTTTATTATTTTTAAAGCATGTAACTGCTTGATGTTTAAATCTAAAGAAAATATAACTAGAAAAAATTCCACGCGGACCAGGCAGCAGACGGGACTCGAACCCGCACCCTTCGCAATCCGGGCGAATGCACTGACCAATTATGCTACCGCGGCCCTCACGGACCGCGTCGAAATTCTTTCTAGCTATTCTTAAGCTGCAAGGCAGCGCCATCTCTTCGCATTATAGGTAAACCCACAATGTCAAATGAATACTTTTACAAGTATTAAACATTTGAAAGAAGAAATAGCAATTATAGTTATAATTTTTATTATTTTTAAAGCATGTAACTGCTTGATGTTTAAATCTAAAGAAAATATAACTAGAAAAAATTCCACGCGGACCAGGCAGCAGACGGGACTCGAACCCGCACCCTTCGCAATCCGGGCGAATGCACTGACCAATTATGCTACCGCGGCCCTCACGGACCGCGTCGAAATTCTTTCTAGCTATTCTTAAGCTGCAAGGCAGCGCCATCTCTTCGCATTATAGGTAAACCCACAATGTCAAATGAATACTTTTACAAGTATTAAACATTTGAAAGAAGAAATAGCAATTATAGTTATAATTTTTATTATTTTTAAAGCATGTAACTGCTTGATGTTTAAATCTAAAGAAAATATAACTAGAAAAAATTCCACGCGGACCAGGCAGCAGACGGGACTCGAACCCGCACCCTTCGCAATCCGGGCGAATGCACTGACCAATTATGCTACCGCGGCCCTCACGGACCGCGTCGAAATTCTTTCTAGCTATTCTTAAGCTGCAAGGCAGCGCCATCTCTTCGCATTATAGGTAAACCCACAATGTCAAATGAATACTTTTACAAGTATTAAACATTTGAAAGAAGAAATAGCAATTATAGTTATAATTTTTATTATTTTTAAAGCATGTAACTGCTTGATGTTTAAATCTAAAGAAAATATAACTAGAAAAAATTCCACGCGGACCAGGCAGCAGACGGGACTCGAACCCGCACCCTTCGCAATCCGGGCGAATGCACTGACCAATTATGCTACCGCGGCCCTCACGGACCGCGTCGAAATTCTTTCTAGCTATTCTTAAGCTGCAAGGCAGCGCCATCTCTTCGCATTATAGGTAAACCCACAATGTCAAATGAATACTTTTACAAGTATTAAACATTTGAAAGAAGAAATAGCAATTATAGTTATAATTTTTATTATTTTTAAAGCATGTAACTGCTTGATGTTTAAATCTAAAGAAAATATAACTAGAAAAAATTCCACGCGGACCAGGCAGCAGACGGGACTCGAACCCGCACCCTTCGCAATCCGGGCGAATGCACTGACCAATTATGCTACCGCGGCCCTCACGGACCGCGTCGAAATTCTTTCTAGCTATTCTTAAGCTGCAAGGCAGCGCCATCTCTTCGCATTATAGGTAAACCCACAATGTCAAATGAATACTTTTACAAGTATTAAACATTTGAAAGAAGAAATAGCAATTATAGTTATAATTTTTATTATTTTTAAAGCATGTAACTGCTTGATGTTTAAATCTAAAGAAAATATAACTAGAAAAAATTCCACGCGGACCAGGCAGCAGACGGGACTCGAACCCGCACCCTTCGCAATCCGGGCGAATGCACTGACCAATTATGCTACCGCGGCCCTCACGGACCGCGTCGAAATTCTTTCTAGCTATTCTTAAGCTGCAAGGCAGCGCCATCTCTTCGCATTATAGGTAAACCCACAATGTCAAATGAATACTTTTACAAGTATTAAACATTTGAAAGAAGAAATAGCAATTATAGTTATAATTTTTATTATTTTTAAAGCATGTAACTGCTTGATGTTTAAATCTAAAGAAAATATAACTAGAAAAAATTCCACGCGGACCAGGCAGCAGACGGGACTCGAACCCGCACCCTTCGCAATCCGGGCGAATGCACTGACCAATTATGCTACCGCGGCCCTCACGGACCGCGTCGAAATTCTTTCTAGCTATTCTTAAGCTGCAAGGCAGCGCCATCTCTTCGCATTATAGGTAAACCCACAATGTCAAATGAATACTTTTACAAGTATTAAACATTTGAAAGAAGAAATAGCAATTATAGTTATAATTTTTATTATTTTTAAAGCATGTAACTGCTTGATGTTTAAATCTAAAGAAAATATAACTAGAAAAAATTCCACGCGGACCAGGCAGCAGACGGGACTCGAACCCGCACCCTTCGCAATCCGGGCGAATGCACTGACCAATTATGCTACCGCGGCCCTCACGGACCGCGTCGAAATTCTTTCTAGCTATTCTTAAGCTGCAAGGCAGCGCCATCTCTTCGCATTATAGGTAAACCCACAATGTCAAATGAATACTTTTACAAGTATTAAACATTTGAAAGAAGAAATAGCAATTATAGTTATAATTTTTATTATTTTTAAAGCATGTAACTGCTTGATGTTTAAATCTAAAGAAAATATAACTAGAAAAAATTCCACGCGGACCAGGCAGCAGACGGGACTCGAACCCGCACCCTTCGCAATCCGGGCGAATGCACTGACCAATTATGCTACCGCGGCCCTCACGGACCGCGTCGAAATTCTTTCTAGCTATTCTTAAGCTGCAAGGCAGCGCCATCTCTTCGCATTATAGGTAAACCCACAATGTCAAATGAATACTTTTACAAGTATTAAACATTTGAAAGAAGAAATAGCAATTATAGTTATAATTTTTATTATTTTTAAAGCATGTAACTGCTTGATGTTTAAATCTAAAGAAAATATAACTAGAAAAAATTCCACGCGGACCAGGCAGCAGACGGGACTCGAACCCGCACCCTTCGCAATCCGGGCGAATGCACTGACCAATTATGCTACCGCGGCCCTCACGGACCGCGTCGAAATTCTTTCTAGCTATTCTTAAGCTGCAAGGCAGCGCCATCTCTTCGCATTATAGGTAAACCCACAATGTCAAATGAATACTTTTACAAGTATTAAACATTTGAAAGAAGAAATAGCAATTATAGTTATAATTTTTATTATTTTTAAAGCATGTAACTGCTTGATGTTTAAATCTAAAGAAAATATAACTAGAAAAAATTCCACGCGGACCAGGCAGCAGACGGGACTCGAACCCGCACCCTTCGCAATCCGGGCGAATGCACTGACCAATTATGCTACCGCGGCCCTCACGGACCGCGTCGAAATTCTTTCTAGCTATTCTTAAGCTGCAAGGCAGCGCCATCTCTTCGCATTATAGGTAAACCCACAATGTCAAATGAATACTTTTACAAGTATTAAACATTTGAAAGAAGAAATAGCAATTATAGTTATAATTTTTATTATTTTTAAAGCATGTAACTGCTTGATGTTTAAATCTAAAGAAAATATAACTAGAAAAAATTCCACGCGGACCAGGCAGCAGACGGGACTCGAACCCGCACCCTTCGCAATCCGGGCGAATGCACTGACCAATTATGCTACCGCGGCCCTCACGGACCGCGTCGAAATTCTTTCTAGCTATTCTTAAGCTGCAAGGCAGCGCCATCTCTTCGCATTATAGGTAAACCCACAATGTCAAATGAATACTTTTACAAGTATTAAACATTTGAAAGAAGAAATAGCAATTATAGTTATAATTTTTATTATTTTTAAAGCATGTAACTGCTTGATGTTTAAATCTAAAGAAAATATAACTAGAAAAAATTCCACGCGGACCAGGCAGCAGACGGGACTCGAACCCGCACCCTTCGCAATCCGGGCGAATGCACTGACCAATTATGCTACCGCGGCCCTCACGGACCGCGTCGAAATTCTTTCTAGCTATTCTTAAGCTGCAAGGCAGCGCCATCTCTTCGCATTATAGGTAAACCCACAATGTCAAATGAATACTTTTACAAGTATTAAACATTTGAAAGAAGAAATAGCAATTATAGTTATAATTTTTATTATTTTTAAAGCATGTAACTGCTTGATGTTTAAATCTAAAGAAAATATAACTAGAAAAAATTCCACGCGGACCAGGCAGCAGACGGGACTCGAACCCGCACCCTTCGCAATCCGGGCGAATGCACTGACCAATTATGCTACCGCGGCCCTCACGGACCGCGTCGAAATTCTTTCTAGCTATTCTTAAGCTGCAAGGCAGCGCCATCTCTTCGCATTATAGGTAAACCCACAATGTCAAATGAATACTTTTACAAGTATTAAACATTTGAAAGAAGAAATAGCAATTATAGTTATAATTTTTATTATTTTTAAAGCATGTAACTGCTTGATGTTTAAATCTAAAGAAAATATAACTAGAAAAAATTCCACGCGGACCAGGCAGCAGACGGGACTCGAACCCGCACCCTTCGCAATCCGGGCGAATGCACTGACCAATTATGCTACCGCGGCCCTCACGGACCGCGTCGAAATTCTTTCTAGCTATTCTTAAGCTGCAAGGCAGCGCCATCTCTTCGCATTATAGGTAAACCCACAATGTCAAATGAATACTTTTACAAGTATTAAACATTTGAAAGAAGAAATAGCAATTATAGTTATAATTTTTATTATTTTTAAAGCATGTAACTGCTTGATGTTTAAATCTAAAGAAAATATAACTAGAAAAAATTCCACGCGGACCAGGCAGCAGACGGGACTCGAACCCGCACCCTTCGCAATCCGGGCGAATGCACTGACCAATTATGCTACCGCGGCCCTCACGGACCGCGTCGAAATTCTTTCTAGCTATTCTTAAGCTGCAAGGCAGCGCCATCTCTTCGCATTATAGGTAAACCCACAATGTCAAATGAATACTTTTACAAGTATTAAACATTTGAAAGAAGAAATAGCAATTATAGTTATAATTTTTATTATTTTTAAAGCATGTAACTGCTTGATGTTTAAATCTAAAGAAAATATAACTAGAAAAAATTCCACGCGGACCAGGCAGCAGACGGGACTCGAACCCGCACCCTTCGCAATCCGGGCGAATGCACTGACCAATTATGCTACCGCGGCCCTCACGGACCGCGTCGAAATTCTTTCTAGCTATTCTTAAGCTGCAAGGCAGCGCCATCTCTTCGCATTATAGGTAAACCCACAATGTCAAATGAATACTTTTACAAGTATTAAACATTTGAAAGAAGAAATAGCAATTATAGTTATAATTTTTATTATTTTTAAAGCATGTAACTGCTTGATGTTTAAATCTAAAGAAAATATAACTAGAAAAAATTCCACGCGGACCAGGCAGCAGACGGGACTCGAACCCGCACCCTTCGCAATCCGGGCGAATGCACTGACCAATTATGCTACCGCGGCCCTCACGGACCGCGTCGAAATTCTTTCTAGCTATTCTTAAGCTGCAAGGCAGCGCCATCTCTTCGCATTATAGGTAAACCCACAATGTCAAATGAATACTTTTACAAGTATTAAACATTTGAAAGAAGAAATAAAAGAAAAAAATTTTTTTTTTTTTCTAGTTATATTTTCTTTAGATTTAAACATCAAGCAGTTACATGCTTTAAAAATAATAAAAATTATAACTATAATTGCTATTTCTTCTTTCAAATGTTTAATACTTGTAAAAGTATTCATTTGACATTGTGGGTTTACCTATAATGCGAAGAGATGGCGCTGCCTTGCAGCTTAAGAATAGCTAGAAAGAATTTCGACGCGGTCCGTGAGGGCCGCGGTAGCATAATTGGTCAGTGCATTCGCCCGGATTGCGAAGGGTGCGGGTTCGAGTCCCGTCTGCTGCCTGGTCCGCGTGGAATTTTTTCTAGTTATATTTTCTTTAGATTTAAACATCAAGCAGTTACATGCTTTAAAAATAATAAAAATTATAACTATAATTGCTATTTCTTCTTTCAAATGTTTAATACTTGTAAAAGTATTCATTTGACATTGTGGGTTTACCTATAATGCGAAGAGATGGCGCTGCCTTGCAGCTTAAGAATAGCTAGAAAGAATTTCGACGCGGTCCGTGAGGGCCGCGGTAGCATAATTGGTCAGTGCATTCGCCCGGATTGCGAAGGGTGCGGGTTCGAGTCCCGTCTGCTGCCTGGTCCGCGTGGAATTTTTTCTAGTTATATTTTCTTTAGATTTAAACATCAAGCAGTTACATGCTTTAAAAATAATAAAAATTATAACTATAATTGCTATTTCTTCTTTCAAATGTTTAATACTTGTAAAAGTATTCATTTGACATTGTGGGTTTACCTATAATGCGAAGAGATGGCGCTGCCTTGCAGCTTAAGAATAGCTAGAAAGAATTTCGACGCGGTCCGTGAGGGCCGCGGTAGCATAATTGGTCAGTGCATTCGCCCGGATTGCGAAGGGTGCGGGTTCGAGTCCCGTCTGCTGCCTGGTCCGCGTGGAATTTTTTCTAGTTATATTTTCTTTAGATTTAAACATCAAGCAGTTACATGCTTTAAAAATAATAAAAATTATAACTATAATTGCTATTTCTTCTTTCAAATGTTTAATACTTGTAAAAGTATTCATTTGACATTGTGGGTTTACCTATAATGCGAAGAGATGGCGCTGCCTTGCAGCTTAAGAATAGCTAGAAAGAATTTCGACGCGGTCCGTGAGGGCCGCGGTAGCATAATTGGTCAGTGCATTCGCCCGGATTGCGAAGGGTGCGGGTTCGAGTCCCGTCTGCTGCCTGGTCCGCGTGGAATTTTTTCTAGTTATATTTTCTTTAGATTTAAACATCAAGCAGTTACATGCTTTAAAAATAATAAAAATTATAACTATAATTGCTATTTCTTCTTTCAAATGTTTAATACTTGTAAAAGTATTCATTTGACATTGTGGGTTTACCTATAATGCGAAGAGATGGCGCTGCCTTGCAGCTTAAGAATAGCTAGAAAGAATTTCGACGCGGTCCGTGAGGGCCGCGGTAGCATAATTGGTCAGTGCATTCGCCCGGATTGCGAAGGGTGCGGGTTCGAGTCCCGTCTGCTGCCTGGTCCGCGTGGAATTTTTTCTAGTTATATTTTCTTTAGATTTAAACATCAAGCAGTTACATGCTTTAAAAATAATAAAAATTATAACTATAATTGCTATTTCTTCTTTCAAATGTTTAATACTTGTAAAAGTATTCATTTGACATTGTGGGTTTACCTATAATGCGAAGAGATGGCGCTGCCTTGCAGCTTAAGAATAGCTAGAAAGAATTTCGACGCGGTCCGTGAGGGCCGCGGTAGCATAATTGGTCAGTGCATTCGCCCGGATTGCGAAGGGTGCGGGTTCGAGTCCCGTCTGCTGCCTGGTCCGCGTGGAATTTTTTCTAGTTATATTTTCTTTAGATTTAAACATCAAGCAGTTACATGCTTTAAAAATAATAAAAATTATAACTATAATTGCTATTTCTTCTTTCAAATGTTTAATACTTGTAAAAGTATTCATTTGACATTGTGGGTTTACCTATAATGCGAAGAGATGGCGCTGCCTTGCAGCTTAAGAATAGCTAGAAAGAATTTCGACGCGGTCCGTGAGGGCCGCGGTAGCATAATTGGTCAGTGCATTCGCCCGGATTGCGAAGGGTGCGGGTTCGAGTCCCGTCTGCTGCCTGGTCCGCGTGGAATTTTTTCTAGTTATATTTTCTTTAGATTTAAACATCAAGCAGTTACATGCTTTAAAAATAATAAAAATTATAACTATAATTGCTATTTCTTCTTTCAAATGTTTAATACTTGTAAAAGTATTCATTTGACATTGTGGGTTTACCTATAATGCGAAGAGATGGCGCTGCCTTGCAGCTTAAGAATAGCTAGAAAGAATTTCGACGCGGTCCGTGAGGGCCGCGGTAGCATAATTGGTCAGTGCATTCGCCCGGATTGCGAAGGGTGCGGGTTCGAGTCCCGTCTGCTGCCTGGTCCGCGTGGAATTTTTTCTAGTTATATTTTCTTTAGATTTAAACATCAAGCAGTTACATGCTTTAAAAATAATAAAAATTATAACTATAATTGCTATTTCTTCTTTCAAATGTTTAATACTTGTAAAAGTATTCATTTGACATTGTGGGTTTACCTATAATGCGAAGAGATGGCGCTGCCTTGCAGCTTAAGAATAGCTAGAAAGAATTTCGACGCGGTCCGTGAGGGCCGCGGTAGCATAATTGGTCAGTGCATTCGCCCGGATTGCGAAGGGTGCGGGTTCGAGTCCCGTCTGCTGCCTGGTCCGCGTGGAATTTTTTCTAGTTATATTTTCTTTAGATTTAAACATCAAGCAGTTACATGCTTTAAAAATAATAAAAATTATAACTATAATTGCTATTTCTTCTTTCAAATGTTTAATACTTGTAAAAGTATTCATTTGACATTGTGGGTTTACCTATAATGCGAAGAGATGGCGCTGCCTTGCAGCTTAAGAATAGCTAGAAAGAATTTCGACGCGGTCCGTGAGGGCCGCGGTAGCATAATTGGTCAGTGCATTCGCCCGGATTGCGAAGGGTGCGGGTTCGAGTCCCGTCTGCTGCCTGGTCCGCGTGGAATTTTTTCTAGTTATATTTTCTTTAGATTTAAACATCAAGCAGTTACATGCTTTAAAAATAATAAAAATTATAACTATAATTGCTATTTCTTCTTTCAAATGTTTAATACTTGTAAAAGTATTCATTTGACATTGTGGGTTTACCTATAATGCGAAGAGATGGCGCTGCCTTGCAGCTTAAGAATAGCTAGAAAGAATTTCGACGCGGTCCGTGAGGGCCGCGGTAGCATAATTGGTCAGTGCATTCGCCCGGATTGCGAAGGGTGCGGGTTCGAGTCCCGTCTGCTGCCTGGTCCGCGTGGAATTTTTTCTAGTTATATTTTCTTTAGATTTAAACATCAAGCAGTTACATGCTTTAAAAATAATAAAAATTATAACTATAATTGCTATTTCTTCTTTCAAATGTTTAATACTTGTAAAAGTATTCATTTGACATTGTGGGTTTACCTATAATGCGAAGAGATGGCGCTGCCTTGCAGCTTAAGAATAGCTAGAAAGAATTTCGACGCGGTCCGTGAGGGCCGCGGTAGCATAATTGGTCAGTGCATTCGCCCGGATTGCGAAGGGTGCGGGTTCGAGTCCCGTCTGCTGCCTGGTCCGCGTGGAATTTTTTCTAGTTATATTTTCTTTAGATTTAAACATCAAGCAGTTACATGCTTTAAAAATAATAAAAATTATAACTATAATTGCTATTTCTTCTTTCAAATGTTTAATACTTGTAAAAGTATTCATTTGACATTGTGGGTTTACCTATAATGCGAAGAGATGGCGCTGCCTTGCAGCTTAAGAATAGCTAGAAAGAATTTCGACGCGGTCCGTGAGGGCCGCGGTAGCATAATTGGTCAGTGCATTCGCCCGGATTGCGAAGGGTGCGGGTTCGAGTCCCGTCTGCTGCCTGGTCCGCGTGGAATTTTTTCTAGTTATATTTTCTTTAGATTTAAACATCAAGCAGTTACATGCTTTAAAAATAATAAAAATTATAACTATAATTGCTATTTCTTCTTTCAAATGTTTAATACTTGTAAAAGTATTCATTTGACATTGTGGGTTTACCTATAATGCGAAGAGATGGCGCTGCCTTGCAGCTTAAGAATAGCTAGAAAGAATTTCGACGCGGTCCGTGAGGGCCGCGGTAGCATAATTGGTCAGTGCATTCGCCCGGATTGCGAAGGGTGCGGGTTCGAGTCCCGTCTGCTGCCTGGTCCGCGTGGAATTTTTTCTAGTTATATTTTCTTTAGATTTAAACATCAAGCAGTTACATGCTTTAAAAATAATAAAAATTATAACTATAATTGCTATTTCTTCTTTCAAATGTTTAATACTTGTAAAAGTATTCATTTGACATTGTGGGTTTACCTATAATGCGAAGAGATGGCGCTGCCTTGCAGCTTAAGAATAGCTAGAAAGAATTTCGACGCGGTCCGTGAGGGCCGCGGTAGCATAATTGGTCAGTGCATTCGCCCGGATTGCGAAGGGTGCGGGTTCGAGTCCCGTCTGCTGCCTGGTCCGCGTGGAATTTTTTCTAGTTATATTTTCTTTAGATTTAAACATCAAGCAGTTACATGCTTTAAAAATAATAAAAATTATAAACCTATTACTTACTTTATTTTTAATACCTTTTCATCAATTAAATACTATTATCCTAACTATCTATACTAATATTATAAAGAGGCAAGATTTGTATGTTTGTAACAAATAAAATCTGTCAAACTACTGAACCGGTTTCAAATATTAATTCATCATAAGGTAGCTACATTATTAATTATTACATTTTTCTTTATTTAAACACATTTCGTCCGAGTGACATAAGCTATATTTTATCCCGATAAAATAAATTTCGCCCGTACAATGCCCGGGTGGATCACTAATAAGTATAATATAATATTATAGATGCGGAAGTGAGTTTGTTTGTTGCGCTTCCGTGCCCTAATAGCTAAATCGATTATGATGAATTCCCCTATAGAAGTAGATGGGAACTTGGTTCTTAGCTACAACTTCGCAATACTTTTAGGCGTAGGGGTGATTTACCTATAAAAATCTATATTACTTACTTTGAATTTTGCAGAATTATCGTTTATAATTGTAATGTTATCGCGAGCTGATTAATAAATGCAGGGATGCCAATAAGTATTTACCTACTAGCGAAAAATGGGTTATTTTTCATTATATTAAGTACTTAAACCTTTTTTGTAACATTAAGTAATATTGTTTTTATTTATTTTTAAGCATTTAACTGCTAGATGTTTTAATCTAAAGAAAAGTTTACTAGAAAAAAGTCCCGTCCGCTGCCTGGTCCGCGTGGATTAAGTAATATTATTGGTAATATAGTTAAAAAAAAATAAAAACAGTATAATTCTGAGTGTTTCATTAAAATTGAATAATCATAAATACCTATTATGATAATTTATTTTTCATCTATTAATAAGAAGGAACTGTATCACAGTTTTATCGTAAGTACATCGTATAGGATCAGATACTGCGAGTAGCCCTTTTTTTCTTTTTCGCCTAGGTTTTATCCACGTTTATAAACACCTAAATTAAATTACTTCTCTTAGTATTCCCGTAGTCTACTCCTACATAGTACATCGCGCTATCACTTTGTCATCGTTGTTACTTTTTATTAAATATTTGTCGAAATGACATAGTGTAAAAGGCAAAGTTTATCGTCTTTAAATATTAAAAGCGATAAAAGTATTTGTTTTGATAAAAAATAATTTGTTAATACAAAATGTGCATTTTGGAAATAGATATCAAATAATATTTTAGTTTTGATTCACTATTTTTTTAGCGGTAATGGCTTACACATTAAAAATAGATATATGGTGTCACGGACTTTTTTTAGAACTATTTAAGAGATACATTTTCACTCTACATTACATTCATGAAACTTTTATTGTTTTTGCAGTGCAGGCCAAAATGGCTCGCAGATGGGAAATTTTTTTCCGTCTTATGTGACACTTATTGTTATATTTTGGCCAATTCACTCAATAACTACATAAGATAATATAAATATGTTATTATCATATATGAGCTATATTACTGTTAAGTTTCATTAAAATCCTTCTTTTCTTCAGCATTTTTTAGGTGAAAGAGTAACAAAGATCTATACAAACGTAAGATTGAAATTAAAAGCACAAGTGGTTAATATACAACTTTAAAGCGTTGTAGATCCTAAACAATCACATAAAATGAAAAATGATGTTAGGAACATAAACATGATTTTCGATTATCTAGACAGTGATACCCCACGCGACATATTTGTCAACTTTTTTTTTACTTCGTCCCAATATGGCGCCTAATTTTGCCCATATTGAATTGTGATTACTATCATATCTTTAGTAGCACTCTCATGATTGAGACGAATCGATTGATGTATGAATCATCAAAATTGGTCCAGGCGTTTGGTCTCTAGTGTGCCACAAAGGAACAAACATATTCAATTCAATTTATTTGCATTAAATAGGGTACAAATAATGGTGTTACATTTCATCTAAGTTGTCTCTTAACCTATTTAGTCATATAAAGATAACATGCAATTTTTTCTATTAAATTACCTATATTTATTACCTATATAAATGTCAATAATTCTTATTATAATATTTTAATTATTCGATGTCGTCAATTTATCATGTCCATAATTATCTGAATGTCATAATTAAAATGGTCTTGTAAAAAATCAGAATTAAATGTTATATTTAAACCCATTAAGCATGTCTTTAACCCATGCATCAAATCCTACCATAATTGATGAACTCAACCATACTGTAAAACGTGTTTTCATTTAACCACTTACGAAGTTTTGACTTGAACTTATTAAAGGTTTGGCTTTTAATTTCTTCTGGAATTTGATTATAAATTTTAATTGCCATTGCCGGTGCATTTGTTTGGAATCGCTTTGTTTTCGGAACTATGTCCCTTTTTATTTTATTAGGATACCTCAGACTTCGATCTGTTACATCTTTTGCGACTGTATACAAATGGTAGTGCTGCTTTACAAAAGTTGCTACTTCGAGAATGTACAAAGAAGTCAAAGTTAAAATATTTAGGTCCTTAAAATATGTTCTACAAGAAACATACGGGGCTATATTACAAATTGCCCGTATACACCTTTTTTGGCATACAAACACTCTTTTAATGTCCGTGCCATTTCCCCAGACTATAAGACCGTATCTTAATATCGTTTCCACATAAGCATAATAAGCTGTAATAGCTGTGGCTTTATTTGCAACTTTTGATAATTTATGCAGAGCAAAGACAAACGAACTTATTGTATTGCTAATTTTATTTATATGTTCCTTCCAATTTAAACATAGTTCTATTATTAATCCTAGGAAAACCGTATTATTTACATGTCGAATTATTTTATCATTAAATTTAATGTCAACTGTTTTATTTTTATAATTATTAAAATTCATTAAATTAGTTTTGTCCAAGTTGATTTGTAAATTATTTTCTGAAAGCCATTTGACTATAGTTATCAGTGTGTTTATAATTTCAGTTTGATGTTCCTTTAAGGAAGCACTTTTATCCGACGTTACAATAACTGATACGTCATCAGCAAAGAGTATTGTCTTATGCTTTATAATTTTAGGTAAATCATTTATGCACAGCAGAAATAAAGACGATCCAAGAACACTTCCTTGAGGAACGCCGGAACATTTTTCCTCTAAATCGGACTTATAAGTGTGTTCTACTTGTTTCGAATTTAGTTGTTTTGTTTCTACAAATTGAGTACGATTTTTTAAATACGTCTCTATCCAACTTAAAGCGGGACCCCTTATCCCAGTGTTCGTCAGCTTTGCCAAAAGTCGGTCATGTGATACACAATCAAAAGCTTTCGACAGATCCAAAAATAGAACAGACGTATAATTACCAGTGTTCAAATTCCGTAATATTTTATCAACCATAAAGAACGCTGCATGACTTGTACATTTTTTCTTCTGGAAACCATACTGATCTTACTTATAACTTAGTTGAAAAATGACAAAAGACGCTAATGCATGGCCTTTTCAAAGATCTTACAGAATACTGATATTAGAGTGATAGGTCTATAGTTTGATATGTCAGTTTTATCACCTTTTTTATATAAAGGCATAACTTTTGATACCTTTAGTTTATCTGGAAATGTTCCACACTCAAATGATATATTTATTAAGTAAGTCAACACTTGTTTTAGTTCGTCAGTACATGATTTCACTACATTAGTACAAATAGAGTCATAACCTTCAGCTGGCGAATTTTTCAGAGTCATTATAATTTTTCTTGTATCATTTTCACCAACCGGAGTAAGGAATATGGAATTTTTTGATAGTGCCGTAGAAGTTACAGTACTCTTTTTTGCATTCATGCTTGTGCTTGGTATGCAAGTGAAGTAATTATTCATGACAGAAGCAATTTTTTGTGGACTAGTGACTTCGATGCCGTTGTATACTATTTTATTTAAATAATTAGCAGTATTTAGCCTACTTTGTTCAGATTTTATAATACTCCAGGTAGCTCTAGCTTTATTTTTACTATTCATTTCAATTTTTGTATTTGTGATTCTTTTTGCATAATTTGTGCATTTTTTGATTAGCTAGTTGTATTTTAGGTATTTAATTTTGTCTGAATATTTTCTGGATGTGTAATATTTATATCGTAGTACACGTTTTGTATTACAACTTTTATGTATTCCCTTTGTTATCCAGACTAATTTATTTGAATTTGTAACTTTTATCTTTACTATCGGGAAACAAAGAACGTAAATAAGACAAAAAAGCTCATAAAAACGATCAAAAGCATTATTTAGATTTTTATGCTCATACGCCTCTGAGAAAGAAAGGCTTCTTAGATAATTTTTAAATTTACTAATATTATCTTCTGAATAACAACGTTTGTAAATAAAGAATAAACTAGGACTTTGCTTTTTGTAGTCTACTTGAAATTTTAATATTTGTGCGGTATTGTGATCAGACAATAACAATGGCAGTATAAAACCCTCTGCGTGACACACATTGCTAGCTATAATATCAAGACAGGATTTGCCACGAGTTGGAAGATTGATATGTAACATTAAATTATACTTTTTTAATATTTCATGTAACCTTGTAGTATTTTGATTTGATTCACATATATTTATGTTTAAATCTCCCGCCAATATAATAAATTTCTTTGGATATTTATTCATACATTTATACAGTAAAAGGTCAAGTTTGAGGAAGAAATAGTCAATATGTCTGATAATTTTTGAAGGAATTCTATACAAGCAGATTATTATAATATTATTAGATAACAAATTAACAATACAAAATTCAAAATGATATGTCAGTGCTAAGTCATTGAAGTACAAAACATTTCTAAATTCTATTCCTTTCTTTATCAGTACACAGGCTCCACCTCTTTTGTTTGTCCTCGAGTATGAGGTGGCCAGAGCGTAGCCATGGATATTTATATTTTTTTGTCCCCAAATCTCACAAAAGTTTCCGTAAAACATAGTATGTCCGGGTCAAAGTTATTTTTTTTCTTTATATCTCTAAGAGTTATTTCAAGTAACTCCTTTTTTGATAATAAGCCATAAATATTCTGGTGCATTAGTGTGAAGTAATTGTTTATATTAGGTTCGAAAAAATGAGTCTTTTGTGGGTGAGTTTAAAGTATTATTATTTATTCGCTTCTGTTGTTTAGTCTATATAGACTGTTAAACACTATACCCTGTCTGCGCGTCGCGCTTCACACTCTTGCATTGCGCAGTCGGGTAAAAATATAAAATATGCGTTTGCACTGGGGGGTAACTTCATATATTCATACACGTTTTGTGTTGCGGCCATCGTGCACGTAATTTTGCGTTCGCGTTTAATTTATAGTGTTTTTTTTGTGTGTTAAATTAAAAAACTCCATGGGAAAACCCAAAAACTCCACGAAGGAGGAGTATCTTTCTTGTAGAATCAAGAAAAAATGTTAAAAACTCGTCGTAAAAATCGCCGCAGTTCGGGTTTGAGGACAGGATTATGAAAAAGCAGATAAGTTCCATCCTATGACATTACTATGATTAACAAGAGGATTCGCCAACAGAAGGTAACAGTGTTATTAATATGTAATCGTAGAAATTAACACGCCCTAAGGACATGTTAATTGTTTTTGTAGAGAGGTTGGGCTATTGCACTCAATAGTGTGGAAATTATATTTTATTGAAAGTACAAAAAACGTACATCTTTACTATTAAATTATATTTTTTTAAAAAAGCACCGCACCCATTTATTTCACATATGTATATACAGCTAAAACATTAAAAAATACTATTTTTTAATGGAAAGTTTCTTTCATATTATTACGAAACATTTTAAATAATAAAAAGCTGTTTCTTTAATCATTTAGAAATTATATTTAATATACATATATTGCCTTTAACCGTGGTGAAAAAATAAAATGAAATTATGTTTTTTATGAGGTGATTTTAAAATATTTTTGGTGGCATATAAATTTACTAGCCATCTTTGTGTTAGGGTTAGTGATATTCGTAGAAAATCGGTATGAATTTATTTTTAAATTGGCAACATCTGAATTTTCTATGATGGCAACTCAATGCCTTGCCGCGTAATCTAGCTCGAACGCTATTGGGGTATTTGTCGTCGGCTAATCAGAACGCTTTATTTTTCCGCGGCATTAATAAACAAACAATCACAGGGAAGAAGTTTTTTAGTGGGAATGGAGAGAGAAAGTACGGGGGAATGACCACTTTTGCACATTCTTCCTCACGGTGTCGAGAAGTGAAGACGTTGTAAAGAATTATAAAGTCTTTAATTAAAACTAATAAGAAGAAGTTAATTGCTTTCATATAACGGAATCTTAGAAGCATTAGTAGCTAGTTCGACTGACGTTTAAAGTTCAGAAGTGAGAAGCAGAACAACTTATAATCACGTAAGTACACGCCCAGCTACCTAAGTCTTGTTTTTATTTCAACCGATTTCAAAATAGAGGCAGTTTTTTTTTATTTATTACCATATTCAAAATATCATTAAACAATGGCATGCGATAACATCTAAAACCGCTAAGGTTTATACTGCGCTATCGGAGTTTACATTTTTATTGCATAACTTAAAACATAGTACTATGTATAATGCTCATAAACAACCGAGTTACAGCAAATTAAGAAAGTAATCTTCAACTTATAACTAACATTCATATGTGTGATGCTGTCTTGTAATTCTGGCGGCAATTTATTAATAAGTCGGGGCAAAAGGTGGGTAGTTGTCCGCTCACCGTATGCATTGTTTGCGCGCGGCTCGCAAAGCCGATTCTTAGCCGTGGCCCGAGTGTATACAGGATGTTCAATTGGTATTTTTAAAGAATTGTTAAAAAACTGCTCTTTGAGTAAATCATATTGAACCTGCATATGTATTGGTAAGGTTTTACAGTGTTTGAAAATGCCATTTATATTATCCCGGTTTTTATTTTTAATATTTTTAGAAACTACAGTTTTAAGTATTTTTAATTTAAGATTATTAATTTGATTTAGGTAGGATTTGTATGTTCGACCGTAACTACTAAGTCATAGAGAAAGGTAAATATACCAAAAGGAATAGAGAACATACTCGATGGTAGAATATGTCACCCCATTTTGACGCGACGCCATATTTAAAAGTGCTGCCCTCTGAAAATTGGTGTCACATTTATATATAGGATAGGTACCTACCGGTTATGATGCATATATTTATGATCAATTCGTACTAGCGCAGAGTCGAAGCGCATCGAAGCTAATTTCGGAAACGTTGCAAAGCACATTCGGCAATAGAATATGTACATTACGTTGCGGAGACAAAAGTGAATTTGTTGTTATTGTTTCTGAAATTAGCTTCGATGCGCTTCGACTCTGCGCTAGTATGAATTGACCGCTACATTATGCTGTATTTATTTAAAGGAAATGATGGTAAAAATAAAACATTATATTTTATTTAGGGTTTTTATTATGTTTATGTTTTGTATAATAAACATGAGCTACCAATTTTAGGTCGTCGTCGTCTTTACAATCGTATGTGGTTTTTCCAGAAAGGATGCGATTTATTGATCGACACCAGCTATAAATTAAAACTTTAATGGTGATATCCACAAAATAGGCCTGTAATTTTACTTTATGTTTTTTACAAGTAAATTTGTATTCAATTAGTGTATCACATAAAATTTTGATGTTTTGTTTAAGGCCATATTTGGGGATATCTTTTTTTAAAAAGGCGCACGTTATGATTTGTATTTCTGCAAAAATCCTTTCGGTATTTTTGCTTGGATAACATAACCATTTCTTTTTTTTGTTATACTCTCTTGCTTTAATTAATGAATGAGTTTCACTTACTTCACCACTTAATTCTTGCTTACATAACGTGCACGATTTTATTACATTTTTGTAGCATTTGTTAAGGACCCAGCCACAAACGTAACTTCTTTGGCCTTTATCTACAATAATTTGTTCATTTGCTTTAAACATATCTTCATTATACACAAACTCATTTAATTCGGGAATAGTAGGAGTAGGATTTGGCTTTTCTGTGAGGAAGAAATCTAAATTTTGAAGGCAATCGTTTTTGTCTTCCTCACAGTTCGCCTGAATAGAATGTGGCGCATTGTAATTATTTAATAATAGTGATTTATAGGCTCCTTCAAATGCAACACAATTTGGCGCCACATTCCTTACACCATAGCTCCTAATATTCCCGAAAAAGTTTTCGACTGGGTCCTGATTCAAATTACGTGTTACTAACACGTAATTTGAATCAGGAACCAGTCGAAAACTTTGTCAAGATTTCAATGTGTCAAGAGAGTATTTTGTATTAAGGACCTTCCAAAGATTTTGCACACCTTCTATGGTCTTAATAAAGTTAACTACTGAGGGTACAGTCGACTCAATAAACCTAACCTTTCCTTTAAATTTTTTATGACTTATAAATTTAATAGTTTTTAAAAAATTTATTGAATTTTGCCAAAGCAAATGGTGAGGGGAATTCCTCTTTACACTTCCTCTGTAAATTTTTCCACTGGGAATATGAAAAGTACTGCCGTTTAAAGAGTCAAATAGTTTATCCAGTACTAATACTAGTGGAATGAGGTCATGACATTCTGGTGGCAAATCACCTCTCGCGCTCAAGTGTTCAGTGGCGACTGCTACACTATGGCTGAAAACTTGAGCTGCTGTCTTTACTCGCAATTTTTTCCCTTATTTATATGTTCCTCTGTGAGTTTATGTGCCACCCTCGATTTCCCATAGGCTTTGTCAGCGTCATACAGCTTTTCGATGTATTCCCATTTAATTTTTATTTCATTGTTTTTTTCGTCGACATAAATCAAATCTTTATTTAATAATTTATTTCTTATGCCTTTGAGCAAATGGGGGACATCGTAAAGAGGAATTATTAAATTATTATTAACTTTAAAATGCGCAAACCGATACTTACGCCCCCTCCGCAAGTACTCTGACTTGGTGTTTTCCACCAGACTGTTAATAGTACTGACATTCACAGTACTTTGATTACAAATAAACAGTACATATCACTTGTGAACCAGTGGCTTGAATATTTTGAATAACATCAGTTAAAATCGATTGTAATTCTTCCCTTTTTAAACTATTTGTAATATAGTAAGCCACTGGTTGCTTGAAATTTGCTTTTATGTCTTTTACCATGATCACTAATGACATGATCTGCAATTTGCTGTTCATTATGAGTACTTGTAAAACCCCTTAATTCATCTTTGGATGCATCATACTGTATATGTGGAGTAATGGACATTTCATCAAATATTAAAGTGCATAACCTTTTATCAGTGTTCATGGCCGCCACATTCTTTTTAATTTTATCAAAAACAAGTGTGTTAATTCCCTGTTTTAGTTGAACAGTCGAAAGTATTGACTTTAACGTCTTTTTGGAGGGTAGGCAAAATTGTTTTGCTAATAATGAATAGCACTTAGAGCTCCTCTTAAAAATGGAAAGTGCAAGAATTTTTTCCTCTATAGTAAATCTGCGACCCTTTGGTTTCTTCAGGCCCTCCCTGTACTGCATCATCGTAAATAGTTTGGCAGGATTGGTCATATTTTTAGTAATTGTCCGTAATGCCAAATTTTCTGAAATTTTTTCTGCATTTTCCAATCTGGCCTTGAAATTTAAGCCTCTCTTTCGTAGCCTGATGATCTCACGCTTCAAGTTCTTCACTTGCCTCATACTTGTCTTTAATTTTGTAAGTAAATGAGAGGGAATTGATTTGCGTGCAGGCCTTTTACGAAAAAAATTTTTAATTCATATTATACTTTGTACCTAATTTAATTGTAATTATTTAGATCTTATCTATCTTATTTAAGAAAGATATAATAATATAGAAAGATATAATTAGGTCATAGCAGATATTCCGTTTGAATTGGAGCACCCTCTGGGGAAGTAACCTCAACCTTACAAGATGTCTTCAGCCAAATAACAGTTTTTAGGGTTCCGTACTCAAAGGGTAATAAATAATCACCAAGCTGTATCTCATGAACCGTGATAGCTAAACAGTTGAAATTTTCACAGATAATGTATTTCTGTTGCCGCTATAACAATAAATACTAAAAACAGAATAAATTAATTTTTTTTAAGGGGGGCTCCAATACAACAATTGTTTTTTTGTAGTTTTTTGCTCTATGTTAATAAAGGCAAAGAAAAGAAATATAATGTTGCTGCTAACTGTCCTGAGTCTAAATTCAGAGAAAACCAATGCCAAATACAATGTCTAATTACTAAATCATCTATTTCATGCTATTGAATCCTGATGCTCTGCCAACCCATAGGGAAAGGTGGTGTGAAAGTTATTTATTTATATTATACATTCAACACTTACTCATTTGTGCAGATCCATCTTTCAAGCAATAGTTATTTATGCTCAACATTTATCAAATTCGATGTAATCACAATACTCAATGCAGAATCAATAGTGGTCTGTTCCGCAACAACGCCTAAAATATAAATAAATTATATTTAAATAAAAATATATGAATCAAGTGCAACTTGAAATAAGTGGCGCTTAAAACTTATATAGAGAGTTACATAATTTTCTTTATCTATTCTGTGCACATTATAGACAATACCTTTATCCGTAGTAAATTTAGGAGTGGATTTGGCGACTGATGCACAAGTTGCCACAATTATTGGATTGATCGCCATATTCGTTGATTCAACATTGGATTGGGCCACTGATGAATTTGTTGCCATCCCAGGTTCACCAAGACATACTGAAATTAAAAGAAAAAAAATGATTCTTCATTCAACAAAGGTTATGCCTAAAATAAAAATAATTTGTATTTAAATAAAAAAATATGAGTCAAGTGCAACGTGAAATAAGTGGCGCTTAAACTTATATAGAGAGTTACATAATTTTCTTTATCTATTCTGTGGACATTATAGACAATACCTTTATCCATAATAAACACAGGAGTGGATTTGGCGACTGATGCACAAGTTGCCACAATTACTGGATTCATTGCCATATTTGTTGATTCAACATTGGATTGGGCTACTGATGAATTTGTCACCTTAACAGGTTCACTATGAAAAACTGAAAATAAAAGAAAAAAAATGATTCTCTGTTCAACAAACATTAACATGTATGGTATCACAAAATATTATGTTTTGTGTCTATTTTTAGTTAAAGCAAAAATTCTCAGAGTTATTTAAATATGTACTTAGCATATCTGTCATAACTTAAATAATATTCATATGACACAAAATGGAAAAAAAATGCTTATTCACTAATGAAATAAAAAAATACCTTCTTCTGCAGTTGAATCAGCATTTAATTGGGTTACTAATGAACTTGTAGCCACATTAGGTTTACACCACACTGCAATTAAAAGATGGAACATATAATATTTCACATTTGATAGTGAATACATTAAAAAAACTAAATAGCGGTAATTTCTTATAAAATCATTCAATAATTAACATTTGCTACTGTTAAAAAAAGTCGTAAAACTACACCAGTTAATTATTATTATATATTACTAGCGGCCGCCCGCGACTTTGTCTGTGTTTACTTAAGTTTCTTTAGTATCCCAGAGGAACCTGTCATTTTTCCAGGATAAAAAGTAGCCTATGTCTCAATCCTGGTCATAAACAATATGCGTACCAAATTTCATCCAAATCCGTTCAGTAGTTTTCGCGTGATTGAGTAACAAACATACAAACTAGTAGGATTATTTTAAGCATTAAACTGCTAGATGTATAAATGTAAAAAAAAATCTAGTAATATTTTCTTTAGATGCACTAATTAAGTTCAAGCTTACTTGGTAGATGCAGAGAAGGCACTGCTGTAGCCTTTAATCGGCTGTTTCTGTTACGGTCCTCCATTCTAAAATGTATTCCACATATTCTTTTGTGTTTATACTGCAAATAGTATTCTGGGGTTTCCAATCTTTCCTTCCATTACGCTTACCCAAGCTTTGAACTGCTCAGGGAATTTATTTGGGTTTGGAAATCGGTGGAGGGGAGTCCCTGTTGGAAAACAGATAATAATTTTAGCACATCACACTGCTTATTTGATATTTTCATGGCAGGTTACTGTTTGTTTGTTTATTGTGGGTTTTTAAATATTTTTGACAGACAAGCCTATTTTTTAAAGTTATTTAACTGCCCAACTATGTTGTACTCAGGGCACGTAATATCTTAAAAGTTTCACTTTCAATAGATTTTGAGTGTTTGATTATGGATTTTGGAGGTCAAAAGGAACACCCAATAAGACTTTTTGCCATATAATTTGAAATAGTTTTTCAAGTATCTAGGTAAATAACCAATTATTATGTACCATGGACTTAGAAATACTATGAAGAACCGATTGGGAATATGAATGCAATACACCTTTTATTAGGATGCATAAATTTGCTAGTTGGATAAAATCTTTGTACCATGAATAAGCAAATTGTATGAGTGAATACTCACCATTTCGTTCACAACCTAATGCACAACGCATTTTTGTAACCAAAATATAGTAATTAAAAAAAAGCGTCCAAATCACAAACACAAATTGAAAAGCGTCTTTTCGCAAATATGTTCGAGGAGCAATGATACTGCACTCGACACAATCACCTGATGAAAACTTTAAAAGCGGAGGAACAGTAGCTCGACTCAATGCTAGCAGAAAACACCAGTAACATAAACAATTACAAAATGCTACAACAACATGCGCAAGCACAAACTGAAGCAGCAGACATTTTGTATTGTGACACATGTGACTCGATTGACATAAATGACATTTGCAGACGCCATCTATCGCGGCAGAGCGACAAAATATGCGTTCCATTTCGAGTTTTTGGCAAAACTGCTTCGACAGATGGCACTGTAAATAGATTTCGTATCTGTCAAATGTTAGTATTCTAAGTGTGACCCCCCTGTACTAAGTCCATATTGAATGTGTGACTCTGCAAGTGACTTATATAAAATTAATTTAACTTTGAAAAGAATGCGATCTTTAAGAATAGTTATATTTGCAAGAAATTGCCTTAATTTAGTACATACATTCTCTATATGGTGTATCCAATTAAATTTATTATCTATTATAAGTCCCAGATACTTTTGTTTATCAACTATATCAACCGGTGTACAGTGACATATACCGCCAACATGTAAGCAGGTATGATCATGGATTATGACTTTTTTTAGTGGCAACTCTTTGACATATGGTGACTTTATTATTATCAGTTTAGTTTTGCCAGAATTAATAACCAATCCAGCGTCATGACACCATTCTGTTAGGGCATCCAAATCAGATTGCAAAAGATCACAGATCGATTAGGAATCTTTACCGATAACCGATAACAAGGCAAGTATCATCTGCAAACTGATAGCAAGTGCAGTTGGTGATGCAGCTGTTCATGGCATTGACATATGTCAGAAAATGCTAAGGTCCAAGTACTGAACCCTGCGCCGTGCCCTCCGTTACTGGTATGGTATTACTAAAGCTATTATTAATTTTAACCGAAAAACTGCGGTTTTTTAAATAATTCTCACACCAGCGCAACAGAGGGCCTCGTACGCCACAATTGTCCAGTTTATTAAATAGTTGATCATGCAATAACACATCAAAAGCACGTGAAAAGTCTATAAACAAAACTAAAACGAGTCTTCTTTCATTAAGGTGATGATTGACTTCATCGGTGAATTTACATAAACGATCTGCTGTGCTCTTGCCTGACTGGAAACCAAACTGACGCCGATAAATTACATTATGTTTGCTGTAGAAATTTTGCATTTGCTCACTAATACATTTTTCTACAATTTTGTTAATTGAGGAAAGCAAGGTTACTGGACGATAATTTGCATAATCATCCCTTTTCGTTGTTTTGTGGATAAGTCTCACACATGTAACTTTTAATGCATCAGGATACACACCAGCTTTTACGCTTTTATTGATGAAATCGGCTAATGTTGGAGATATATATTGACTTATTAATTTAATATCAGATATTGTAATATGGTCAAGCCCTGGTGATTTATTTGGACATAATCTGTTGATTATCTTATTAATACTGCTAACACTTGCCTTTTGAAAGAGTATGCTTGAATCTAGGGGTTTACAGATACTATTATTTATTAATTTTATTTTACAATTAGGAATTATGTTTTGTACTGATTAGTTAAAACTGTCCGCAAAGTTATCGGCTATGGTTTTGGAGGTTAGTCCTTGTGCACCAAATGCTTCCAGTACAGCTGCATCTATAGACAGAGAACCTGTTCCTAACAATTCATTGACTATTTTGTACACTTTCTTTATATTATTAAAATTATTATTGATTTGTTTTAAATAATATGTGTTAGCGACGCGCTCAATTATGTTATATTTTTTATTAAAAATGTAGGGTAGTGCGATGTCACTGCCGATCCCGCGGATAACCGTTGTGAGCCGTTGCACGGGCACCAATCAGTCTGCCGCGAACCGCTCTGGAAGTGACACCGTACTACTTTGCGATCCCTAAAAAACACGTGTTAGACTAAAATTGCTGTAAAAGTGTTTATTATACCTTTGTTTGCTGTATTTTGGCGTTTTACATCGATACTGAACCTCCCATCCCCCACAAAGTGGTCTTCGAAGCCGGATCATATCGATGTACCCGACGCCGCCGGTAAAAATGGTACTTACGCGCAGTGCAAGTAAAAATACAGTGCATGGGAAAATACAAGAATCTCACCCAAAAGGCAGCGTAAAATCTGAGCCTGTGAAGAACGGACAACCGCTCAATCCAACAACTTCTACAATGGGCGCACCGGCACTGAAGGTCATTGCTGCTGCTACACCAGCTCGACTGCAGCAACAACTCACGTACGACAATGGAGAAACCTTTCGGGATCCGAAGAGCTCGCAAATTTCAACGTCATCTTCCGCCAAGGCAAGACGCAAAAGGTTAGAACTGGAAGCAGCAGAGCAAAAGGCTAGGATACAAATGGAACTAATCGACAAAAAACTCCAAGCAGACCTAGCTGACTTAGAAGACGAATACAGTCCACAGCAACGTGAGCATACTCACTCCGAAGTTGAGAAGTGGTTGGAACAAAGCCAACACGAAATGGATACGGCCCAGCCAGCGCCCGCTAATGGCCCCCCTCCGGGTGCGCTGGACCCCTTGCATGGAACCGTCGAACTGTTGGCGACCGCACTGAAGCAAATCACCACTTCTGAAACTAATAATGGACACAACAACACTCAATTGTTAAGTAGAATGAGTGTACCAAAAGACTTACCTGAGTTTTATGGAGATCCGCTTGAATGGCTGCAATTCAAACAGGCATATAACGAGTCTACGAAAATATGTGGATTCAGCGATATCGAAAATATGTGGAGACTACGAAAATGCTTACGGGGAGCAGCAAAAGACTCCGTTTCGGCACTTCTCATTTCTTCCACTTCGCCCAATCAGCTGATGTCCACACTGGAACTAAGGTTTGACAATCCGGATATAATTTTACACAAAATAACGCAAGAAATTAAAAGATTACAGCCGTTGCCGCCACATTACCTAAGTGAAATAGTTCCATTTTCTATCAAAATAGAGAATTATATAACAGCTGTTCGTGCAGTGGGGCGCGACGAGTGTCTTCGTGGAGTTCATATAACAAATATTATTTTATCGAAGCTTCCTACGACATTAATATCTAAGTGATCTGATTACAGTTTCCCAAAACTCAAAGATGGAAATAATAAGTCAAGAATAGACATAATATCAGAATTTTTACGCGAAGAAGCAATTAAAATATCTACCACTGCTAACATAATCAGTATGGGAACGCGCAGTTTTAATCAAAACAAATATTCAAACCGTGACGGTATCGCTAAAGGTTCCCATACCGTACTGGTCCAATCGTCAAATGACATAAAGGAAAATTGTAATTTTTGTAAGAAAAGTAAGCATGAATTGACAAAGTGTAAGCAATTCATAAAGGCATTACGCAAAGATCGCTGGCGATACGTCAAACATAATGGACTATGTTACAAATGCTTACTATCTCGACATGACAGGGAAACATGCCCCGCACCCGCATGCGATAAGGAAAATTGTGGAGGAGCGCATCATCGTCTTCTACACAACCCTGTACGGAACCAACACTACGCAACAAATCAAGAGGAGACATCGGCATCGAGTCGCACTACGCCGCCGCCACAGCCGGCGGAAACCGTCGCCCACATACGTTCGATACATAATAAAGTGTTATTGAAAGTAGTGCCGGTTAAAGTGTATGGTGTTAACGGTCCAATAAGTGCGAGTGCGTTATTAGACGACGGATCTACTGTGTCGCTGATAAGCGCGCAGCTGGCGGCGCGCGCTGGCTTGCGCGGCCGAGACGAGACAATGCGCGTATGCGGCGCCTGGAACAACGATACGTATGTCTGTAATTCCACTGTAGTTACTATGAGCTTATCAAGTATGTGTAATAATAGTTTATTTGAGATTAAAGCACGTAGCGTTAATGAATTGAATTTGCCTATCCAAAATGTTTGTTTATATGATTTTGATAAGTACGATCATTTGAAAAATGTTAATATCGACTGTAACACTATATGTCAACCTGAGATATTATTAGGCCAGGATAATTTTCATTTGTTAGTTCCTTTAGAAGTAAGATTAGGAAAATCCAATGAGCCGTCCGCTACTCGAACCCCCCTAGGCTGGTGCGTGCACGGTGTAGTAGGCGCGCCGCCGCCGCGGGCAGCCCCATGCGACGCCGACGCCCTGGTGGTGGTCGCGGCGACCCCGCCGCCCGCGCCGCACGAGCATGCTCTGCGCGAGCTGCACGACGAGGTGCGCCGATCGTTCTCCATTGACGCCTTGGGAGTGTCCGGTAAGGTCCGGCAGAACAGGGATGAGGTGCGAGCGGTAGCTGCCCTCGAGAGCAGTGCGCAACTTATTGATGGTAGGTGGCACGTTGGCTTACCTTGGAAAAATCCGAACTGTAAGTTACCCGACACCTATCCCTATGCACTTTCTCGCTTGAATAGTATAATGAAAAAAATTACAGTGAACGAAGAGTATGCAAGTAGGTACCGGGAACGTATTGAGCACCTTTTAGTGAATGATTTTGCTCAACCTATGGAACGCAACAGACCAGAACCGAAAACCTGGTACTTACCACATTTTGGGGTAGACAACCCCAATAAAAAGAAATTAAGGTTGGTGTTTGATGCCGCCGCTAAGGTCTATGGTAAGTCACTTAATGATTATTTGCTAACCGGTCCTGATTTATTAAACTCTTTGTTTGGTATTATGCTTCGTTTCCGAGAAAATAAAGTAGGTGTGGCTGGCAATATAAAAGATATGTTTTTACGAATAAAAATAAAACCCGAAGACCAAAATGCTTTGCTTTTCTTGTGGAAGGAGCACTCCGAGGGTGACATACGTACATATAAAATGACGTCCCTTATATTCGGTGCGAACTGTTCCCCATTCATAGCACAATTTATAAAAAATAAAAATGCGCAGCGGTATGAGTCATCGCACCCAGCCGCTGTAGACGCGATTATTAAACAGCACTATATGGATGATTATATAGATAGCCTGCCGGACGACGCCGCCGCTATAGAAATGATAAAATACGTCACAGAAATACACAAACAAGGTGGTTTCGAAATAAGAAACTGGATGAGTAACAGTCAGGCAGTGTTAAGTAGTTTACCAAAAGAAACTTTAGGTGAAGTATCCGTAAGGTTTAAATTTGATCAACAGTGTAGTGGTGAACGAACGCTCGGTATGATATGGTATCCAGTTCAAGACGAACTCGGTTTTGACGTCTCCATGAAGAAAATTCCGGCAAACATAATAGAATGTCGAAGTAAACCGACTAAAAGATTGATGCTTTCTGTAGTTATGTCGATATTTGATGTAAACGGCTTATTAACACCCTTCACTATTCAAGGTAAAATCATGCTGCAAGATGTTTGGAGGGACAATACCGACTGGGATGAAACTATATCAGACAATGTTTATTCTAGGTGGCGCAGCTGGATAAAATGTTTAAAATTAATATCAAACATACGTGTGCCTCGATGTTACCTACATTCCTTTGGCACAAAAAATAAGGAACCGGTCGCGGCCGCTTGCGCAACTCCAGCCGTAGACGGGCCGTCTACGACAACGCTACGAGCGAGTCCCCCCGCACCACCTCCGACGTCTACGAGCGCTACGAAAAATGCTACGCCGCTTGAGACAAACTACATATGCGATAAGGTCTATTATCGTAATTTGCAATTGCATGTGTACGGGACGCCGGGCTGTCGCAGTAGCGGACAGTTACCGACTCGTACTGAGGGGGTGGAGGAAGTTACACGCAGGAGTCTTGACTGTAGTGGACTGTAGTTTCGGCGAATAAAACCCCTGGTGTTCGGTATTGAAGAAATCGGTGGGCGCTGATAATGGATAGCCGGTGAGAGGAGGCTTCAGGTCCAGAGTGAACCGCTTGATTGTTTCTTCCTGTTCCTTAGGGTAGGAGCGCCTGTCGCTGAATGCATGTCGGAGCATGTTCCGACTCGAATTTTATATGCTAGGACTGAGCTGGCCAGCGATCCATTACCTCACCCACGCTATACTTTATTTTTCATTTTCTCAAAAATTACAATAGTGCGAGCTTAAAACTAATTGTACATACATCGGGCATACATTTAGGCATATTTTTAACACAGTTATGTGTCCGTAAACACGATATTTTAGGTGTGGCGCGCAAAAAATAGGTCTCCGCAATATTTATACTTTCCCCCTCCATAGGGCTTCGCCCTGCCACGGGGCTTCGCTGCCCCACCCGCGCGCTCCGGGCGCGCCGGGTGGGGAGCGCAACATGTCTCAGAAAACGGTTCTATACAAACATGTTTTGTCTCCTACACGGTACATTTTTACACTTATTGATGTGATACCTATTTATTTACGTAGCCCTACGTGTTACCTATCTAATACAACAAGTTTCTTACAAGAATATCAATAAACAACATCTCCATGGGGACTTTTTTAACCAAGTCTAAAATGAAGTAAAACGAGGTTGGGTAGAGGAATACCCAAACGACCGTGCGTTCTAAAAGTTCTTCCTGCTTATGAAATACAATTTAAAATGGCTTGTCTTGACTTCTTAATAATTCTGTATTATATTCCCGACCTCTTTCAACTGTAGCAGCATTCGTATTCATCGACCAAATAAACAAAAAACCGTTGACATCTGTCGGCCAGTCTCGGCTTCGTGTCGTCTCAAGACGACGTACGTGAGTGAGGTGCGTTGTTTTTATTTTGTGTTAAATGAATTAAAAAGTGTTGTGTTTGCTTTATTTTGTGTTTTTATTCAACAAATAGTTCTATACGTAATTAATGGAATTCATTTTAAAAGGGGTAAGTCAATATTTTAGTATATATTTCGATAGTTTCCGTAAGCGTCATCTGGTCTGTTGTTTCATGTTGACTCATTTCGTCAATTGTTTTCAATAAATATTTTAATATTACTACTTAATACTTTTAATAGTACTTTTATAATACTTTTAGTGAGTACTTAATACTTTTAATGCCGATATCAATATTTCAGTCGTAAGTGCCAAGTTCATTGATAAATATTTTTTTTAAATTGAGCAATAAAAAATTTCATACTCTTTAACTTTTTATAGAACTTTGAAGACCCCAAAACATTTCTTTTTCTCCAAGACTATGTGTGTTTTTTATAAATATTGCTTAAGAATATGTTCATAATGCATTTAAAAGTCTAAAAGTTATAGGTTATCTCTTTAAATTTTGAAATACACGTATTTTAATGAAGCAATGTGTCAAAATTCACTCGCTTCCTACTTTAGTGCCGATTATTTATTACAAGAAACTATAAATCTTATCAGGACTTGGACAGAAACAAAGATTCATTCATTCCCTTTTAAAAAACACCATTGAACGCTCATTCCCGCTTATCTAGAGTCATAAATAACGTGTTTTTGTAAACAATACCCAACGCTAGCGCGTTGTAATTTTGTGTAATTTGAAGTGGCCGTTAGAGGGGCCCGCGGGGTGAGCGGTCTGGGCGCGTCACCGGATAAAGTTTACAAATTAAAAAGTCTCAAAAAACCTACTTATATTCATTTAATGCCTAACTATCATATACCGTTTTATAGAAGAGGTAAAAACACACAAAATAACATCATTATTATAACAATTATACCTATATCCTATTGACTATTCGTAAAAGACTATTCCCAATATTTTCCTTAATTACGCTTAAACTACTAACACGATTCATACAAAACTTCGATATATTATTCCTATGACTACCTACTTTCTAATAAGACATAAGATAAATCAATCAAAACATAAAACATACTATTATCGGAAACTGTCAACTCAGGCAAAATCCTATAAGATGTGAGACAAGGACAACCTATTGTCTGCGTCCCTCCTATAGGTCGGAACTATCAGTATTCTGACTAGTTTCCCCGCGCTACCGCTTGGCGTCGTGGCGATCGTTTAGATAAAGTCTTATAAGATTATTGGAGAGAACGGGGCGGAATATCGCTCTGAACTATCAATTTTACAATGGTTTACTATGGGCAGAGCTATCTATTGTTGCGATATCCGACTCACTCCAATAAGACAACAAGGGAATGACATTTTTAATGCGTATACAACCGACTCATGTGAAACCATAGATACATTTTATAGATCAATCTTGTTTCGACGCAAGATCATTTCTTCTCGCTTCGGTCGTAAGGCGGTCGTCTCGTACAGTATGTTTTCTGTGACGCATCGTCAAAGGCGATGTGTGCAGTCGCATATTGGCGTTGGATAGATAACGGGAGTATACGAATGGCGTTCGTGGCTAGTAAAGGACGAGTTGCGCCTCTGAAACCCACTACAATACCCAGATTGGAACTGCAAGCTGCGTTACTCGGGGCTAGGTTGGCGGATACTATAACTCGAGAACATAAATTGCATATTAAAGCAAGGTATTTTTGGAGCGATTCAACTACCGTGCTGCATTGGATAAACAATAATACTCGTAATTATAAAATGTTTGTGGCGACCCGTTTGGGCGAAATAGACGAGTTAACTAAACCAACTGAATGGAGATACATATCGACAAAATTAAATATAGCTGACGTTGGTACGAGAGAAAATAATTGTGATACAATTATGTATAATAGTGAATGGTTTTCCGGGCCAATGTTTCTTTTAGATAAACAAACGAATTGGCCGCATGACGTCATCATCACGAACAAAAATACTGATGATTTGGAATGTGTGAATTTTATTCAAGATCTCGAGAACTTACCCGTCCCGGATTCCAATAGGTTTTCTTCTTGGTTACGATTAATTAAAACAATGGCTATGGTGTTACGATTTATACATAAATGTAGAAAAAAGACTGAAAGTATTCTGATGGAAATGGAATCTGCGGAGTTGCTGTTAATAAAACAAGCTCAATTGGAGTGCTTTGCAGCGGAAATATCTGCAATCAAGGAAGGTAAATTTATAGAAAAGACTAGTAGGCTACTTACCTTGTCACCGGTACTCGACGAACGCGGAGTCCTACGATGTGGAGGCCGTATCGATGCAGCGCGCGGAGTCTCGCCTGAAACTAAGAGACCGATTATATTAGACGGCAAACATAATGTAGCCCGGTTGCTGGTGAAGTACTATCACGACAAGGCTGCCCACGGGAACCATGAAACTGTGGTGAATGATCTGAAACAGAAATATTGGTTATTGAAAATAAGACCGACTGTAAAATACGTAGTGTCACGGTGTATGTTATGCAGAATAAGAAAAGCAAAGCCACAAGTACCGAGAATGGGTGACTTACCTGCCGCCCGGATGGCCCATCACCAGCGCCCCTTCACTTACTGCGGCGTGGATTTGTTTGGCCCAATGGAGGTCGCGGTGGGACGTCGGCGTGAAAAACGGTATGGAGTGATTTTCACCTGTCTTACTGTGCGTGCGGTTCATTTAGAAATAGTTCATTCCATAACCACAGATTCAATGATTATGGCGTTGAGAAGAATGGCAGCGCGCCGAGGCTGGCCTCGCCATATTATGTCAGATAATGGAACCAATTTAAGGGGAGCTGACACTGAACTTAAACGGTCATTGCTCGAGCTCGACAATGAGGCGCTGAGAAACGAAGCCGCCCATAACGCTGCTGATTGGACCTTCATACCGCCTGCGAGCCCACACTGGGGTGGGGCGTGGGAACGGTTAATAAGGAGCATCAAAACTTCTCTCAGGGTCATCCTGAAGGAGCGTGCACCGAAGGATGAAGTGTTAAGCACGCTGCTAGCGGAAGTTGAGAATATTGTCAATAGCCGCCCGCTGTCGCACGTCTCTGTGGAGCCTAACAGCGACGAATCATTGACTCCGAATCACTTTCTATTGGGAACTGCATCAAGTCTGCCAACGATAGGTAAATTTAATGACAGTGACTTGTACCTGCGCAAACAATGGCGCAAGTCACAACGTCTGGCAGACATGTTTTGGAAACGATGGGTGACTGAGGTATTACCGGACCTTATACCACGTCGCAAATGGAGCCAAGAGCAGGAGCCGCTGAAGGTGGGTGATTTAGTTTTACTTGTCGACCCAGGCTCTCCTCGTAATGTGTGGCCGAAAGCCATAATCCAGGAGGTATTCCCGGGTGCAGATGGTCGAGTGAGGGTCGTCGAGCTCCGCACTAGGACGGGTACGTTGAGGCGGTCCGCGGCGCGCGTAGCTAGAATCCCTCTGGTGGAATAGTGCTGAGCTAGCACTGGGGTGGGGAATGTTAGCGACGCGCTCAATTATGTTATATTTTTTATTAAAAATGTAGGGTAGTGCGATGTCACTGCCGATCCCGCGGATAACCGTTGTGAGCCGTTGCACGGGCACCAATCAGTCTGCCGCGAACCGCTCTGGAAGTGACACCGTACTACTTTGCGATCCCTAAAAAACACGTGTTAGACTAAAATTGCTGTAAAAGTGTTTATTATACCTTTGTTTGCTGTATTTTGGCGTTTTACATCGATACTGAACCTCCCATCCCCCACAATATGTATTTCTTTTTGTTCCAATAATTTTATGAACTTTATTACGTACTAGTTGCCCGCCCTCGCTTCGCTTCGGTGAAGAGCTGTAGTTTCGATTATATTTTTGTTCTCAGGTTTCTATTAAACACAATGACTTTCTTTAAATACCTAATTACTAAAGACATGCGCCGCCGGCGGCCCCCCGGCCAGTACTGCCCGAACCGGTATGTTCCTGCATTTTAAATCTGTAATATCTTCGAAAATATTCATTTAAATTACATGCTGTAGAGGGTTATATTGATATATATTACACGCACAATGTATTTAAGGTACTTAATTGGATAAGGATTAATGCTGTATTGCTTAAAATCGCTTGTTACGAATAAGCCATTATTTTCTCGTAATAAGTAATTAGAAAATGGTTATTGTGGGTTATACCAAAGAGATAGGCATATACCATCGCGGACTTTTTTGTAGACCTTTTTAAGGTGTACAATACTGTAGTACATTATTGTGATCTATCTCGTTGGGTTCAGCCAGCGTTTGCAATGTAAGCGCAAAAAAATGTGTTTATTTACGACCTTATTATAAAAACCTCTAAAATTATCAGTGTTTCTCTACTATATTATGCATGTATTATACATATTAACCTTCCTCTTGAATCAAATCAAAACCGCATCAAAATCCGGTGCGTAGTTTCAAAGATTTAAGCATACAAAGGGACATAGGGACAGAGAAAGCGACTTTGTTTTATACTATGTAGTGATTTTATTATATTCTAGTCGTAGTTTAACATCATTTGGCTGCTTTTTCCAATTGCAAAATAATTTATTACATTTCTCGCAGAGCTTCGTAATATTGCTATCTATCCAAGGCGCATAATATTTATTAGCATTTTTTTTCGAAATTTTAATAGTTTTAGTTGCAACAGTTTTTGCCTTTACAAAAGAATTACGTATAAAGTCGAAAATTTCGTCGGGGGAACTCATGGCTTTAGATTTGATCCATTCTACATGCTGTAGACGCTCAGGTTGCACGTGTGAATAGTCAATGCATGAAAAGATAATGCCCCGATGATTTGCCAGTACAACGTCGAGCGCCGCTGAGAACCGATGTAATGTGCGGAATCGAGAAAAAATGTGGTCAATACAAGATTTAGTGATGATATTTTGCCTGTTTTCAATTCTTGTGTAATCTGATATTCCACACATCAATCCGAGCTCACTGAGCACCCCTTCGAATGCATCTTTGTATGAAGTTACAGCTTTTAGATCGATGTTTGTATCACTAATTATAAGGAAGTTTTGTTTCATATCAAAGCTGGTGACATGCTTACTTAGCTCGTTAAGAAACAGGTTTTTATTAGTGGATGGTGGTCTATATACTGCACAAATAACAACGTTTCGGCACGAATTAAGTTTTACAATACCATTGAGATTTTCATAAGTTGATGATTTATGTTGAATCAAAGTAAATTTAAAGTGGTTTCGTATATAAATTATAATACCACCACCTTTTTTATTGTCACGCAATTGTGAAAACAAATTATAACCTGGTATTTTATAGAAGTGAACAATATTATTCGAGATGCCAGCTTCCGTTAATAGAATTATGTCTAGTGGAAAGCTACAATTATGGATGATTTCTTGCAATTTAGGAAAGTTTTTTATTAGTGACCTAATATTAAAATGTAGGCAAGTAAGGCTTACAACGGTTTTTCGAGGTAGCTGTGGGAAAAAATGGTTTGGAGTACTACAATTAAATATTTCGTAACTTTGTGTGCCCATTTTACCTAATAATAAAACTTGTGTATAAACTAAAATAAAAATGAATAAAACAAGGAATAATTAGGATGATGTGCTTGGTAAGTCATTTAGTTGAGTTGAATTGCTTTTAATAAATTGGTTGATATCATCTATTGTGCGGATATAGTATATTTTACTAGTGCTAGTTTTCCGAGCAAATACCTTACCGTTCTTACACCACACATACTTACAAAACTTATTTAATAAATGGACCTTAGCATTATATAAAAGAGTTTTTTGATACTTGGTCAATGCTTCCCTAACATAAATACTATTTTCTGCATTCTCTTCAGGCACGTCAGGCACCACCGACCCTACGGTGAGGAGTTTGTCTTTGTCTTTGCTGGCATCAATCCATTGTTGCTGTTGAATTTTTGACTTCATTTCTACGAGGATCGATCCTGGCTTTTCTTTGGACCCTGGCAGGCGTTGTATTGATTGTACCTCATTACTATCAACATTCAGTTCCGAAGCAATGGCAGCAACTATACATTTTGCAATGCAAAAACTCCAAGGCCTCGCCAAGACCTGGTACGAAGGGATTGAATTCGGTATTGTTCAGTTGGCAAGAGTGGCAAGATAAGCTTGTTAATGCATTCCCTTTCGAACAGAACTATGGCCAAGTATTGGAGGATATGCTTAAAAGGAAAAGTAGGTTAATTAAATAAAATATCGTTTGAAGCTTTTGTTGACTTCGGGAGCGACGTTACTCTTTTGAAAGAATCGGTAGTGCGCACTTTGGGGCTGACTCACGATAACTCTCAATCACACTTAAAAGGTTTTGGCAATAGCGTTGTCCAAACAATTGGAGAGTTGCTGTTAGATCTTGATATTGATGGAGTCGAAGCGTCGGTGATGTGCAAAGTGGTACCTGATAGTTTTCTGGAAAAACCCGTTTTAATTGGTCAGTCTTATACGGAGCAGTCACATATAGTTGTGTACAAAGATGCAACCAAATTAAAATTTATTGATATTGGCAAAGAATTACCTACCTCAGACCTCGTATCGGACTTGGAGTCCCCACTAATAATCAGGACGACAGATGTAGTAGAGTTGTACGGACCAGCATCAGTCAGGGCTAGGATCGAATCGGGTTTCAGTGGTGCTGCCCTCTTAAGAAGTATCGCAGCGGGAGAACCTATTTAACACCCCTATGGTCTCTGTACAACTTTTCATACTCAGTGGTTGTCTGGAAGAAATCGCTCTTAGCGATAAGACCGCCAATTATAACGCTTTTGTTAATATTATTGTTTGTGAATGTTACGTAATTATGTATTTGGTGTTATAATAAAGTGTTAATCTATCTAATCTATCTATCTAACCTAATGATAAGTACCTCATCTGCGGAGGACTATGTTTGCCTAAAGATGGTCTTTTAGTGGTTATGATTTTTCCCTATTTCAGTGTCTACGTTATATCTAGGAACACCGTACTATGTAGTTCAGAAAAGATTGAAATCGTTAGTAGAGTTATCGTACAGCCCGCAGAGATGACTGAAAATTGAATTAAGGAACTTGACAAATGTCAAATCCGTGTGGACGATAGCGTGTCGGACGAAGCCAAGAAAACTCTTTTTTCAATACTAAAGAAATATAGTCATTGTTTTGCCAATTCACTCAAGGAATTGGGATGCACAAATGTAGCTCAAAAGACCATAGAACTCTGTAGCGAACGTCCAATAGTCTACCGTCCATACAGATTATCCCACCATGAGCGGGAAAAGGTGCGTGCTATGATAAAAGAAATGCTTGAGGCATTTCGTGCGTGCTATGATAAAAGAAATGCTTGAGGTATCGTGAGGGAGTCAATATCTCAATATGCTAGTCCTATACTGCTGGTCCGGAAAAAGGATAGCTCATTTAGGCTTTATATAGATTATCGTATGTGTAGGGGTGACCCCCTACCTAATGATATTAGGATGAAGGAAGAAAGACAACTGTTACTGTTGAATGCATGACGAGCATTGATATCCATGACCAGGTAACACAGGAACAGTCACTGTCGCGAATTGATACCGCTTTTCCAAGCTCGGAGGACCGTATATGTTGAAATGTTCACATTTTGATAACTCGAAGGACCAAACTAGAGGGGGGACCCCCTACATAATAACTCGAAGGACCAAACTGTAGGGGTGACCCCCTACCTAATGATATTAGGATGAAGGAAGGAAGACAACTGTTACTGTTGAATGCATGACGAGCATTGATTTATTGAGATCACGTATTATGATGCATTTCTCAGATACAGCTTAGTGATTAAAGTAGGTTATGCTTGCTTCGCAGATATACAAGATTACTGTACGTGACTCGTACAGTATGTTAAATTCAATTACGATCAAGGAGCGGTATCCGATGCCTATAATTGAAGATGATTTTTTTTTTAATTTATTTATTTAATCAAGCAATATTACAATTATAATACATATTATAGTGCAAACAAAAACCAGAAAGGTTTATTCGTGCACTACATTCACCGCTGTATATCTAGTTACAATAAATAAATATAGGTTTATTTGTTTCTTAGGTTTTCACGCACATCACTCATTAAATAAAACCAGTTTATTACGGGTTAATGTCAAATAAAATTTGATTCTGACGACGTAGCCTGTAAAGACTACGAAACGTCAATAAATAAATAAAGTTTCGTGCATTAACCCGTAATAAACTGGTTTTATTTAAATATAGGTTTTCACACTGTAGTGAAAGGATGCCACCGCAAATGATAATGCCTTCGTAGGTTTTAAACTCACTATATTTTATCAACCAACGTTATTTTATCACACAGAGTTACAACGGAGAGCAATATGCCTCTCTGATAGACGCTCGCAGACTGTCCCCTTTTTTTTTTTTTTTTTTTGGTTCCTCCCAGGCGGGGGAGCGGGTGAGAAATCCTCATGGATACCCTACAGCCGGCTGCAAGGTTATGTCAGACTCTTACTGACTAAAAAACACCCGTAGGGGCTGCCTCTGGCCGGGAAGGCCTCTAAGGCTTCATCGGAAGCGATCGTCCCCCAGGGGGGGGAGCGACGCAGCGCTGCTTTAGTCAGATACTAGAGCATATGCGCGAGAAGGACGGTGCGGCCTCCTAGTGAGGTACGCCCGTATCGGACAGAAGAGCTGCAGAGGGCCGCTCGTGCATAGGGAGGGCAGGCAATGCCGGAAGGGCCTTGCTGTAAGGAGCCTAACGGGGTGCGATCGCCGTTTATGCTAACTAACGGGGAAACTTGTTTAAGAGCTAACGCGTGTGTGGATGCTGGCCCGCGCCGATCAACGCTAAGTTTGATCGACGCGTTAGAGACTCGTGAGGCCCGCGCCGGCAGAGAATCGGTTCCGAAACCGGCGCGAGTCTCACTTGCCACTAGACCAACACCCTCACAGGCCAACCTAAGCGAAACCTAATCGGTGGGGTTAAACTCCAACGTGGCTGATTATTCAACTCTGTTAGCGTTTGCCCCACCGAAATCTCGCCGCACGGTGGCGGTGAGAGAAGCGAATTGGTAGTATAGCCTATGCTAAATCTAAATTGAAAAGCGGTGTCGCAGTTGCCGTAACCGCGTAGAGGGCGCAGGCACTAAGTGTGCCTGCGTCCGCCACGCGTCACAGCGTTGAGAGGCTCGCACGCGTCCTTGGGCGCTGTTGCGAGTTGTTAGCCGCCCAACGGCGGCTAACGGGGTGCACTCTTGGGGAGCGTCATTAATAATTGAGCCGGCAATTTTAATGACGTCGCCAGGAGGGGAGTGATTGGGGTGGAATCTGGGATTGGGATGAGTGAGTGACGTTTTAAGGAGTGGTTTGGGTCCGGGCTTCTGTTGGTCGCTCGGGGTCCGGGGGGCGGCCGGGGCGTTCCGGCGCGGAGGGCCGCTGTTGAGCCTCGGCGGACAGTAGGGCCTCGAGGTCGCGGGTGATTTTGTTGGGAGCGTCGCATAGGGCGTTCCGTGGTCTGCGGGGCCTGTAAATAGACTGGGGAGGGGGGGCGTACGCCGCCGCCTCTCTGATTAGTGGGTTAGAGTGCTCTTCTGCGGCTTTGAAGAACCGTTCCGAGCACGTGAGGTGAGTTTGGATTGTGTCAAGTTGAAGGTCCCTGTGGAGGTCCGCGTTACGGACGTACCACGGGGCCCCTGTGGCTATGCGGCAGAAGCGATTTTGAAGAACTTGGAGTTTGTTCAATACCGCTTCGCCTGCGTGTGCAAATACCGGTGATGAGTAAGTAAGTACCGGGCGTATACAAACTTTATAAAGCGTTCGCTTGTTGCGGAGAGACATTTTACTGTTTTTTCCGATCATTGGGTGGAGGCGGCTCATGTAAAAGCGCGCGTTCGCGACTACGCGGGTGGCGTGGGGACGGAAGGTGAGTTTTTTGTCTAGTGTTATCCCTAGATATTTGACTGTGCGGTGCCACGGTATTGCGATGCCTTGCATTCGCAGCGACCGCGCACCGTGTTGTATGGTTTTGGAGCGGCGCTTGGGGTCGAAGCAAATAGCCGAACTTTTATCCGGGTTTACGTCGATCCTCCAATCGCGGAACCAATTCCCAAGAGTAGTGACTGCCGGTTGGAGCCTGGCTATGATTTGGTTTGTGCTGGCTCCTCTAGAGTAGAGGGCCGTGTCGTCCGCGAAGAGGGCGAGCTCGACACCCTTGGTCTTAGGGATGTCATTGGTGTACGCTGTGTATAGGAGGGGGGAGAGGGCGGACCCCTGTCGGAGTGGGCGGGGCGTAGATAAAGTACCTTCGTATCGATAACGGAAGGTGCGATTTGATAGGAAAGAGGCTATTAACCTAACTAGTCGGTCGGGTAACTCTAATTTGTATAGTTTAAAGATGAGGCCGTCGTGCCAAACCTTATCGAAGGCTTTGGCGACGTCGAAGAAGACTGCGATGGTTTTATATTTATTAAATTGGAATCCGCTTAGGGCATGCTCCACTATGCGGTGGACTTGCTGTGGGCAGGAGTGTTTGGCTCTGAAGCCGAATTGATTGTGGATGATGATCGGATTGGTTGGTGACAGGAGGTGCTCTCTGAGTCTAGTCAGTACTGTTTTTTCGAATAGTTTTCCCATCGCCTTGAGGAGGCTAATAGGGCGGTGGCTACTCGGGAGGTGCGCGGGTTTACCGGGTTTGGGGATACCTATTACGATAGCTTCTTTCCAGGCGGCTGGGAAGTAGCACAGATCGAAACATGCATTGAATAAGAGGGCAAGCAAGGTTAGCACTTGGGTGGGAAAGTGCTTTAGCGCTTTATTTGAGATACCGTCGGCGCCCGGGGCCTTACGTTGCTTGAAGTTCCTAATAATTAATTTTATTTCGTCGTTCGACACGGGATCTATAGGGACGTCGGTGAGTGGGAGGGCGGTCCGTCGGCGGACCTCCTCTTCTACTTTGCGGATGTGGTGTGGGTCAGTCGTTTGTGTGCTGGGTGTGCATTGGTCGGCTATACTATCCGCGAAGCATTCGGCTTTCTCGTCGTCATCGAAGGCGACGGTGCCGTCGGGGCGAGTGAGCGGAGGGGTGTGTGTGGTGGCGTCGCTACGGAGCGCTTTCGCGATTTGGTAGTATGCTAGGTGTGACGGGGTGATGTCCGCCATGAGTTCCTCCCAACGGGAGTGTCTCAAGTCGGCTAGCTGTGTTTTCACTTGTCGCTGAAGGCGATTCGCGGTGGCCCTATATTCGGGGGTGGGGTAGAGTTTCGCTCTCCGGAGAGCGGCGTTTTTGGCTTGGATTAGGGTCCGGGTGGCCAGCGGGAGTTTGCGCTTTGGCGGCGCAACCTCCCGCGAGTTCTCCTTCACCTTCTCGTTCACCAAAGTCGTGAGTGTGTTAATGGCTCCATCTATCTTTTCCGTGCTGTCAAGGCAGTCCGGTGAGACAGGGAGCGGGGAATCGGGGGAGTCTAGTGCGGTCTCGAGAGCGGAGCGGTATCCGTCCCAGTTGGTGAATAGCCTCTTAGGGGGCGCGGGGGCGTCTAGTGGGTCTTGGGGACCTAATACTAGGGACACCGGTCTGTGGTCGGACCCCAGGTCGTCGAGCGTTTCGATCGAGCCGAGGCGCAGCGACACGTTTTTAAAAAGCGCGAAGTCCAGGACGTCGGGTCGGTTTTGTACATTGTCCGGGTAGTGGGTGGGCGCGTAGGGACAGATGACATCATAGCCAAGCTCCTCGGTGATGTGAAGTAGTCTGCGGCCAGCGGTGGTGGTGGTTTCGCATGTCCAATCGGTGTGTTTGGAGTTAAAATCTCCGAACATTATAATTGAGTTGCCTAGTGTAGAGAGTGTTTCGAAGTCTGCGCGGTGCGGGTGTGTGCCTGCTCTAATATATACTGAGGCGATGATTAGGGACTGGTGTCCTGTCATCGCCAGCCTGCAGATGGTAGCTTCCATGTTTGTAAGCGGGGGTGTGGGAATAGGCGTGCAGTGGAGTTCGCGCCTATAGTAGATTGCGGTGCCGCCGCGCGCGTTGGCACCGTCGTTCCGGATTAGCTTGTACTTGGGGATCGACAGCCCCCTCATTTGAGTTGGTTTGAGCCAAGTCTCCTGGAGGAGCAGAAGATCGGGTTCCCTGTCTTGTAGAAATATTTTTAACTCGTTTAAGTTTGGTTTTAAACTGCGCGTATTGAAGGACACCAGTGAGGCGCCTTTTGGTTTGATGCGCCCGGTGCTTGGTTGTGTGATGTTTATTGTGTTAGTGGCCGGCGCTGTCATTGTTCAAATAACAATGGTGTTTATTTGAGCTAGCATCGCTTGTTTTAGATGAGGTGAATGAGTGTTTTTTGTTTGTGTTCGGGTTTTTCGTAGTCATAAACTCGATTTGTACAGTGCTATTATACGGTTTTATGACTGCGAGCCCGGAACAGCCGGCGCAGGGCTCATTCAAGGTGCGGGTTTTTACAGCCGTACAGCTTTTTGGCATTGAGTAACTTATTGAAGGATATTGCTGTAGCATTTTAAACAATGGTTGGGCAATTACAATTGTGCGTTTCGCGTGGGAGCGTTTGTCTAATGGCCAGATGGCCAGAGTTGCCATTGAGCGGCATTGTCCGGTGACTCTATAGATGAATAGAAAAGAAATCTGTGCGTCTTGAATGGGCCGAGAGCCGGCCTGCGTAGTGGACAATGGTGCGTGTGTTTTATTCCCTGTAGCTATGTTGTAAGCTTTACAGAGATTCTAGCAGATGTGCGTATTGGCTTAAAGCTATTAGCCTTTCTTTTTTGCCCGTCGCTTTTCTCAAAAGCGCGGCCAAGGCTGAGATATCCCTGAAATTGATATCACGGATGGTGTCATACACTAGCTTCGTGTCTTCCTCTAGTGTTTGCGTGTTGTGTTTAGGGCCACGGGGTGGGACCGTGGTGTTTTGCCTAGGGCCCCACGATGGCGTGGGGGCCGTGGTATGTGCAGGGCTAGCCTTCCGGAGTGCGGGGAAGTTTGCCGCGGTGTTGACCGGTGCCTGTTTTCGCGGTGTTTGAGCGGGCCGCGTGTTAGTTTTGTTGATGTTGATGTTTGGCCGTGGGGCCTTTGGGCAGCCCCTGTAGTTGGCTGGGTGTCCGGTTTGACCACACAGCACACAGGCGGGGTCAGTCGGAGCGTCTCTGGTACGAGTGCACTCCTTAGTGTGGTGAGGTATCAGGCATTTAACGCACCTGGGAGGGGCCGAGCAGTTGGCCGCGGCGTGCCCGTAGAGCTGGCAGCGGTGGCACTGTCCGGGGGTGCCGCGGCGGTGTGGGGGCTCTACCTTGAGCCTGGATATGTTGCATACCGTTAGCTGCTCTGCTTTGAAGATGTCCCTGGCGGACGGAGCGGTCGAGGACAAGATCACTAGCGCGAGCGGGTATTGCCTTCCCTTTCGGCTGTGCATCTTGTGGACCGCCTCTACCGGGAATCCCTGGGCGAGGAGGTCCGCTTTGATGTCCTCGTTCAGGAGTTCATGGGGAACTCCTCTGAGGACGGCTCTTACCTTGCGCTCTTCTGGGAGAGCGTATGTGTGGTACGGGAACTTGGATACTGTTAGGAGCCTGGTCAGGTTCCTGAACTCCGCGACGGTGGGAGTGGAGATTTTTATTGTCTCACCCAAGTTGGATGCCTGGGTGTAGGTGATTTTCTGCTCCTTGCAGAGGTCGGCTACCCTCTTCCATACAGTTTTGTCCCTGAGGAAGATCGGTGGCGGGGGCTTTACTTTTGCCAGCGTCGGGGCGCACCTGCTGTGCGGCTTGGCTGGTGCGATCGGGGCTGGAGCTGGAGCTGGCGCTGGAGCGGCGGGCGACTGGATGTCTAGGGACATCTGCGTCGGGGCCTGGGTCTGCGAGATGGGTTGACTCACCAGAGTTGGGGAGCTGCGCTTGTTGCGCCTCTTTTTCTTACCCTTGACAAGGGTAAATGAGCTGTCGTCGTCGGCGGAGGCCGACACCATCGTGGACTCGGAGGACTCCGAGTCGGAGACGGATCGTTCGGAGGCGGTCCTCTTGGACGGCCCTTGGTGGCCCTGTTGG
>OU963923.1:8363313-8633310 GCA_902850365.2 Chilo suppressalis
CCTCCTCATCGCCTATGATGCGAATTGCGCGCCGCTGTAACCTATCCAAAGTATCGAGCAAGTACTTAGCGGAGCCATCCCAGAGGTGCGAGCAATATTCCACGCAAGACCGCACCTGCGTCTTATACAACAAGCACAGTTGCTCGGGCGTGAAAAAACGCCACATCTTGTTCAGGACTCCGAGTTTGCGTGAGGCTGTTTTTATCACACTTTCGATGTAATTCTTTGGATTTAAGTCACAGCGAATCTCCATACCGAGCATGGTGATACTGCTCTCTAGCTCCAGTGTTGTGCCCTGAAGAGAAGGACATAAAAGGAATGGCGACGTTTTTGCCGTGAAAGCACAGACCTGGGTTTTCTTAGCATTGAACTCAACCAAGTTCTTGGTATCCCATACAGAAATGTGGTCCAAAGCTTGATTGAGCTCAATGACAAGATTCTCCCGTTTCTCCTTGGTTACCGCCTGCCCAGCCGCTGCTTGTCCGAGATACCCCGCATGCACTGTACTATCGTCTGCATAGCAATGAATATTCCCAAGAGGAATTAAGTCATTGATATGCAGCAGAAAGAGAGTGGGGGATAGGACGGAGCCCTGGGGAACGCCGGCATTCACTGACATGAACCTCGAACTGCTACCATCCGTAAGGACACGAATTCTACGCTCATGCAGGAAGTCAGCTACCCAAGAACAGAACTGGGCCGGCAGACCGTATGCCGGAAGCTTGGAGAGAAGACTTTTGTGCCAGACCCTGTCGAATGCCTTGGCAATGTCAAGGCTAATAGCCAACGACTCGCCTCGCTTGTCGATAGCCTCACCCCAGATATGAGTCAAGTACGCTAGAAGATCACCCGTCGATCGTTTCGGTCTAAAACCATATTGACGATCATTGATCAGGGAGTGATCCTCTAGGTAGCGGGTCAGATGGTTGTTAAGGACCTTTTCTAGGACTTTACATAATACTGAGGTGACTGCTATTAGCCGGTAGTTAGCCGGGTCTGAGCGATCCCCTTTTTTGGGTACCGGTTGCACGTTAGCATCTCTCCAAGCTTCCGGCACACGCCCCAAAGAATACGAGCACTGGTACAAACGCGTGAGCACGGGAGACAACTCCGCTGCACATTTTTTCAGTACTACTGCTGGGATGCCATCGGGTCCACTAGCTTTCCGGACGTCGAGTGATTGCAATTCGGCACGAACCTCACGCTGCCTGATTTTGATATCCGGCATCGTTGTGCCACAATGAGGTAATGATGGTGGCGGTGCATTGCAATCATCGATTCGGGAGTTAGCCGCAAAGAGTTTTGCCAGTAAATCGGCTTTCTCCTGCGGCTTATGAGCTAGTGTTCCGTCTGGGCATCTCAGAGGTGGCAGCGAGGGCTGGCAGAAGTTCTTTTGCACGGCCTTGGCCAAACGCCAATAGCTACGGGAGCCCGTAGGATGCGTTATAAGTTCGTGTTGCTACGCGCTGGGCATCCGCTCTGATGTAAGCCTTCTTACAGGCCTTGGAAGCAATATTGTAGGCTGCTTTTAGTGAATCGACCCCGGGATCCTTAATAGCGCGGCCTCTGATCCAAGCACGATATGGCGCTTGCTTACGCGAAGCAGCTTCAGCACAGTCGTGATTGAACCAAAGGTTACGTGTGCCCTTACTGATGAGATTGAAATGAGGAATATAGTATTCCATACCCATTACAATCTCCTCAGTAATAGCAACGGCGCTGGCTGATAGGTCCTTGTCACTGAAGCAGCGCTGCTTCCAAGGGACGGACGCAAAGTAGTCACGCATACCGTCCCAATCTGCCGACCCATAATGCCAAATCCGGCGTTTTACCACCGTTGGACGTGGAGGCTTGGCCTATGGCGCTTTGGCAGATATCAGGCAGTGATCTGAAGAGCCCAGGGGGGCTCCTTCCACAACCTGATAGCCCTGTGGATGGGTCGTGAGCAGAAGGTCCAGTAATGAAGGCGCTTGACTTGAAACATCTGGAATCCTGGTGGGCTGATCGACCAGTTGTTTCAAGTCTTGCGTGAGAGCGAACGCGTGAGCAGAGATGGTCAGCATTAAAGCCCCCTAAAAACACCAATTCTGCATTGGGAAATTGCTCCTGCGCGTCATCTGCTGCCCGACTAAGATGTTCGAAAAGTCGAGTTGTCTCAACATCGCCAGTGTGGGATCTGTAGAGGCACACGTAGACTCTGGCCTGGGGACCAGAATCGACGTATACCCCCAACATGGAGAAGGAGGGATCTTCCAAGCAGCGAAGATGGCGACAACAAACATCCGCCCGAACATACAGGCATACACCGGCTTTCGCTTTGAAGGGCTCTTCAAGCACGTAGCCGGGATAATTAAGGTAGCCTGTGTCAGCAGGCGGAAGTATTTGTGTCTCCGTCAGGAACAACAATGCTGGCTGTGCTATCTCAAGATGGTGGTGGACAGCATTGAGGTTAGAGTGGAGTCCGCGTATGTTGCAGAACTCGACCTCAAACAGCGTTGAAGGCGTGGGGGTGTGCACCGCTGTACGTCCAAACTTTGTTTTGAGAGCTGCCATTATGGAAGTGATAAAGAGACGTGAAACGAGTGGACGTTGTCGCGACAAGACCGGGCAAATTAGGGAGGCATGTTTCCCCGAATAATTGCCTGCAGAGGATATACGCCGACCCGCCGGACGGAAGGGCCCCCGCACCCCCCCGGAAGTGGCCGCCGGGACCCCACGCCCCGGTCACCAACCGGCACGACGGTCCACCCCGAGATTATGCGTGACATGATGGGGCAGCCTCGCGAACTGGTTAGGAACGCTCGGGCCCCTGTACTGTGCCACGGGCGGCCAGCGGGACAACCGTTTCTACGGGTCTCCCTGGCCGGCGAGTCGATGTAGTCCTCCCGGCATCGGTTCGACGGATGCCTCGCCCTGGACCGAATCCGTCGCGACAACCTACACTCGAGCCCTGGTTGTACGCTGGCTGACCTCGAAACGCGCGAGAAGCACTTCACGGGTTTTTCACCATGCGCACGGTGGTAACAAACCAGGCGGTTGTTAGGCACCCTACCACCAGCAGAGCGGATGGAAGCTCCGATATCCCTTAGTCGCCTCTTACGACACCCACGAGAAGAGAAGGGGCGGTGAGTTGTATTCTTTCTCCGTCACCGCACGGATAAACTTGTGTTGAACAAAAAATTAAAAATTTAAACGTACGATACTAATAGAATTGCACTAAAAGTGAACACGAAGACAAGATTTAATAAATGGAAAGGACGGATTATAAGTTACAAAACCATTGTTGTTATTCACATCACTTCCTGTTCGATGCAGCCCCACGCCGAGTTTTTGACACTGCTCGCTTCACGACTGCAGCCGTCCTTGTTGGGACCTGAGGTCCTGGAGAGGTCGCTGTTTGCGGAATACCTAGGTCTTGGTTACCTACGCCAGGAATTCCTTCGTCACGATCACCGGAGACTGGAACATTTAGGTCCGGAACGCTGTCCAGTTCGCTAAGGGAAGAGATGCGGTATCTTTTGTTATCCACCCCAATGATGTATATGAGACCCATCTGTGTGTAGCACTTAGTGATGCCAAACCTATCCCGTGCTGCCATAAATGCTGTGTGACGAGGTTTGGTTAAGAACTCGGAAACTGTGATGCCGGAACCCTTGAATGCAGTCTTTTTTTGCCAAATTTGATGTTTTTCCTCCGGATATCGTAACTCCATGAGGATTGGACGAGGACGATTACCAACCCTAGCACGGCCGATGCGATGACACCGAACTATATCTCTAGATGAGAATGTTGAAAATTTGAGCTGGCTACTGATAGACTCAACCAGAATGGAGGCGCAGTTTTCTTCTGCTACTTCAGGCACTCCATGGAATAGCAGCATCTTCCTGCGGTCCCGCATATCCAAACTATCAATCTGCTGTGAGAGCACACCAAGTCGATCCTGGAGACTCTTCAAGGAGGCCATGACAAAAGACTTAAATGTCGCGAAGTCCGCCGATAATGTGATGATGGTGGTAGAAGGAGCTGCCGCGGCAAGTTCTGCTTGATATGAATCCATGCGATCCATGAACAGGTTTTGCAATTTGGCTAAGGATTCTTGCATTGCCTCCATAATAAACGGGTACAAGTGTAATAAACTAATAAATAACACTCACCGGGAGGTATTGTGGCTTAATTAATCATATAAATGCAAAAGATATGCAAAAATGTAAATATTTTATCCAAAAAATTAAATCAGCTAATTTTCAACGTCTTTCCTTTTCGACACCTCCCGGAAAAAATATATATGCGTGTTCACTCGCCTCACGACTCGCGCTGTTCATATTGAATTGGTAACCGCCCTAAGCACTCCTACCTTTCTCGCCGCCTTTAAAAGGTTCTTATCTCGTCGCAATCCCGTGAAATGCATGTACTCTGATAATGGTACGAATTTCGTCGGCGCAAATTCATATTTGAGAGAGCTTTATCGTTTTGTACGCGAACAAACCTGTAAAAACCAAAAATGGAGGTTCAACCCCTCTTCTGCTAGTCATTTCGATGGATGTTGGAAGAGCACGGTGAAAGTGTTAAAGAATCACCTTTATAAGGTAATAGGACAGCAACTCCTTTCTTATGAGGAAATGCTTACGGTTTTAACACAGATAGAATATTTACTAAATTCGCGTCCACTTACTGTATTAAGCTCGGATCCCTTGGAGCCTACGGCTTTGACTCCCAGCCATTTTTTAAATAATTTTCCTTTACCGTCACTACCCGCACCTGAGGTTACAGATAACGTTTCTCTACTTCAGAGACATTCTTTATTCGACAAGTTAGTACAGTCGTTCTGGAAGCGATGGAGTGTAGAATATCTCCATAGCCTTCAAGTTAGACAAAAGTGGAATACGCTCTCCGCTCCTATCACCCCCGGCATGATAGTGGTCATAATAGTAGATAATGCGCCACTTCTCTCTTGGCCTCTGGCAGTAGTAGAAAAAATTCACCCTTCTAAGGATGGTATCGTGCGCATAGCTACTGTCAGAACCCCTCGAGGAACGTATACACGCCCGGTTGTTTGTTTATGTCCTTTACCAACTCAATAACATATTTATCACAACTGCACTTTACACTAAAATTTGAATAGTAATTTAAGATAATATGCAGTTTAATGTATGTAAGTATATCTATTTTAGTTTAGGCTTTTGGATTTGCAATATTTAATTTAATAATAATTTCGTTTTATTTAATTTTTCATTGTTTATGTAATAAACAATTTGTTATAAACAAATTAATTTTTATCTTATATTTTTTTTCCTATTCTACTTACTGTCACAAAAACAGACATGAAATAATGACGAAATTACAGAGACCGTATTTTAAAAAATTAAAAAAAAAATTAAACAAAAAATCAAATCATGTCTGTTTTTGTAACAGTAAGTAGAATAGGAAAAAAAATATAAGATAAAAATTTATTTGTTTATGACAAATTGTTTATTACATAAACAATGAAAAATTAAATAAAACGAAATATATTTTTTTTATATCGAAAAGAAAAATATATAATGATTTAAAAAAAAAATGTTCCTTAATATTAATTAGAAGTGGGAAAAAATCATTGTTAATTAACAAATGCCTTTTAAGCAATAAAAAAATTTTTTTAAGGAACAATTATTCTTTTAAAAATCATTATTTGTATGAAAGATTGAAATTCCATAAAAAAAATTCAATTATGTAATAAACAACGCATTTGTTTATAACAATTTTTTAAACAATAACAGATAAAAATTAAAAAAAAATATATGCAGTTTCTAATAACATAAAAACGGATCATCAATAATATTAAAAAAAAACAATTTAATTTTTTCGATGATTAATTTAACTTTTTAATTTTGCAACAACGATAATTGTTAATAAAAAAAAAGAAAAATATATTTTTTTTAATTTTTCCAACGGGGATCTATTCTAAAGCCTTTCAAGAATTGCTCCAAGAGATGAAAAAAATCTCAAATTTATAGTTTAAAAATAATCACACTTGCAATGTTCATGTTCAAGCGGAAAAAAAAATTTAATTAAACTATTGTATTACAAAATTGCATAACGCATCTTTGCAAGGTGTTGGTATGACCTCGCGACCTGTTCACGGTTTCATTAATTTTGATATCGAATCTCGCGCTTATCCTGGTAATAAATATACCATTTGACGACCTCCGTGGCCGAGTGGTTTGTACGCCGGGTTTCATGGCTGTAGCCGACTCGAGAGGTCCCGGGTTCGAATCCCGGTGGGGGCCGATGTTTGTGTGATGAATACGAGCATTTGTACTCCAGTCATGGATGTTTAATATGTATTTATATAAATATACTTATATATGTACAGTATATGTATTCTATCCGTTACCCTAGCATCCCATAACACAAGCCTTATAGTGCTTACTTTGGGGCTAGGCTAATTGGTGTGAGTGTCGGAAATATTTATTTATTATTATTATTTATTTATTATTTACGCACTCGTCGTCGATTGCATTACTGACAAACTTCCTGCAAATTATATTGAAATAAGCGAAGATATGTCTTACTTAAATAATTTACCGCTCGCTGATTTGACCTGGAATATTCCAGGTGAAATAGATGTAGTCCTGGGTGTGCAACTATTACCATATATTTACTTAGGTGATAGGGTACATTCCGGTACTAGTGCACCACCCGCTATACTTACGAGTTTCGGTTATGTGCTTATGGGTGACGTCCCGTGCTACTCCGACTCACTTTCGCCGCCAGTCAGACAGCAACCTTCTGCTTCTTTCACCGTACTTACGCAAATTGATATTGAATCAAGTTTGCAGAAATTCTTTGAACTAGAAGAAGTGCCCGTTAAACGTTTCCTTAGTCCAAGTGAAACGGAATGTGAAAATATTTTTAAATCTTCAGTTGTTTTTCGAGATGATAAATATTTTGTCGATTTTCCTTTCTGTCAGGATCCTAATGACTTAGGAAATTCGCGCGCAGTAGCACTTCGCCGTTTTTTTTTGCGTTGGAACGTAAACTCAAACAAATCAATGGCTTACGCGAAGATTATAATAAAACTATTATGAATTATATACATAATGGTTATTTATCACAAGTTCCTGAATCTGAATTGATAGATGAAGGTTACTATATTCCGCATCATGCTGTTATACGACCAGACAAAGACAATATTCGCGACGTGTTGGACGCTAGTTCTAAAACGCATTCTGGAGTGTCACTCAATGACGTTCTCCAAGTCGGACCTAACCTACAGGCCGATTTATTTTTGTTATTAATTAATTTTAGAATATTTCCTATAGCGATGACCGCTGATATAAAACAAATGTTTCTTCGTATCGATGTAAATAAACACCACCGCAAATACATAACAATATTATATCGGTTTCACGAGAGTGATCCTATCCACACTTATAATTTTAGCCGCGTTCCTTTCGAACTGAAGTCGAATCCTTATTTAGCCATGCGTACACTGCGTAAATTAGCATCTGACTATGGGAACCGCTACCCTGATGCTTCTAAAGTAAATTTTTCATGGACGATTATGTCCACTCTGTACCTGATGTACAACCCGCCTTAAATTTATCGCACGATTTAATTAATTTATTGAAATTAGGTTCATTTGACTTAGTCAAATGGGCAAGTAACTCGACCGAGTTACTAAAAACGCTACCAGATTTGCATCGCTTACCTGTTAACCTCTCTGATGGGGATAACAGTAATCATAAGATTTTGGGATTGTCCTGGGAACCTGTAAATGACATATTCGCTCTAAGTACAGTCGATGTTGACGGTAAATGTACTAAACGCGCTATTTTATCTTTAGTCGCTCGCCTCTTTGATGTTCTCGGTCTGTTAGCTCCCGTCGTATTATACACCAAAATTCTTATCAAAGAATTATGGTTGTGTAAAATCGACTGGGATGAAATACCACCAGAGTCTATACGAAATCGATTTGCCAGTTTTATATCTGATTTTCCCGCGCTTTACGCATTGACTGTACCACGTCACGTAGGCGTGTATTTGGGCCATATAGTGAATATCGTAGCATTTTGTGACGCCAGTCTTAGTGGTTATGGCTGCTGTATTTATTTACACGTGACAGACGCTGATGGTAATACTTCAGTTAAGCTTTTGTGTGCGAAATCTAAAGTCTCCCCCGCGAAAATTGTTTCACTGGCTCGCTTAGAACTCGTTGCAGCGTTATTGCTTTCAAAATTAGTGAAACTCATGGTTGATAATATAACAAGCGTACCTATTGCAGGTATTTATGCCTTTTCAGATTCCACGATCGCACTCTCTTGGATTCATTCCTCTCCTCACCGCTGCACAGTGTATTATGAAACCCATTTTTCGGACGTCTGCTTTTTATTACAAAATCCTGAAGTTTCAATCATTTAAAACGCTAGAAGAGCACTCCAGAGTATCAAAAACGCTTAGTTTTGGAAAAAGAATATTTGAAAATCTGTTTTTTTTGCGGATATTTTTTTAGAAAAATCCTTCTCCCTAAAGCAAACATATTTTAAATATATGTCATTAGTGATATGAAAGAACTTTACAAGCTTCATATTTAAGAGCTATTAGCGACCTCGTAACTACCATAGGAAAGGAGAAATTATTATTTTTCAGTTTTTCGTTTTTATTTTATTTTTCAGATAATCCACCGTATTTGGAAAAGTTATCCAGATGAAAATGAAGTTCCTAAATCCTTCTACCTACCACTAAAAAATCACATCCAAATTGCGTGGAGTTTAGAAGCTGTGTTCAATTAAATATTTCGATCAGGGTTGTTACTTTTTTGAATTTTCAATATCCGGAATTTTATCTAAGGTGGGTGGGTGGTTTAAGTCCCACGTGTTGTGTAATATAACAAGAAACTTTATAATGTTGAAAATACATAATATCATTTAGTTTTAATAAATTATGCAATATGTGAAATGAAAATTCTATTAAGTACCAAAATTTATTTCAAACACAACTTATAAAAGGTACTTGGAGAAGAAAAAATGTACAAATTCCATTGAAAATTGATGGGAAACTACAAACCCTACATTGCGCGTGGTCCGACGTCCGTGTGATTAAAAACAAATTACACGGGCGAAGCCGCGGGTAACAGCTAGCATTTAAATTATATTACATACCCTATGATTATACCCTAATATTCCGGATATTTTTGAATTTGTGAATAGTGTCAACCCTAATGAAAAAAACCCGGTTATTTACAAAACAGGCTGTATCATATAGACTCCCACGGCGGGGCGGGGCTGCATGTGGCTCGGGCGAGGCAGCTTCTACGAAGCGGCCACGCCTGGACAACACGCAGTCTCCAAGGGGGGATGTCAAACGCGCGAAAACCGACGCGAAGACGAAGCGGACGGTGAGCTACGCAGATGCGAGTAAATCGCATCTGAGAGTAGCGGTCACCAACGTCCCGCCGAGGGACCTCTCAGCTGAGCAGGCGGAACAGCTGAAGGAGACCATCGACGATGGGATCCTGCAGGCAGTTCTGACTCCGCAGTCTCCAGATGCGCAGGCTCCATCTTTCCGCGGGCGACCCTTCCTTTCGGACGGGGTGCTAGGGATGTGGTGTGAGGACGAGAACGCACTCAAGTGGCTTGAGCAAATGGTGAAAACCATCCAGTCACCCATACCGAACACCACATTAACAGTCATTAGGCTGTCGGATGTGAAGAAGAAACTCAGAGCTGGGCTTCTTCTCCACACCCGCATCACTGAGTCTGCCACACTGCAGAAACTCCTTTGTGCCCAGAACCCCTGGTACAAGGTCGAGTCCTGGCAGTGCTACGACATGACCGTTGATGACAAACCAGAGAGCAGTTCTAAGGAGAAGGTGGTCCACCTGATCCTTGGAATCCCCAAGGACCAAAAACAAACAATACCGGACAGGGAACGCCGTGTTTTGCACACATGTCTGGCAGTGGATACATCCGCTTTTTCGCGACAGACGAAGCAACAGTGGCTGACCCGACAGTAGCGACACCAAGTGCTACTACAGAGCAGGAAGGCGTTGCGATCCCGACACCCACCACCTCAGCTCCCCAACCGGGTCCGAGCAAGATGGAAGAGGAAGCAGGCCTGAGCTCTGAGGACAGTATTAGCGACGAAGATGACGTCCTTCGCAGTCCCTAGTAGTACCATCACTATTATACAAACCAATCTCCAGCACAAGCAGATAGCGGCGGCCACACTACGCAGGGTGCTGGAGACAAACAACATGACTGTCGCCCTGATTCAGGAACCCTGGATCAGAAATAATAGGATTTGCGGTCTGAACAACATCGGTGGTAAGTTACTTTTAAACACATCTGTCGATAAACCAAGGACATGTATTTTTACACCTAAGTCTATAAAAACAACCATGCTTAACCAATTCTGTTCTAGAGACCTCACAGCTGTGACGATCCCCACAGATAACCAAACAGTCCTGGTCCTCTCCCCCCTGGATCACGAAAGTGAACAGTCGCCAATCCTGCGTTAGTTTAAATTCATAATTTTATTTAAAAATAATAAAATTAAATGAGTAAATTGCGAATAAATATTTCGTTAAGTACCAGGCGCGCATAACGTAAGAAGCAGTGAGTGACCCGCGTCGATGAAAGAGACATATATAGTGACACCAATCTATCTGTGAGGTACGTCCTCTACTCTACGAGCTCCGACACGGCTACAACGCTGCTACGCCCGCTACGGCAACTACGCTTCGTAGCATACGACTGCACAGAGTATTCCCAGTACGTACATAGATCGTATGGAACTTTGGAGCGGTGCATGAGCGGCAGAAAAGCCGATTTAATTCCGACGGGTTCTATACTAGGTATTTGAAATAATTGCGTTTTTTTTTCTCGTTTCTTTTTTTTAACTTTTTGCGCTATAACTCTTAAAATGCCAAATCTGGCGCGCTCTCCACCGCTAAGTATGACAGATTTGAATACCGAAAAAGTTGGAGATAAACCAACATGCTTTAAAGGCGAAAGCGTGCATAACATCCAACGTGAAAAAAAGCGGCGCCGAGTTACTGATGATGTAGTAAGCCCAAAGAGTTCTGAACCATTAGACATACGAACCATCATTCGCGAGGAACTAAGTGAAATATTAAAAACCCCGCAAATTCAGCAAAATTTGCGTATGGATGCAATCGAAAAACACATTTCAGAAATTAAAATCCAAAACGATACGAACCTCAAGAAAAAACTCGATATTGAGAAGTCGATAGAATTTGTTGTTGGCAAAATGGAGGAAGTTCAACACACAGCACACTATAAACTGTCTGGAGAAGGACCGCAATGATATCTCTGACAGATAACAACAATTGAAACGAAATGCGATACGTTGGATAGACTGGCACGAAAGACTAGTATACAAATAAGAAATGTTCCAAGACAAAAAGCTGAATCTAAAGAAAAACTATTCGAAATGATAAACAAATTATCAACCTCCCTGGTAATCAATATGGGACCTTCGGACGTTCGTGACATCTATCGTTTGCCGAGTAAACCAGATCAAGTGAACACAACTATAGTAGCTGAGTTTTCGTCTACACTTACAAGGAGTTACTTTTTGAGTGCTGCTAAGACTTTAAGTCCTCTTCAATAAAATTCCAGACTGAGCAGCTCAATTCAACACACCTAGGCATAGAAGCACCTAAATCGAAAATATAATAAAATAAAATAATCGGAGCACCTAACCCCAATCTGTTCTCGCTTGTTCTACCTCGCCCGAGAGTTCCGCAAAACTATGGGATATGATTATTGTTGGACCTCAAACGGGCTAGTGTATCTACGGAAAAAACAGGGGGAACCCTACATAATGATTAAAAACGAAGCCCAATTAGAGATTCTAGGAAATAAGTGACTAGTTAAGATCTTTTACTATATTAAAATTATATTAACCTATATCAATGCCATACAGGAATCTCCCCGGCCTATTGTTAGATCTGATCGTCAAAAAATAAGTTGCCATTTTAACTTTACATTATTTAAACACACAATATTCATTCGTAAATATCAGCAGTCACCGCCAATTTCACAATACTGTCCAAAATCGATATCAATTACATATAAACTTCAATGCCTCCATAATAAACTTATTGCTCAAATTACTACATACTTGAAATTATAACTCTTGAATATTATTTGATATCTGCATTTCACCGAGACTAAACTCACAATAATAACTAAATATGGATAGCGAAAATCTTTTTGAAGAAATTGAAAAATCATGTACCCCTGATTGTAAACTCATTGAAAATCCCAGCGGTGACCTTGTAAACCAGTTAATAATAATAAAAATCAATTCAATATTATATCTTTTAACATAAGAAGTGTTAACAAAAATCTTGACAACTTTTTAATATTCTTAACAAAGTTAAGAACTAAAATACATATTATTGTTTTATCTGAGTGCTGGTGTGATGAAAGTTCGGTCCCCCCATTAATTGACGGTTTCACTATGCATTTTAGTAAAAAAAGCTTTAATCAGAATGATGGCGTAATTATGTACAGTGGGGGTCACGGCCGCCTGTACACTTCAAAAAATATTATTTTAATTTGAAAGTGAATATGCAACTCAATATTTTGTGAATATTTCAAGCGTCTATCTGATGCCGTTATTAATATAGAGCAATTTTATTTTATTCTATTTTTAGTATTTGTTGTGATAGCGGCAACAGAAAAACATCTTTTGTGAAAATTTCAACTGTTTAGCTATCACGGTTAATGAGAAACAGCCTGGTGACAGACAGACAGACGGACAGTGGAGTCATAGTAATAGAGTCCCGTTTTTAATATTGCAAGTAACTCAAAGGCAACATGGCATCATATTTTTAAATTATAGATAATTGCGAATATATATCGATAGATAAAAACTCATTTTAAAAAGATAAGAAGAAAGAAATAAACGCAAAATCATAAATTCTGTTTGAGATAGATTTATTGTTTGGCTTGTTGCAAAAAACTATTTTTAAGTAGACGTCGAAAATTACGTTTTGTTATTTTGTTCTTCCTGATAGATATTGAATCTCAGACACTCCGAAGCATTGCCAAGCCGCTGTAGTGTCACTGCTGGCGTCGCGTCGCGCGCGACATAGCGAAGCGAAGAGCAACGTCGCGCGTAATGTTTTGACGCTGTCTGTCTCTTTTAGTATCGCACAAACAATACGAGTCCTCGCTCATCAGTCATAAAGCTGAATTTGCTTTTTCATTTTCTATTAGATTCCTTTTAGCGGCTTGGCAACATTGCAAGCGCCTACCAAGGACATATAACGTCCTTGGTGCCTACCGAGTCAGGTTTTGTAATAAAAAGTATGTTTGTTGGATTCTTGTCCAACGACAGCTCTATGAAACAAAACATTTGCTGAGTTGCAAATTTTATAAAATAAGCTACCGATCGATGCATCTACGCCTATGCATGTAGAAAAGACTAGAATAATAAATATAATTTTATATTCTTTCTTGAATGTATTTTTTTTATTTATAAATCACATGATACTTAAAAGATAATATAAGGCAATCAATTACGAGACTGTATTTTTTTTTTGATAATTTGAGACTTTTTTATCCATAATAAAATTAATGGCGAAGTTATCGATTTTGCTTTATTTTGTCACTATTTCGCTTATGACTTGTATGACTCTATATGTATTTAATTATTTTCAACTCTTACATTCAATTTAGAATATAGTTTGAAGATTCGGAAGTTAAAGATTAAATTGTTAATTTTGTACTTTATTGTTACAAAATAATATCTTTCTAACGTTGTTACTTCTGAGGGCCTATGTTAAAGTATTAATTTTTATCCAATTAAGTAAATACATTAAATTTTGCTCATTCGGATCATCAAAATAAATAGGTATCACGAAAGATATCTCTTAAAAAACGCTCCTATTCGTTGCTACCGCGGCTAGCCTAGTCATACCTATATAGGTAGTGCCTCGAGCAAGAGCCGGGCTTTACTCTAATCGCCGTAGACTGAAAAGAATAATTTCGTTTTTTTGTTTAGCTTAAATATGTTATTATGTCAATTGACCTGTAATTTATGAATTTTAGTAAGTGTGAAAAATACAGCTTCTGTCGTTTTAAATTATTGGAAATGAATGAAAATGAAGTAAAAAGAAAATTAAATAAAACTAAACAAAAATAATATACAATAAAACCAAAACTGTAATACAAATATTAATATAAAAATCCATTCAGGTTAAAATATGAACAAAAAAACCTAATTATATGTGTATTATTTTGAAAAATCTTAGTTTATAATAGGTGTTTATTGAATTATTTTCTGTTATTTTTTATATTTTTTTATTGCAGCGAAATACTGTGCGGCTACGGGTGAACCGTTTCGGAGACGAAGGACACTCGACACCCGACCAAGACAGCCCGAGCAACCATTTTCAATTTCAGCGGAACAGGCCCAGAATTTGACTGCTCCGTCCGTACCGTAAGAAGAACTCTCCATCGTGCGGGAGTGCATCACAGACGGCCAGCAAAAAAAAATAATTTTAAGCGAAAGAAACAAAATTTATGGGGTGCGATTTACGAGAGAGTACCGTGAGTTTGATTTCTCACACGCCATATTTGCCGATGAAAAATGTTTTAAGTCCAGTCAATTAGGACGGCGGCATTTGTGGCGTGTGGATAACACACGGTACGAGCCCCGTAATGTTAACCCCAATAACGAATCGGGCAGGATTTGTGCCAACATGTGGGGTTGGATGAGTGCCGCTGGTCCGGGGGAGCTTGTTGCAATTTCTGGGAGGACTAACGGGCAGGCATACCTGGAGCTCTTACAAGAGGCATTAATACCTACCGCGCGGGTGGTATATCCGGAATCGGAAGTACCGGAATTGATTTTCCTTCAAGACAATTGTCCGATCCACACTGCGCACGTAGTTCAAAATTGGCTCCAGGCACAGCCCGATATACGAACGGTGCGATGGCCCTCCCGTTCCCCTGATCATAAATCCCATCGAAAATATGTGGGGAATAATGGCCCAGAGATGGGACAACCGTAATGAAAGGACGAGAGAGGCACTCGTCACTCACTGAGAAACAGTTTGGGAGAGCATACTGGGTTCTGACGTTTGTGAAAAATTAGTCAATTCAATGAGGTCGCGACTTGATGCCGTCATAGACGCCAATGGTGCCGCAACTAAATATTAAATAAGGGCCGTTAGTAAATATTATTTACGTGTGAGAGTTTTTATGTTTGCATGTTTGTTACTCAATACTTTTTTATACTTAATTATTGATGTGGGCATTTTGAAATTGTTAAGTACTTCTTACAGCACAGACATTGTATTCGTACTCAGTAACCCTTGTCTGTTAAGTATTATTATTAAGTATTTTTACGCGGTTGGTCAGTACCTACGCCCACTGATCATACATTATAAAATACATTTTTTATCGTCACTACTCTACGGGACCGGTATACTTATTTAGCTCCGTTGAACGTATTTTATATTTTGATACAAAAATACTGTTGAAAATACTTTTATAATTCGTTTTCGTATTACTTGGTATGACATAACCTCCAAAACTGCAAAGTAGAATATCTTTAAATCCAGACTTCCTATAATAAAAGAAATAAGACGAATCAAATCGAGAATCTAAACTCTATAATTTAACATGCAATTCATTTATAGACGCAAAAAAAAATTTCAACAAAAATCTGTATGGGAGTTCGCCATTGTCCTTTGTGTTGATATCAGAAATTGCGCTAGAGAGGTCAGATAGGCCCCTTGCCTGAGTGTATATCTGGAGATCATCAGCATAAAGGTGATATGAACATGAAAGTGACAGTGTGATAGAGTTTATAAAGATAGAAAATTGGAGAGGAGATAGGATTGATTGTTATCGATCGTGGATCGATTAGTAAATAGTTTAGAGTTTTAATTGATTCTATCAGGGAATTCATCCCTAAAAATATAGTAAATATATCTGTTTCGCTCTTTGTGGAAGTATGTTAATTTTACAATTAACATTCCGTTTATAGTGGTATTTCTCTAATAAGTCGATTGATTCGATTCTGTATACCGATGACCTATGTATCGATGTATCCGGTATGCGAGTAGGTTTGTCACCTCCTTAGGAGGCGATGCCTTCTTTTTGCCAAAAGGTTTCGTCTGGGAAGGATGTGAAGAGTTCTTTATAAAGCAAGATACGTGTTGAGTCCGTCCTTCGCTCCTGCAGAGCATTAAATAATGCCGCAATACCTCCCATCTATAAAATGGGCATAATATAGGACCCATGATGGTCACATGGGTTCTTTAACATTTTTTTTTTATCACGCAGGTAAAAAATCTTTTTACAGACGACGGCGCCTTAAGAGGCACACCGCCGAACGGACCTCACACCTGGCTCCCGCAAGTCTTACGAACCCCCCCAGTGGATGCCCACCTGGGACCCCGCAACTCTTACGGGCGCTTTACAGTATAATATCCGCTAAAAAAGTCCTGCGAATACCTTCACACTGCCTGATGCGGTGCCGCGGGATCCCCGTGGTGGGATTTCTCCGCGTCCCTGCACCTAGCAGCTTCCCGGCCTCGCCGGGGCTCCACGGCAGGGGTCTCTCGAGGAATTACGGGGACCCCGCAGACGTGCGCAGGTAGGCCCGCGCGCGGGGGCTGGGTACGCGGCCTACTGCCCACCATACCGCCCCCCATCCGCTGCGGAAAGCTGTAGCCTTCCGCCGCCCCCCCCTTGCAGACAGAACCGCATGGGTAGGGCCGCCGTTCCTGGGAGGGAGGACCGGGAGGGGAAGCGTAGTTCTTCCCGTCCCTCTCCCCCCTCCCGGTCGCCCTCGTCTCCTCGCGTCTTCTCCCAAATGGGAGAAGACGGGGGAAGCGCAGGCGTCAACATCCGCGGGGGGTCCGAGCGGCCGAGGCTACTCGGACATCCCCCCCTCTGAGGGCGTCCGTCCGGGCGCCGCCTCAGAGGCCAATCGTTCGGGAGGCTTTCCCTTGGTGACCGGTGGGTCACACCTCCCGCTCCCCATTATATGGTCTGCCGGCCGACCACTCGCCGCGCACACCACACATCCGGTGGGGGCAGTACATGTCGCCGCCTTGTGCCCCTCTGCCTCGCACCGGAAGCACAGGGTGCTCCGGTCCTCCTTCGTCGGGCATCGCGCTGCCGCGTGCCCCCTCTCCATGCACCTGAAACAGTGCGCGCGCCGGCTGAGGACCGTCACCTTAGCAAGGCTCCACCAGGTGCATTTTCTCTGCGGTGACCTCGCTGGTGGAGCAGCCCCCCTTCTTGGCGACCGCCTCCACTACCTCCTCTGGGGTGACTGATTCATCCAGCCCAGACACCCTTATTTCCTCGGTTTTCTCGGGCCTACCGACTTCCGCGTACTCTCCCACCACTTCACCCATACGCCTGGCCAGGGCGTCCGCCTTCACCCTGCTATCTGGGCCCGAGACTAATAGTAGCCTGGACCCAGTCTGGCTGGTCTTTATGACCAGGCCCTCCTCAATGCCAACGGACGGCAGTTCAATGGCCGCCCGCGCCATCTCCACGACGTTGCTGTGGGTGAGGCCTACCTCCTCCGCCCTAGGCTTCAACCGCACCTCAACCGCCGCCGTGTTCGGAACCTTTATTTTCGGCCCCTCCGCCTTCCTAGGAGCTGGTCCCCTTTGGCTCTTCGTGGACTCCCCTTTCTTCTTCGCAGGAATGGTGTCGGCGACTGTACTTTTCGCCTTCTTCCCTCTCCCGACGACGGTGCTCCATTTCACCGCCTGTTCCGTCGGTTCTTCCCATATCGAGGTCCCCGTCTCCCGCCGGTCCACCGCTAACGGTGGCCTGAGCCTTTTTGGAGGCGGGAGCCTCTCCTTCAAGGAGGCCAGTCGAGTGCTGACAATCTCCCCTATGGATATCATAAGGGAGCGTTTCAGCTCCTCGACGGCCTCTTTCCATTCCGATTTCCTGTGCAGCTCCCCCACCTCCTTCTCTAGGACGGAGTTCTTCGTGCGGAGCTCCTCTACCTCGGCAACCGCATCCTCCATCTGCTCCCGGTACAGAGTCCTCTCCTCGCGGTACCGGCGAGATCTCTCCCCGCGGGATCTATCCTCTTCGGCCCTTCTGAAGGCAGGTTCCAGTTTGTCCTCCAGTGCTATGATGATATCCATCATGTAGCGGTAGTTTTTCTCTTCCAGCTTATCCGCGACATCGATGACCGCATTCGATAGTTTACTGAGGTCCCGCCGAGTGTCCTTGCTCACCTCCTTCCATGGGAAGACGCTCTCTATCTCCTCCTCGTCTACGGACGGTGGTTTGTCCTCCTGTATTGTTCCCATAGGGGATGTAGCCTTCCTTTTGCCCCGACGGGCCGTGTGCACCTTGGCGGGGGAGGGAGATGGCGCCCCTGTCCGCTCCGCCTCTTAATCTTAAAATAACTCCTCCTGACGCCTCGGTAGCAAATTTCACACCAGGGGTACCGGAATCCCCCTGGCGCCGGTGGCCAACCGGAGCGCATAGGCCGCTGCTAACAAATTTAACACCCTGGGTAGGAGCTTCCCCAGGGCGCCCGGTGTCAGCGGGTTCGCAGGACAAATACACAACATTGTCCGACATAATCATCAAATAAATTCCCTCTTCCGGGCGAGGGAACCCTACCTGGCCTACTTCAAAGGTGATTTTTGAAAAGGTTTTCTTCCTTGCAGCCCCCGCCCCGAAGGACGGCGGCCCCCGGCCCCACACCACGTGCGGGGTTACGGGTTGGCCGGAAGCGACGCGGATTTCGCGCCGCAACCGCCCTCACCAATGGCGTTTCCGCCTCAACCTATGGTCGAATTTTCGACCACCGCTTCCCGGGCTGCCCAGGGCGCCGGCCGAGAGACCCCACGGATGATTTTTTAGAGAGGTTGTCTTCCTCGCAGCCCCCGCCTCCAAAGGAAACAGTTCCTTTGCAGACGGCGGCCCTCGGCCCCGCACTATGTGCAGGGTTACGAGCTTGACTCGACTGCCGCTACCCGGGATACCCAGGGCGCCAGCCGAGACCACCACCGGGTAATTTTTTAGAGAGGTTGTCTTCCTCGCAGCCTCCGCCTTCAAAGGAAACAGTTCCTTTGCAGGCGACGGCCCTCGGCCCCGCACTATGTGCAGGGTTACGAGTTTGACCCGACTGCCGCTACCCGGGATACCCAGGACGCCAGCCAGGTCTTCACAGCTGGGTATGGTCCACGCCGGCCGAAGCCGGTGCCTCCCATCCGCCACCCGAGAGGACGCGCCCGATAGCAGACCCAGCCACACTGCCACGGGATGGGTTCCTTTACCTAGTTTAAAATCTTTGTTTTTCTTTTTTAATGTTCACACCATGATTTTGTCCCTCCACTAACTTGAGATGCCATAAGTTTGCATCAGTTTCAACAACCTGATATCGCTTCAATCCACGGGGGTCTAAACACGTGGACTCAAGCAAGGGATGTTGCTTGTCCGTACACCGGGGAGGTGAAAAGCTGCCCATTGCCTTTGTGGCGACTGTTGGCAACACCAACACGAAATAATTTTTGTCCTTGTGACTGTATCCTGTCTCTCTCTCACGGGTAATGGCGGTTTGTGTAAACTTTAACGTGTCTCAAAGAATAAATTTAATTTACATTACATGAAACTGGTTTAATCTTGCTGCCCACGACGCACCTGAAGGCCCTGACATTGGTCCTTCGAGAATCAGTGAAAAATCAAGAGGTCGCGACAGGTGGAGGAGCAAGCAAGTTGGTTTTTTGGAAGCAAGGAGCCGCACGAGTACGCCATTGCAAGAGCCCTGCACTCCGCGTGGTATGTTTCGGAGGTGCTGGTAAAACATCGCGACTTTCTTCGCTTATCATCTACGCCGCGAGTTCTACAAAAAATCGGCAAAGGTGCAACCAAAAGTGATAATTTGTGAGTAGTATAGCATTAAATAATTGTTACAAGAGATATTAGCCATTTTGTACATGTTTGGAGTCATCCAATCAAATAATGTAAAGTCTAGAAGCATCGTCCTCCGAACCAATCAGCGCACACCGGACGTGTCCAATGCCCGCGCGATTGGTTTAGCCAAAAGTGGCGCCATCCCGCCAAGCCGACATCGAGCAACAAGCAAGCGTTGCTGCCCGCTGCCCGTGCTTCGCCCGCCATTTTATTGTTGCATTGTTTGTCCTATCGAAGTGTGCCGCGATTATTGACTATAAGTTTTAATTTTAATTAGTATATCAAACCAGAAATTGTGATTGTGATTACCATGTCTGTTGAAGACCTAAAAAAGTTAAGGGCTGAGCGTTTCTTCATTAAAGGTAAAATTACAAGATTATATAATTTGTGCTGTGTTGAAAATATAGCGGAAGAAACGCTCGGCAATTTGCAAACCAAGATATCGAAAATGGAGCTTTATTTCTTCGAGTATAAATAAACAAATATTTATTTTGGACCCGAGTGACTCGGAGGAATATCAGAGCACGGACTCCAAATACTATGATGCCATGGCCATCTTGAGCGATGCTATAGCCTCTAAAAACTACATTTCAACAGACACTTCTCGTGTTAAAACTAAATTACCTACGATCCCGACTTTATCCAATTATTCAATTCACTAATTCACAACGATAAAAATTTAGATAATATTCAACGTTTACATTATTTAAGGCAGTTTTTAGAGGGTGAGCCCTATAACTTAATTAAAGGTTTGTCACTTACGAGTAAAGGTTACGACGATGCTATAACTATGTTGAATGATAGGTATTATAATAAATTTAAAATATCAACAGAATTTATAGGTGCATTGCCAGATTTAAAACCTATTCAAAGGTCAATGCCCTCTGTTATTAGAGAATTTGTTGGCAGCTTAAAGCAAGGTTTAGCTCAAATTAAAAATATAGGAATTAATATAGAAAATTGGGACCCTATTCTAATGGTTATTTTACAACGGAAACTAGACGCCTACACGTCACGTGCCTATCAATTGGAGAGGGATTTCAACGCTGAGCCAAAGGTTAACGACTTCATCAGCTACCTTGAGCATCGTGCACTGGCTTTAGAGAATGCTGAAGGGGCACCGAGGATGCAGATTTCAAGGCAGCTGCGACGAGAAAATGTTGCAGTTAACTTAGCAGCAGCTAAACCTTCGCCTGCCATCAACTGCAATTACTGTAAGTCCCAACAACATAAATTATATTTGTGTAAGAATTTTAAATTGTTACCATCTGCTGATCGCTTAGAATTTGTTAAAGAGCAGCAGTTGTGTGAGACCTGTCTCAATAAGCATACAGGAAAATGCCGTTTCCATTTTAGATGTGCCCAGTGTAAAAAGTCGCATCATACTTTGTTACACCAGGAAGAAAAATTGGCACCACAGCCTGTAGCGGTAATTTCTAATATTCAAAATAATAATTATAGTAATAATCATGTCCTTCTCCCAACAGTTTCTGTCAAGGTCTTCACACATGACAAGCGAGAGGTTAAGGTAAAGGCTATTTTAGATACAGGCTGACAAACCTCCTTAGTCACCAGGAACCTTGTACAACTCCTGGGTTTGACTCCGGTGCGAGCAAACACTAAAATTATAGGAGTAGGGAATAAAACTAGCTCTATATCTTTTTCTATACCACTAAAAATACATTCCCTGTGTACAGTTTACTTGTACATAAAAATTTGCTAACACCGCGAACGTCACTCAGGCTGCGTCAATGACCCGCGTCTACCTAGAGTGTCATATTATCTTAATTATAAATTATTATTTCTTTATTTAAAGACAGTGCAATTAGAAACGCGAACTAATTAACACACATTAGAGACAAGAATAGCCTACACCTGAACTGTGACTTTGTTTACAATATAATCTCCGAAGTTATCTCTCTCTGATCTTTTTCTCCTGCACTCCAACTAACTAATTCTCATTAAAGGTGTACAAACTGTACATTTTTTGGTCCTTCGACAATAAGGATTCGGGAGTTTTTTGTGTCTCTAACTCAGTGGCGAATCGGTCCAGCTGGCCTCTCACAAGCGAGAATCCCCAGTTGTATTGAGAAGGCGTACACACTGTTTGAGAGTGCATAAACACCGGAATTTGGATACGACCAATTTTCAAGCTTGAAATTGTGAAGATTGCGAATCATCAAGTGGTCTTCGTGTCGTGAATCAACGTAAAACACTACCTCTGTCACTGTCAAAATTCAAAATTCAAAATTCAATATCGTTTATTCAGTCTAGGCTGTTACAAGCACTTGTGAATGTCGAAAAGCTACGCCATCGGTTCGCAAATCTACGGCGGGAGACCTTGTACTGAGAAGAACCGGCAAGAAACTCAGCAAGGGCTGTTTTTTTCTCCCTGTATTATATACAGAGTCGTCAAATTGAAAAATGACTTCAATGTGAGGTAACTCATAAAGTCACTTTTCATTACAAACAAAAAAATATGCAAATAATATAAAAATTATGACTATAAAATAAAAAAATTAAAATATGTAAAAAAAAAATGGTTTAACAAAGTTTAGGAATGACGTGTCCTACCGTTTAGGCAAAAAAAAATAATAATAATGAACGATTAAAGTTTAGAACAATGATTAATAGTAGTACCCAGTGAATTAAGAGCAGACTCATCTCCGCTGGCAGCACCCGTTCACGAGCATGACGCATGAACCAGCCATCGCTTCGCTCAACCATTTTTTAGGGAACGCAACGACCCGCCTCACACGACACCACCGAAGAGATTTTTAAGAGAGCATGACTACTCATAACCACACATGGATACTATGTTACTAAAATAGAAAAAAAAAATACATATAGGTACCAGTGTACATTATTATAACAAACTATAAACACAACGGCAGGACACATGCATGTGATTACCTAAACACTGTTGTCGACTCTGGCAATACTCTCCCAACCCAAAACCAATCCAACATCAGTCCCCCCCTTTCAGTCTGTATAGAGAATGACAAGGATACACCGCTGCAAAACCAAGTTCAGGTCTAGAAAAACATACCAGAATCCACACCGCCATTAAATCTTTATCAGAGAAATAATATATGTTCACTTACATTTTGATTGCTGTGTCATACAGTATAAATACAAGTTGTGTAATGTAAAATACAATCAAAATTTAATAATAATTATCATTACAATAATAAAGTAGTAAAGAGCAGACTCATCTCCGCTGGCAGCACCCGTTCACGAGCATGACGCATGAACCAGTCATCGCTTCGCTCAACCATATTTTAGGGAACGCAACGACCCGCCTCACACGACACCGCCGAAGAGATTTTTAAGAGAGCATGACTACCCATAACCACTAAAACCAATCTGCAAAATGGTTACTTAGAGTTAAGGTAATTTATCTGACGACACTGCAAACAAATACAAAACAATTTTGCAGTTACAGCCATGCAGTTTTGTCATTCAAGTATTCTTTAATAGTATAATAGCCTTTCTTAACTAAACAACTTTTAATGTGACATTTGAACTCATTTATGGGTAACTCAAGAACAGCATCAGGAATTTTATTGTAAAAATGTATACCTTGACCCATAAAAGATCGGTAAAGCTTCTGTAACCTGTAGGCTGGCAATGCAAGCTTGTTTCTATTCCTAGTATTAAAATTGTGTACGTTACTGTGTTTGGTATACAAATTGATATTAGTTTTAACGAGGAGTATGCAATTGTAAATGAATTGAGAAGCAACAGTCAAAATGCCAATTTCTTTAAATTTTTCTCTAAGAGATGTTCGGCTACTCAATTGATAAATAGATCTCACAGCTCTTTTTTGTAAAATGAAAATACTTTCAATATCAGCTGCTGTTCCCCAGAGTAAAATGCCGTATGATAAGATACTATGAAAGTAACTAAAATATACAGTCCTGGCAGTATCTATATCAGTAAGTTGTCTTATCTTTCTTATGGCATAAGCTGCTGAACTAAGTTTACCAGCCAAAAGCGTAATGTGATGACTCCATTGCAGTTTTGAGTCTATCGTTATACCCAAGAATGTAGTCGAGTCTACTAAATCTAATTTTTCATTATTTAATTTAATTCCAATATGCTCAACTTTTACATTAGGTAAGGTAAATTGAATACACTTGGTTTTATTAGCATTTAGCTTTAGATTATTGACATTAAACCATTGCAGAACTTGCGAGAGAGCATTATTTACATCGTCATAGTTGTTTTTGCGCCTGTCAACGTTAAATAATAAAGATGTGTCATCAGCAAATAATACAATCTCACACAAATTTTCCACAAAAAATGCCAAATCATTTACATATATTAGAAACAGGAAGGGACCTAAAATTGAACCCTGGGGAACGCCCATTTCCACATGAGATCCAGATGATCTAACACCATTTACCTCTACAGTTTGTATTCTGGAACTGAGGTACGACTGTATTAATTTATATGCAGTACCTTTGACTCCATAATGACTCAATTTCAATAACAGCGTGTGATGATCAACGCAATCAAAAGCTTTGGATAAGTCGCAGAACACTCCAAGGACATTCTGCGACCTCTCCCAAGCCTCCAATATACTCCTTACAAGTGCAACACCCGCATCAGTAGTAGATCTACCTCTAGTAAAACCAAATTGTTTCCTATGCAAAAGTTTATTAAGGTTGAAATGAGGCATCAATTGTTCCAGATTAATTCTTTCAAATATTTTACTAAGAACCGGTAATATTGATATAGGCCTATAGTTTCCAGGGTCATTTCTATTTCCTGATTTAAAAAGAGGTATAACTTTACTGTATTTCATTAAATCCGGAAATACTCCTTGATCAATACAGTTATTAAATATATCAACTAGATAAGGAGCAATAACGGGTATTATACTTTCAATAACTTTAGTAGAAATACCCCATAAATCACTTGTATTTTTTTGTTTAAGAGATTTAAAACACTTAATAACATCAATAAAATTAATATGTCTGAACTGAAACACGTTATCACACCTAGGTACATATTTCTCGAGCAAAGTCTTGGCAGCCACCGATGAAGAACTCAAATTAGATGTAGCCACCAAAGGAATATTAACGAAATATTCATCAAAAATAGTAGCGACATGTTGTTTAGATTTTATTAGAATGTTATTCGACTTAAGTTCAACAATATCGTCACGTGACCTTTCTTTGCCTGTTTCACGATTTATAACATTCCACGTTGTTTTGATTTTATTATTCGATTTACATATTTTATTTTTAATAAAATTAGATTTGGCTGTTGCACATACCTTTTTAAAGGTTTTAGAATAACATTTAACGTAATCAATAAAACCTTGTGAATGATTATATTTTCTTAGATGATACAATTCATAAAGTTTGTTTCTACTTTTATAGATACCAGTCGTAGCCCAGTCACAGAACTGTAACTTCGGAGTAAGTTTCGAAGTTTTTAAGGGAAAAGCCTTATCAAATTCATTTCTTATTAGATTAAAAAGATCCCCAAAAAGAATATCAGGATCATCATGTGTCCATGGGATATGAGAAATACTATAGTCAATGTTTTTTTGAAAATTTTCTAACCGGTTTTCTGTTACTGGTCTCAATTCAATCACTTTAGATTCATTTGTTACATCTATTTTATATTGTATTTTTAAGCCATAATGGTCAGATGTAATACTATTAAAAATGGATTTATTATCAGGAGTACTATCTGTAAATACGTTATCCAAACAAGTTGCTGAATGTGATGTCACCCTAGTAGGCTCAAAAAATTGATGGATCAAATTAAAACATTTGAATAATGATATTATACGTACTGACATTGAATTTTGTTCAAGAATATTAATATTAAAGTCACCGCAAACAACCAAAAACTTATTTTTCGACTTTAACTTTTTCAGTACATCCTCCATCACAGATTCAAAAATGTTAAAGTTACCTAGAGGGGGTCTGTATACGCATACTATTATCATCTCATTTAGTTCCACACAAGATAGCTCAATGCTACGTTCAATTGAAAGGCCAGCTATATCCTTTCTATCCTTACATTTAATATTTTTGCTAACAAAAATCAATGAGCCGCCGTGTATGGCTGTCCTACGAACATAAGCACTCAACAATTGAAAGTTGTTTATGTGATACGACATTTCACAAAGCTTGAGCCAGTGTTCTGTTAAACATATAATGTGTATGTCCTCACTTTTTGTTCTAATTCTAGGTCTTTGCCAGCCAAACCTTGTATATTTTGATGAATAATATTAATAACTCTTTTATTAGGTTTGGCTTTTGTCTTTAAGCTCAGTTTAAAACTGGGCTGGTTAAGTTATTAATAGAATTAATATTTCTTTTACTAGAAATACTAACACTATTTTGTCGAATACAGTTAGTTATACCATGTATAACCGTATTTTGTATATTAAAAGCTAACAAATTAGCTATCTGGGTCCTATATTTCTTTGCGAGATACATAGTATCTGTAGTCAACTTAAAATATCTAATATATTTATTTATATCGAAATATAAAAATACGTCACTATGACTATTAATTAAATTATAAAGACTTAAATTTAAATTAAAGATGCGCTTATTCTGTTCCCTAGATAAGTTATGTGCATATGGGAAAGCGCTAATTATTATTTTACAATTAGATTCAGATTGAATTTTCAATAAGTGCTCAACACTTTTTGTAATGTCCCGTATTGATAATCTGGAACTGTCACCACACAAAAACAGTAAGTTAGTATAACTATCCACATTATGGTGGGTCAAGTTATTTACAATTTCATGAAATGATTTTCCAGGAGTACATATATTAAAACTACGTGCCAGCAACATCGACAAGGAGATTCAATCAACTTGCTTCGCGAATATCAAGACCTTGTGTGCCAACTATCGCAAGATTCTTCATCTCGAAAAAACGAAGAGTATCTTAACATACGTTTGTCATCCCTGGAAGAGCAATGGAGCGACCTCGAGGCGAGACATGCTCAGTTGGTACTCGAACTTGAAGACAAAACTGTCAACTATTTAGCCGACGACGTGTATGGAAAACTTAAAGAGATGTACTTAGCAACTAAAACGGATATTAACAGCAGACTGAAACTATTGGAACAACAAAAACGAAGTGTGAAGTTTGACTTGGCGGGAACCTCGGGGGAAGACACTCAAGTACGGGAAGGTGACAAAACATTACAACAACTATTAAACAAACAGGAATGCAACTTTAATGCAATCTACCGTACTATGTCTAAGATTGACATTACCAGCATCTCTGAAAAATGGGAGCTAGAAGACAATCTAAATATTTTGAAGTCGAAATGGGAGCCCATCGACAAACTGCACTGGGATATCGATTTTCATTTGAAGGGATCTAATGACCACTATTATAGCATGTTCTCGGATATTGAAGATAAATATGATGAATTACGAAAACAGCTTCATTCCAAAATTTGGTCGAATGCTTACTACCAACAATCTGTACCAAAGGTGGAAATTTCCGAATTTTCCGGAAATTACAGCAAGTGGATTTCTTTTAAGGATCTGTTTCTTGAAACTATCCATAACAACCCAACTATAAACAAAGCTCAAAAAATGAAACATCTGAAAACTAAATTGAAAGGTGAAGCTGAAAGTCTGGTACAGCATCTCTCCGTATGTACCGAAAACTATCACTCCTGTTGGGATATTTTAGTGCAACGTTACGATAACCGACGTTTACAGTTTTCATTATTTTTCAACGCAATAATTCATCTTCCCACCATACAACAGCCAGACGCTAATAATCTCAAGAAAATGCATGATGTGATCAGAGAATGCATGAATGGCATAGCTAACATTGGGTTGGAAACTTCAACCTGAGATCCAATGATAGTCCATTTAATGTTACCCAAACTGGACTCAACTACACTTAATGACTACATGAATGCAATAAGAGGTCATAGGGAAATACAAAATTTACAAGATTTTCTATATTTTCTGGAATGCAAGTTTATGGCGTATGAAACTGCAAGATCTACAAAAACTGCAAGAGGGAATTCAACTACAGAAAAAACTACTTTTTGGAAACCAGCCAGCAAACAACCTGTGAAAAAATCATACGGTGATTTCAAGAAAACTTATAATTATCATACTGCCTATGGAAAATGTCCCAATTGCGACGGAAATCACGTTTTAATGCAATGCGCAAGGTTCATCGACATGGACACGGCGCAACGAAACTACACAGTTGCGAAATTGAAAGTCTGCAAAAACTGCATTTTCAGTCATAACAACGAAGAATGTCAATCGGCGAAAACTTGCAAGGAATGTAATTTGAAACACCATACGCTATTGCACAACTCTAATCGAAAATTATCGAATGAAAAAAATAACATTGGACAGCAACCGTCAACATCTTCTCAGCGACAAGCCTCAAATCACTTATCTTCAGATAACACGGAGATTTTACTAACCCAGCTGAAAATAAAAACTATGGATGGAACTTATCCCTTCGGGCCCTCCTCGACCAAGGCTCGTAAGTGAATTTAATAACTGAAAATGCCGCACAAATTTTGCGGCTCCCTCGGAGGAAACTGGCTGCTACTATCTCTGGAGTTGGTTCTGTTTCTGGTGATTGCAGGGGACAACTAAACTTAACCTGTAAATCAATAAACTCTGAATACAATTTTGAAATACAAGCACTTATCATGAAGAAATCGACTAACAACTTACCAAATACAACTTTTGAAAAATCCAACTGGCCGCACCTAGAAAACTTAAAACTAGCCGACTCAGACTTCAACATATCCCGCCCTATCGACTTACTGCTGGGAGCCGATGTTTACTCGGAAATTATCCTCGACGGAGTCTTGAAGGGAAGCCATCAAGCCCCAGTAGCTCAACAAACACTTTTAGGCTGGATCCTATGTGGAAAAATGAAAACATTCAACTGCCATGTCACGTTAATCAACTTGGAAGAACTGACAAAATATTGGGAAACAGAAGAAATCCAGAATACTGAAGATATTTCCAAAGACGACCAGTATGAACAATTTTATTCGCAAACAGTACAACGAGATCCTGAAGGGAAATATATAGTGAAGATGCCTCTCATCTCCAACTATGAAGAACAACTGGGATCATCGAGATCAATCGCTATTTCTCAATTTATATAGGGTGTCCCAAAATTAACGCAAGATTTGAATTTGCCGCCATTTATGCAGTACAGTGTTGCCAACCCTAAAAACAAAATAAATCGACAGTTGACAGTTTAGGGTTAGTAAAAATGGAGCGTTACGCAATAGAACAACGTGTCTTCATTGTTGAGCAATATTTCAAAAATAATGAATGCTACGACATGATATACGACATGATGATATCGCGACATGATAACACGGTTCTTTTTGCCGAAATTGGATGATATTGATGTGGCCAATATGTAGTTTCAACAAGACGGTGCCACATGCCATACAGCCCGTGAAACACTTCAATTATTGCATGAGACATTTCCAGGTCGTGTACTCTCTCGTTTCGGTGATCAGAATTGGCCCCCTAGATCGTGTGATTTAACACCATTAGATTTCTTTTTATGGGGATATCTAAAATCACAGGTCTACGTCAACAAGCCCACAACTACGCGTGCATTAAAGGAGGAGATTCAACGTTGCATCAACGAAATTCAGCCACATTTATGCAGAACGGTCATGGAAAATTTCGACAAACGAGTGCGTATGTGTATGCAAAGCCGCGGAGGCCATTTGCCCGATGTGTTATTCCATAAATAACCCTATCCTATGTACTTTATGAATCAATAAAAAAATTATAATCAAAAGACTAAAAACTGTGTTTTCTATTTAATTCAAATCTTGCGTTAATTTTGGGACACCCAACTAGAAAAACGACTTTCAAGAAACAAGAAACTATCAACTATGTACAAGAAGTTTATGGAAGAATATGCGAACCTAGGTCATATGATACCGGCGTCTCAAATAACATCTACCGGCTGCTACTTACCACACCACGGTGTTTTGAAAGAAAGCTCAACAACAACAAAACTGAGAGTTGTATTTAATGCATCCTAAAAAAACCTCGAGCGGTTACAGTTTGAACAGCCTCCTTGAAAAAGGACCTAACCTACAAAAAGATATCCAGGCATTTATTTTAAAATGGAGAACTTACAAATATGCATTCACCGCCGACATTGAAAAAATGTATCGTTGCATATGGATTAACAAAGACCAACAAGATCTACAGAAAATTATCTGGCGTGATTTATCTACTGATGATATACAGTAGTTCAAACTCTGCACTGTTACGTACGGTACAAAACCCGCTCCGTGGTTGGCGCTCCGAACCGCTATCGACGATGGCCACATATATCCTGCTGCTGCAAAGGTGCTGGAAAACGATTTCTTTGTGGATGACCTTGTCAGCGGGGACCACTCATTTTTGGGAGCTAAGAAGCTACAGCAGTCCCTAATCGCTTTATTGAAGGGTGGGGGCATGAATTTACGCAAATGGTCCAGCAACTACCCAACTTTACTTGAAAACTTACCTAAAAAGAAATTTCAACTACAAACAGCTATGATTTCAAAACCGAAGAACCTTCAAAAACTCTGGGACTACGCTGGAACACTGACACGCCGAGACCGCTCACCCCGCGGGCCCCTCTAACGGCCACTTCAAATTACACAAAATTACAACGCGCTAGCGTTGGGTATTGTTTACAAAAACACGTTATTTATGACTCTAGATAAGCGGGAATGAGCGTTCAATGGTGTTTTTTAAAAGGGAATGAATGAATCTTTGTTTCTGTCCAAGTCCTGATAAGATTTATAGTTTCTTGTAATAAATAATCGGCACTAAAGTAGGAAGCGAGTGAATTTTGACACATTGCTTCATTAAAATACGTGTATTTCAAAATTTAAAACGATAACCTATAACTTTTAGACTTTTAAATGCATTATGAACATATTCTTAAGCAATATTTATAAAAAACACACATAGTCTTGGAGAAAAAGAAATGTTTTGGGGTCTTCAAAGTTCTATAAAAAGTTAAAGAGTATGAAATTTTTTATTGCTCAATTTAAAAAAAATATTTATCAATGAACTTGGCACTTACGACTGAAATATTGATATCGGCATTAAAAGTATTAAGTACTTATTAAAAGCATTATAAAAGTACTGTTAAAAGTATTAAGTAGTAATATTAAAATATTTATTAAAAACAATTGACGAAATGAGTCAACATGAAACAACAGACCAGATGACGCTTACGGAAACTATCGAAATATATACTAAAATATTGACTTACCCCTTTAAATGAATTCCATTAATTCCAACAATATCAAGTCATCACTTACATTAATATATCATTAGTTACGTCTTATTGACATCAGCTGTTGCAATTTTGCTTGTGTTGGTTGTAAAGAAATACTGCCCTCACTGTTTGAAGAAAAACAACACAACCTTGAATAACAACCAACAACCACCTCCTACGGACATCGAACTTCAAACCTTTTACCGAAGACATGACATGCAGAGGGACAACATTGAAGCAGAAGCTTCTCCAAAGAAGCCTCCTCGGAGTCTCAACACAGGAACAAGGAACAGAAAACAACTTAACAAATAGAGCATTTAGTGTCACAAAAGTGTTATTTGGCTGTTTTCTCATCCGATTTAACGGGCATTTTCCAGGCAAATTATTTGTGGTGCGGAAAGGTGACAGAGCGTTTGGAGTTCGATCGCTTGCGTTACCGGAGGACACCCACCGAGGCATTTCGGCAAATTGGGAGCGTCAGATAAGCCTGTTCAATTATTCCTATTTTTTTTTGTTTGCAAACAAGTTCAATATTTCCTCTTTTGCCGTCGAATTTTGTTGACTGAATAAGCATTTTCGTAATTTTCCAATTGATTTGGTGTCAAAATGGCTACTGCATTATCACCTAATCCAGCTGTTTAGTTTAGTTAAAGTTAATAGTAACAATGATGGCAAAAATAAGAATACCTTTATATCCGTAAAATCAAACCAAAACAATTCTACATTCTTGTGCGTAATCTGTAATAATAATCACAGAATTTATGATTGCCCAGTTTTCAAATCAAAGAGTTTAAAGGAAAAATATTCACTAGTTGCTAAATATAAGTTATGTCAAAACTGTTTACGTCAAGGGCATCCTCTTAATGAATGTCATATGGGGCCTTGTCGACAATGCAATCAACGGCATAATACTTTGTTACACGATCCTGGCGTTGTTGTCGGCTGTTCTACCTCTGAACATATTGATGGAGGTAGTGAACCTAATTCGGTTGTAACCTTATATAATGGTGATTCGAATTGTGCGCTTCTTTCCACGGCTTTGTTGGACGTCATCAATCCGGATAGTGGTGCGATAGAAAGAGTGCGTGCTCTGCTTGATTGTGGTAGTCAGTCTTCGTTTATAACAAAGTCGCTTACACAAAGGTTATCACTGAACACTGCACCTCTAAAGGCGGTTAATGTGATTGGAATAGGAAATAATTGCAACAATAAAATAAAGGAAAGTTGTTTGGCTAAGATTAAGTCTATAAATAGTACTTACCAAACTACCTTATCCTGCTATGTACTCGAAGAGTTAACAGGTTTGTTGCCAAAGACACCTGTTAATGTACAAAATATGAACATACCCAAAACAATAAGGCTTGCAGATCCTCAGTTTGCCCATCCTGCTCCAGTGGATCTTCTGATTGGTGCGGATCTCTTTTGGGATATTCTTGGCTGTAAGCAAAAATACTTGGGACCAAATAATAAAATACAATTACGAAGTTCTAAATTCGGTTGGATTGTTGCTGGTTCAACTAACTTATTGGGATATAATAAGTTTTTTTGCAATCATACATCTCTCAATCAAAATAAAACACTTAAAGTTGATGAATTAATATCAAAATTCTGGGAGCTCAAGATCTGCCACAAAAGACAGATCTCGGCTACAATGATATTGAATGTGAAAAATATTTTGTGAAGAATACATCTCGTTCTCCAGAGGGCAGATTTTGCGTGAAGTTGCCTCTAAAGGATACTCCCGACTGCCTTGGAGATTCTTACTTTCGAGCCAAACAAAGGCTTCTAAACCTTGAAAAGCGATTTAAAAGAAATCCAGAGCTAAAATCACAATATACAAACTTTATGCGGGAATATCAAGATTTAGGTCATATGTCTGAATCACCCACGAAAGAGCAATATCCATCATATTTTTTATGTCATCATGCTGTCTTTAAAGAGGAGAGTGAGTCAACCAAAATTCGAGTAGTGTTCGATGGCTCCTCTCCCACAACTTCAGGGTATTCTTTAAACGATATATTGATGGTGGGCCCTAACGTCCAACAGTCGCTTTTTTCCATATTGGTCAGAGCCCGTCAACACAAATTTCTCTTGACCGGTGACATAGCTAAAATGTACCGTCAAATAAATGTCAATGAAGAAGACAGGGACTTGCATCTGATCTTGTGGAGGGAAAATGAGAATGAGCCCATTAAAACATGGCGTCTCAATACTACGACATATGGTACTGCAAGCGCTAGTTACTTGAGTACTAGATGTTTAAACCAAGTTGGAGAGGAGTGTGGTGAACAATTCATCAAGGATATCATACAAAAGGATTTCTATGTTGATGATTTGATCACCGGCTGTGATGATGAGCTAGAGTTACGTCACACACTAAATTCAGTAACAAACGCCCTAAATTCAGCATGTTTCCCCTTGAGGAAATTTAAACCAAATTCAAAGGTTTTGTTTGAAGATTCAGATTTGAGTTCTGCAGATGTTTTAACGTTAAGTGAGTCTTCGCACACCCTGGGTCTTGGTTGGGACCCTGTGAATGATACTTTCAACTTTCCAATCAAGGTTAATACTGACATTGATATAAGCACCATCACAAAAAGAATTATACTGTCGCTTTCATTTCAAATCTATGATCCGCTCGGTCTTTTGAGCCCCTGCATTATTCAAGCAAAAATGTTAGTCCAAAGGCTATGGCTAGAAGGAATAGGATGGGATGAACCCATTTCTGTAGATCTTAAGGAGAAGTGGTCTGAAATCTACAATAACCTGTCTTTTCTTGCAAGTCTTCAGATTCCCCGCAGGGTGCTGTGCGAGTCTCCGACATCTTTTGAGCTGCATACCTTTAGTGACGCTTCGCAATGCGCTTATGGTGCTTGTGTATACTTGAGATCCACGAGCTGTGACAACGAGATCACGGTGAGGTTACTATGCTCAAGTCAAAGGTGGCACCTCTTAAACCGTGCACCATACCTCGTCTCGAACTCTGTGCCGCATTATTAGCTGCTAGACTGTCTAGGAGTGTCCTTGATTTATTAAGAGGGCTCCCTACTCGTACGTTTCACTGGTGTGACTCGAGTGTGGTGTTGGGATGGATTAACAGTAATCCAATGAAGCTTAAGCAATTTGTTGCTAACAGAGTAGGCGAAATACTGGAAATAACTAATCCCAAATCGTGGTACTATATTCCAACTGACTCCAATCCTGCTGATTTAATATCTCGTGGAGTCAATGGCAACCAGCTTTCTAGCATGGAATTGTGGTGGTCAGGTCCTAGTTATTTGAAAAAAAAATGAATTAGAATGGCCTAAATTAAATAGAAAAACAATAGTTGAGAACTTACCTGAAGTCAAGGTACTCACTATTGCGATCGTAGATGAGGGAATACCCTTAATCGACTTTAATAAATTTTCGAATTTTGATAAAGTACGTAGAATTTTGGCTTTCGTGTTGCGTTTTTGCCATAATATAAATTCTAAAACTAAATCCATGAAGTATACAGGGTATTTAAAGCCCGAGGAGTTGCAAAACTCATTTATTTTAATTTGCAAAATTAAACAATCATTGTGTTTTAAGGCAGAGTACGAGAAACTTTTGAAGGGCGTTGCGTTGAGCAGTAAATCGAAAATTTTGTCTCTATCACCATTTTTGGATGAGCAGTTTGTAATACGTGTTGGTGGTCGACTTGGTTCCTCCAACTACCCATTTGAAAAGAAGCATCCCATATTAATTGACTCCTCGCATCGTTCGACAAGGTTACTGTTTGAACGTGAACACATCAAAAATCTGCATGCTGGTCCACAGCTTCTACTGGCTACACTGAGAGAAACCGTTTGGCCTATTAACGGCAGGAGGCTCGCTAGAAGTGTCGTAAGGGATTGTCTTGTTTGCAGTCGTGTGCGCGGCCAAACACTGTTAACCAGAATGGGCGATTTACCTGCATATCGCGTATCAGTTGATTTTCCATTTAGGACTGTTGGCGTAGATTATGCTGGTCCTTTTCTTATCCTAAATAGAAAGGGTCGAGGCGCTAAAGCAACAAAGTGTTATTTATGCATTTTTATATGTTTGCGATTCAAATGTTTACATTTGGAGGCAGTGTCAGATTTATCAATGGAATATTACATAATGACTTTCCGTAGATTTGTAGCGCGTCGATAATAAACGTCTATCCGAGTTTGCAGCTCAGGAGGAAATAAAGTTTAATTTTATTCCGGCTTACGCTCCCCATTTTGGCGGAATGTGGGAGGCGGGTGTGAAATCCGCAAAGTATCATATTAAAAGAGTAATGGGAAATACGCATCTTACTTTCGAAGAATTTAGTAGTACATTATTAGCGCAAGTAGAAGCAATTTTGAACAGCCGTCCCCTTTGTCCCATGTCTTCCTCTCCAAATGACTTACTTTCCTTATCCCCCCGGCCCTTTTTGATTGGAAGACCTTTGAATGCTTTACCATCAGCCGCACTGGAGGACCTGAAGGAGACATCTTTAAGCCGCTTCGCCCGCTTGGAGCAGATACGTCAGCATTTTTGGAGAAGATGGCAGAAGGAGTACATAACCGAATTGCAACAACGAACAAAGTGGAAGACAACAAGGGCGACGCTTAATGTTGGAGATTTAGTACTCATTCACGAAGATAATAATCCCCCGCTAAATTGGAGGATGGGTAGAGTTACGCGATTGTATCCTGGATCAGATGGGATTTCTAGAGTTGCTGATGTTCATACCACTAAAGGATGTATACGTCGGCTGTTGGTTCGACTCTGCCGACTTCCCGCTGCTGTTGAATTCAAAGGTTGAAGAACTTGGCTCTTCAACGGGGGGGAGTATGTTCGCACCCGTATAAACCCCACATATACATACATATAAAAGAAAAGGAATATTACAAATCATAACGAAAAATTGCACTTATAAAACGGATGGCGCCATCTATTGGATGTTACACCGGAGCGCTCTTAGCACGAGCGTCATTGGTTGTCGCCCGCAGATAGCAGATGTCGCTCGTGTTCGTGTGTTCGGCTGGTTTTTACCGACTATAATGTCATGACTTTGCTGAATTCATTCTGTCAAGAAAACTGTTACTGCTAAATTGTATCTATTATAACATAAAGCGAAATTACTAAAAAACACCGAGTTTTTACTAAAGAAGACTCCATTCTATGCCCAAACAAATAGTATACACTATCTGCAGTGTGTGCTCGGGGTTGGGATTTTATCTCCTGTATAATAGGTTCCCAAGCTGGTGGTATATACCAACCATCTTCCCTATTGAAATTTGGATATTTTTTAATCTCAATAGCCTCGCGCATCATTCGAGGAACGAACCGCCGCTCAGCTGCAAGGATCTGTGGTCTATCAAATCTAATGTAGTGGTTTGGTCCCCCTAATGTATGTTCACACTAACCGTGCATTAACCCGTAAAAACTAGTTTTATTTAATGAGTGATGTGCGTGGAAACCTAAGAAACAAATATATTATTTCTTTATTTAAAGACAGTGCAATTAGAAACGCGAACTAATTAACACACATTAGAGACAAGAATAGCCTACACCTGAACTGTGACTTTGTTTACAATATAATCTCCGAAGTTATATCTCTCTGATCTTTTTCTCCTGCACTCCAACTAACTAATTCTCATTAAAGGTGTACAAACTGTACACCCTGACATCAACTTATTATACTATAATGATTGCAATATTGTAGAGAATATAACTTGTAAAATTCCTCAAAATAAAGTTATTATTTAAAATTTTGTCATACCCGAAGTTATCAAATTAGCCGATGAAAGTTTTGATATACCGTCTGAGATAGATTTACTAATGGGTGCCCATATATTTTTTCAGGTGTTGCTGCCTTCACAGTCCCAGCTGCCTGAGACACATCAGCTTGCTTTGTCACATTGCACTTCATCTGCACAGCATGCACCTTCACCTAGCATCATTAACACCCGCTTTGGCTATATTGTGGCCGGGGCATTGCCAGACGTTAGTAACAATTCAAATTCATTTGTCAATCTCTTATGCTCTCAATGTGATACTGATGTTAGGGAAACTTTGAAACGGTTTTGGTACACTGAAACAGTGCCAGAAATTATAAATGAAAAGTCTTCAGAATTTGAGTTAACGGAGACAATTTTTCAAAATTCTGTAAAACTTGAAAATAAAAGGTTTCAAGTTGATTTACCATTAAAATATCCACTAAGTAGGATCAAAGATATATAAGGTGAATCATTTATCTATGCCTTTTGTAGGTTCTTAAATTTAGAGAAAAAATTACATAAAAATCCAAATTTATTAACAGAGTACAAAAAGTTTGTTAGGAACAAAAGGGAGGTACGAGTAAAAACACTCGATTGTGTACCCATCAGTCAGTCCGTCTTGAGTTAGCTAATGAATCGGTCCAGTGTCAAAGTGCACAGTTTGTCCGTCCCAGCCGCGTGGGCAATATAATATTATAACAGCATCAGGTGTTCCTTAGTAGCCTATTAGGGCCCCCTGTGTCGTATGTGGTTTTTGAGTGGTAGTGAGTTTAAGTGTTCCCAAAACCCTGGATATTTCAAACACATTCGCTTGGCTTTGACCGGCGGGTTCTGCATAAGGAGGAGCGTTCCTCCCGTCGCCGTTGTACTGAAGCCGCTCATGGGACACTAGTCTGTAAGTCCTTAGATTTTATATTTGGTTAGGGTTAGGCATATTTAACGTGCCTTCCAACGTGTATCGCGGAGCTAAGTACGTCCCGGCGTTTTGGTTCGAAGTTAGGGCAACGTGGTTTCTGCCCTACAGACGACCGGCTGCGTACTGAACATTTTGGTAGCAGAGCGTAGTTCAACACCACTTAAGTTGAAGTTCTAACAATAAAATATTTTGATTATTTTAGTTACTGGACGGCACGTTGGATTTGCCAATTGTATAGGCCGTGTAGGGTTCGAAGGTTCCAGTATCTACATATATTATTAACATATATAATAAGTTGATAGAAATTTGTATTAGATTAGAATTATAAAATCATATTGAACAAAAACTGCAATGCGCATCGCGATAGCGCGATCCTTTTGTTCTGTTATCAGGTGTGCATGACTTGCACAAAATCTTGCTGGTGATTTGTATTTGAACGTTATCGACCGTATGTCAATGGACATAACGTTGTTATTGAGTTTGTTTATTGGAAGTATAATTTTGTTGTTGTGAAAATAATCAATTACACTCGTTTCGTATTTGAAAGTTTTATAAGTTAAAGAAGTTCATATGAATGTTACTTTATAATTAATAAACAATTAATGTTTGAAGAGTTTATTTTAATTATTAAATTAAGGTACTGACATTGTTTTAGACAGTATTTTTTAAGAACTTTGTAATCCGTATTTGTAACAATGTCAGCACTCTCCTGTAAAGCAAAGATTAGGGCTGAATTACGATGGCTGGTGACGGCCGCAGCCTTAATAGACAGACCGGATAGGCAAGAAGCCCTAATAAATAGATATGTAGATTTGCCGATTCGTATGGCCGTTGTAGACAATGTGTAACAATACGCTTTGTTTTTAGAGAAAGGTGTCACTCCCGATGCAGACGTTCGTAAGGAGGTTGACAATGACGTCGACCAGTGTTACGACTTGTCGGATCGCATCGCTGAGTTCGCTCGCCCCATCCATCAGGGTAGGGAAGCAGAACCGGATCCTTCTAAAACTGTGGCAAAATCCTTTCCAGCTCTGTGGTCTCGCCTCTCTCCCCTCGACCTTCGACATTTTTCAGGGCGGCTCGACAAATGGGAAGGCTTCTCAAATCTATTTAATAGCCTCGTCGACACAAGGGATGACCTGACTCCTGGGCAAAAGCTTGCGTATCTTCTGACCGTATTAGAGGGGGAGGCCCGTGAACAGGTACAGCACCTGGCCCCCACAGATGACAATTACAAGGTGGCTATGGATATTGTTACTCGGCGATATCAAAATGTAAGAAGGCTCGCCGATGCTCACGTCGCCACTATCTTAGCCCTTCCACGTGTTACAAACGTTATGCGCGTGAGGGTCGATGTATTGAACCCGCTACTGGTAGCCGTTAACGCACTTCGCAGTTTAAACCTTCCGGTGGAGGAATGGTCGTTTTTGCTCCTACATATAGTACTTGCGAAGTTGCCGGATAACCTGAAGGTGCACTTTGAGCAACGATATGGTGGTGATAGTTCCACATATTTGCCGCCCTTCAAGGATTTGTTGAAGTTCATGGAGGACGAGTGTAGGCTAGCCTAGCTAGCTATTCGGACGTTGTCGACCCCTCTTGGTTAGGGTCTCGAGATCTTCAAACCACTGCTCGGAAACCAGTCAGGTCAGGACGGCAGGATCCACGACCATTTAGGCAATTTACCCCGGTACAGGAGACCCCGCGCTGCATCTACTGTAAAGGTCCTGCTCATCAAATGCCCAGCTGTGGTAAGTTTATGGAGCAGCGCATACAAGGCCGTAGGGCTATAGCTCGTCAGAGGGGATGGTGTTATTTTTGTTTAGGTCCACACATGCAGCGAGAATGTTCCAGACCAAACCCATGCGGGTATTGTAACGGAAATCATCATCCGTCATTATGCATGAATCGTAATGGGCTAGGGTTTGATACAGCACGCCGGCATTCTGAGCGCCCTGAACAACATTCCCGAACTCAGGAGTCACCTCGCACGGGCGGGGGCTTCGATCGGAATCGGTTCCGCAGGAACTCAGGGGGCGATACGATGGAATCCCGACACTTGCATGAATATCGCGCACCTCGCACGGGCGGGGGCCCTACGGAATCGCCGACTCGCGGTCAGGTGAAAGAGCCTAATAGCTACGGTATCGCCATTGACCCTCGGGAGTTAAAAACTTCCCCACCCGTTGTGGAGCCTTCTCCATTGCAATGCCAACACCGTAAGTTGGTATGGAGCCCACTCGATCGCTATGAGCGACCCTCCCCTTCTGGAGAGGCGGTTCGCTTTCCCACCTACTAGCAATTAACGTCCTCTCAGTCACACACAGCTGCCCCTCCGGAGACCGTTCTACTCCCGACGGCCTCTGTGATAGTTAAGGGACTGAAGGGTAACTCTGTGAAGGTTCGCGCCCTTTTGGATTCTGGTGCTCAGGGTTGCGTCCTATCATCTGGGTTAGTGAGCTCATAATCATGAGATAAGACCTCACCAGGAAGGTATTCGAGGTATTGGTGATGTAAAAGTAGAGGAGCTAGTAGGTGAAGTAACGTTTACTTTCACCCCCGCAACCATTTCCAACACCAGAATCACAGCAACGGCGATTGTTTTGAACACTGTTGTGGGTAGACAACCCTCGGTGGACTTAGACCCAAACATTGTATCATTGACGTCTGGTTTAGTTTTGGCGGATACGAAGTTCTACACCCCAGCTCCGGTAGACGTCTTATTGGGAGCAGATGTTCTGGGGCGATTGCTTTTGAACGATAGACGTGTTTTACAGCCTAGTGGTCTAGTCGCTGTTCAGACAGTGGGTGGTTACGTCCTGATGGGACCGGTAAACCGAATCTCCCCGTCACTCGATATAGATAGCACCTCTGTTGTGGCGACTACCCTTTCTGACGTTATGCAGAGATTTTGGGAAGTGGAGGAACCGCCATCTGCCGAAAGAGTTAATCCAGAGGAAGAGGAATGTGAATTGTTTTACCGGAATAATACTGGTCGCCTCTCCTCTGGCCGCTTGATAACTTGACTACCCTTCCGTGCCGGTTGACCTCCTCTGGGCGAGTCCAGAACACTAGCGGAGAAAAGGTTAGTGTCAATGGAGCGCCGCATGAGTAAAGACTTGGCCTTCCGCAAGAAGTATATTGACTTTATGCGGGAGTATAAGGAGTTCGGACACATGTCGATATCTAGTGTAGAATGGCGTTCGACGGAGCATTACTTTCTCCCCCATCACGCAGTTTTAAAATCACGCACGGGAAAGATTAGGGTGATTTTTGATGGCTCAGCTCCTACATCGTCTGGTGTGTCGTTAAATAATTGTCTGCATGTAGGGCCCAAATTACATAAAGATATCTCAGACATACTAACCAACTTCCGAAGACACAAAGAAGTGTTTATGACTGATATCCGGATGATGTTTCGTCAAACCTTGATCCATCCTGATGATCGTAAATATCAGTTGATTCTTTGGAGGGAGAGTCCGAGGGACCCCATCTCTGTTTTTGAACTCAACACGAACACCTATGGTCTTGCATCTAGTCCGTTTGTTGCGATAAGGTCGTTGTTGGAGTTAGCAGAGAGGGAGCGTTTAAATTATCCTCGCGCCTTCGCCATTTTGTCGGATGACGTATATGTTGATGACATATGCACGGGGGCTTCTAGCGTAGAGGAGGCATTGGTACTCAGAGATGAGTTGCTGGCAATCATGAAGGCAGGGAGCTACGAGCTGAGAAAATGGCTGTCAAACTCGCCTGAGGTCCTCGCTGATTTGCCCGAAGAATATCATCAAGATCCTCATCTCTTTGAAAACGCCGACAACCCTCATGAGGTGACGGTGCTTGGTGTCCAGTATAGACCGGTCCCAGACACTTTCACTTACTGGGTACAACTGCAAGTTCGCAAGGTCTGGACCAAGCGCCTTGTCTTGTCTACAGTGGCGCGTACTTTTGATCCCAATGGGTGGATCAGTCCTATAATTTTCATGGCCAAATGTTTCATGCAACATTTATGGGCTGCGGGAGTCTCGTGGGATGAGCCTCTCACTGAGGAATTCTTCCGAGATTGGATACATTTCGTCTCAATCCTCCCTGATATCAATCAGGTGTCCATGCCGAGACTGTTTGTTCCTGCTGGCAAATATAAAGCGAGCCTGCATGGCTTTTCAGATGCCTCCGAAAAGGGTTTTGCTGCGGTCGTCTTCCTGCGTACTGTTAGTAATACCGGAAAAGTAGCAGTGCATCATGTATTGGCAAAGAGTAAGGTTGCTCCCCTTCGGACGCGGCTGACTATCCCGAAGTTAGAACTCTGTGGAGCTGTTCTTCTTTCACGTCTTTTAAGCCACCTTTGTTCCACTTTAGGTCGTTCAGTAGTGGTAAGTGATGTATTCGCCTGGACCGATAGTCAGATTGTCCTTTGTTGGCTAAAGACTCCACTTCATAGTTTAGAAGTATTTGTAGCCAATAGAGTTGCTTAGATACTTAAAGCGACGGTTAAGACAACTTGGCGACACGTACCCGGGGAACTAAATCCTGCGGACTGTGCTTCTCGAGAGTGCGATGCTTCTCACCTTATAAATCATCCTTTGTGGTGGGGTCCTGAGTGGCTAGCACGCCCTGAGTCTGACTGGCCGTAATCTCAGAGTCTGTCGGCTGTAGCACCCCCTGAATTGCGAGCTCTTGTCCTTGAAATTGCGCCTAGTATAAACACTGAATTCTTGTTAGGACGGTACAGCAAATTGGAAAAATTATTGAGTGTCACGGCGTGGATTCAGCGTTTTAAATAACTGTAAGCAACCACTGGCGAAGCGTGTTTCCCCTGTTATCACTCCCGAGGAGCGCCATGAAGCCTTATTGCTTTGGATTCGTTTGGTGCAGTCTCAAAACTTCAAATCTGAAATTGCGGTTTTGCGTGATGGTCGCTTCAAACTAAAAAGATCGGTTGCTCGTTTGAATCCTTTTCTCGACGACGTTGGTCTCTTGCGTGTTGGTGGAAGGCTTCGAAACGCTAATTTGGCTAATGGTGTAAGGCATCCTTTGTTACTACCTAAAGATAGCCACCTCGTTCGTTTGTTAGTCATAGATCGTCATCTCAAAAATTCTCACGCAGGCAGCAATGCATTATTGCAGCGTGAATTTTGGATATTGTCAGCCAGACGGACGATCCGTAGCATTATTTTTCGTTGTCTACCATGTTATCGTCTAAGACCCGCTACCATGCAGCCCCAGATGGGAGATTTGCCTGCCGATCGTGTCACAGAAAGTAGACCCTTTGCTGGTGTTGGTACCGATTTTGCGGGTCCCTTTATGGTAAAAACGTCGCGTCTTCGTAATGCAAAAAGTTACAAGGCCTATTTATGTGTTTTTGTGTGTCTGTCTACTAAGGCTGTCCACTTGGAGGTGGTATCCCAACTATCTACCGAGGCCTTTATTGCTACTCTCAGTAGATTTGTGTCACGCAGAGGATTGCCGTCATTGATCCGCTCCGATTGCGGAACTAATTATAAGGGTGCAAATAATTATCTAAAACAAGTACAGTGGGGGTCACGGCCGCCTGTACACTTCAAAAAATCTTTCCTGTGCAAGCGCTAGACGGGTGATTTTACGAGCCCATCCTGATTGGTCGTAGTATTTTACTATAACCAATTAGCATAGCGCTGCACGGGTGCAGTTATGAATGGTGCAACAACAATGTTTATTTGTTTACTTTAGTCGGTTTTTGCATTTCGCTTATTGTTAACGCTTCTTGGATTGTTCGATTTACGTTTGACCCCGCATTATTTTTGGACTGATACCTGTTTTTACTTAACGATGGTGCTAGAAACAGGACATTTGTTTGCATAACGTGACCTTGGCGAGAATTTAGACCATGTCTTCAAGAAACCTCTCTATACAAGAGAGGAGTCGCATAATAGCTTTGCACGAAGAAGGGCTGAATATTAGCCAAATCTCCAGAGAGCTCGGATTAACGGTAAGAAAACGTATTAATAAACTACTGTTAATTTTTCTAATAGATTGCTGATATTATTTTATTTATAAAAATATATTTTTATAGATAGACAATATAATGAGTGATATTGAGAAATATTTAGCTATCGAAAAAGTAACTTTGTTTTACAAACTGTCGTTTTAAAATCAACGATAAACTTAAAAACCGGCCAAGTGCCAGTTGGACTCGTGCAAGAAGGGTTCCGTGCCATTATTTATACAACATTAGACACTATATTATAATATCGAGCAAAAAATGGCAAAAACACGTCTGTTGTATGGGAACTCCCTTAAATATTATTTTAATTTGAAAGTGAACATGCAACTAAATATTCTGTGAATATTTCAAGCGTCTATCTGATGCCGTTATTAATATAGAGCAAAGGAGATTGCTCAAATTGGCCTAAATGCACAAAAAATATTGACATACACGGTAATTCTTGGCGTAATTTATAATTTAATTTACAGTCATTAGATTTCAACGGACACCTTTGTATAATATATTTACTTTAAAAGGACTTTTAATTTTACCGGTTTGGAAAACATACGAATCATTTTTAATGGCTATGGGTGTAGTAACATTCAGCCAAAGACTGATCGAAGTTGTTTATATAACATAAAAACAAATCTATTTTGTAAAGATCGATAAAATAAATATTTTTTTTATTACACTGTGGTATTAATATCCACAACTATATTATTATTTTCACTAGATGCAAATGTGCTCAGACAATTATTATAGATGGTAGGCGATATCATAAAGTCTATTGCCATACATTTTTCGCCAAACACCTCCATAAACACATTATAATCTGTATATATGTAAGAGTTTAAGGTATCTATCTATGGGCCTACGTTCCCTGACTATAAATTAATAAATAAATAAAATTATAAGGTGTGATACACTTATTATCTAAAATATGGTTATCTTAAAAAACATAACAAAAATAATGAAGCTACTGAATATATAGGGCTATAGAACCTAAATCTCTTAGCTTTCTTTGGTTAACGAGAGTTTAGAAATTGTCTCTAATCTGTGGCTCATTCACAATCATCACACAGTTTCTGTCACAGAGTACCTACCTTATTATAACCGGAAATGACACCTGATTTTAAAAGTTACTCTTCAAATTCAAATTCAAATTCAAATTCAAATGCTTTATTGTGAAATGTAGGTTAGTACAGCAAATTGGTGTTAGGATAAAAGTTTAGTGTCACTACATTTCGACCTTATTACAAGGTATACAATATTTTTTATGAAATAATTAGGTTTACAATTATATAAAAATCCATATTAATAAATTACAATTACAATAAAACAAGTCATAGATAGAATTAAATGTCAAAATTACTAAGCAATATGTCAAACTAATGATAATAATAAATTGTGCTATAATAGACTAAAATATAAGTTAATTACGTAATTATGTCCATTTTTTTCAAGGAAGTGTCACTAAGGAACTCTTGTGTATTATAGTATACTTTGTCAATTAATAGTTTCATTACTCTTATGCATTAACTTTAAAAACAGGCAACTATCTGTAAATCTACATGCTCTATATACCTGAATATAATCCATAATTTCGGTACTTGGTTTGATTTACCTAGTTTACTATATAACTTATTTGTTTTTTATTATTTTAATATGTTCAGTGTATATGGTTTATAGAAGTTCTCAGGGGTGTCCGTCAATAATATTCGTTTCTACGGTAATTTATACATAATTTCGAATCTAGGAAACAATTTTTCATGATTATTGGTCTTTAGGCCAAACATGTATGGAAGTTGAGCAATCTCCTTTATTTTATTCTATTTTTAGTATTTGTTGTGATAGCGGCAACAGAAATACATCTTTTGTGAAAATTTCAACTGTCTAGCTATCACGGTTAATGAGAAACAGCCTGGTGACAGACAGACAGACGGACAGTGGAGTCATAGTAATATTGCAAGTAACTCAAAGGCAACATGGCATCATATTTTTAAATTATAGATAATTGCGAATATATATCGATAGTTAAAAACTCATTTTTAAATGAAAGAAGAAAGAAATAAACGCATAATCATAAATTCTGTTTGAGATAGATTTATTTAACGGCTTGTTGCAAATAACTATTTTTAAGTAGACGTCGAAAATTACGTTTTGTTATTTTGTTCTTCCTGATAGATATTGAATCTCAGACACTCCGAAGTGTTGCCAAACCGTTGTAGTGTCACTGCTGGCGTCGCGTCGCGCGCGACACAGCGAAGCGAAGAGCAACGTCGCGCGTAATGTTTTGACGCTGTCTGTCTCTTTTAGTATCGCACAAACAATACGAGTCCTCGCTCATCAGTCATAAAGCTGAATTTGCTTTTTCATTTTCTATTAGATTCCTTTTAGCGGCTTGGCAACATTGCAAGCGCCTACCAAGGACATATAACGTCCTTGGTGCCTACCGAGTCAGGTGTTGTAATAAAAAGTATATTTGTTGGATTCTTGTCCAACGATAGCTCTATGAAACAAAACATTTGCGGAGTTGCAAATTTTATAAAATAAGCTACCAATCGATGGATCTACGCCTATGCATGTAGAAAAGACTAGAATAATAAATATAATTTTATATACTTTCTTGAATGTATTTTTTTTATTTATAAATCACATGATACTTAAAAGATAATAAGGCAATCAATTACGTGACTGTTTTTTTTTATAATTTGAGACTTTTTTTTATCCATTATAAAATTAATGGCGAAGTTATCGATTTTGCTTTATTTAGTCACTATTTCGCTTATGACTTGTATGACTCTATATGTATTTAATTATTTTCAACTCTTACATTCAATTTAGAATACAGTTTGAAGATTCAGAAGTTAAAGATTAAATTGTTAATTTTGTACTTTATTGTTACAAAATAATATCTTTCTAACGTTGTTACTTCTGAGGGCCTACGTTAAAGTATTAATTTTTATCCAATTCATTAAATACATTAAATTTTGATCATTACAGATCATCAAAATAAATAGGTATCACGAAAGATATCTCTTAAAAACGCTCCTATTCGTTGCTGCCGTGGCTAGCCTAGTCATACCTATATAGGTAGTGCCTCGAGCAAGAGCCGGGCTTTACTCTAATCGCCGTAGACTGAAAAGAATAATTTCGTTTTTTTGTTTAGCTCAAATATGTAATTATGTCAATTGACCTGTAATTTATGAATTTTAGTAAGTGTGAAAAATACAGCTTCTGATGTTTTAAATTATTAGAAATGAATAAAAATTAATAAATGAAGTAAAAAGAAAATTAAATAAAACTATACAAAAATAATATACAATAAATCCAAAACTGTAATACAAATATTAATATAAAATTCCATTCAGGTTAAAATATGAACAAAAAAACCTAATTATATGTGTATTATTTTGAAAAATCATAGTTTATAATAGTGTTTATTGAATTATTTTCTGTTATTATTTATATTTCTTTATTGCAGCGAAATACTGTGCGGCTATGGGTGAACCGTTTCGGAGACGAAGGACACTCGACACCCGATCAAGACAGCCCCAGCAACCATTTTCAATTTCAGCGGAACAGGCCCAGAATTTGACTGCTCCGTCCGTACCGTAAGAAGAACTCTCCAGCGTGCGGGAGTGCATCACAGACGGCTAGCGAAAAAAATAATTTTAAGCGAAAGAAACAAAATTGATAGGGTGCGATTTGCGAGAGAGTACCGTGATTTTGATTTCTCACACGCCATATTTGCCGATGAAAAATGTTTTATGTCTAGTCAATTAGGACGGCGGCATTTGTGGCGTGTGGATAACACACGGTACGAGCCCCGTAATGTTAACCCCAATATCGAATCGGGCAGGATTTGTGCCAACATGTGGGGTTGGATGAGTGCCGCTGGTCCGAGGGAGCTTGTTGCTATTTCTGGGAGGACTAACGGGCAGGCATACCTGGAACTCTTACAAGAGGAATTAATACCTACCGCGCGGGTGGTATATCTGGAATCGGAAGTACCGGAATTGATTTTCCTTCAAGACAATTGTCCGATCCACACTGCGCACGCGGTTCAAAATTGGCTCCAGTCACAGCCCGATATACGAACGGTGCGATGTCCCTCCCGTTCCCCTGATCTAAATCCCATCGAAAATATGTGGGGAATAATGGTCCAAAGATGGGACAACCGTAATGAAAGGACGAGAGAGGCACTCGTCACTCACTGCGTAATAGTTTGGGAGAGCATACGGGGTTCTGACCTTTGTGAAAAATTAGTCAATTCAACGAGGTCGCGACTTGATGCCGTCATAGACGCCAATGGTGCCGCAACTAAATATTAAATAAGGGCCGATAGTAAATATTATTATAAGTGTGAGAGTTTTTATGTTTGGACGTTTGTTACTCAATCCCGTAAAAACGGCTAAACGTATTTGGATGAAATTTAGCACATATATAGTTTATTTTTTGTAATTTTTATTCCGATTAAAGGTTCCCGAGAGATTTTATTAATTCTAAAGTTCACGCAGAGGAAGAAGCGGACAACAGCTAGTAAATAATAACTAAGTAAAGAGTATGTAGGTATGATGTGATATATACAGGGTTAATTTTAACCTACCTGTAACCTCTCAGTACTAAATAGCTAACATCATACACAACAACGTTTGTTCTACGAGTTTTGAAAATTCGCTAATTATTTTCATACAATGATAAATGTTGATTTTTTTTTGTATGAAAATAAAATGTGAATGTGAAAAAAAATTTGTATTGATCAAAGTATTGAGTTATGTTAAAACTCGTAGAACAAACGTTTTTGTGTATGATGTTATCTATCTAGTACTGCGAGGTTGTTTAAAATTAACCCTGTATTTTATAATCTAAGTAAGTGTAAGTTTTAAGAGCTTAGAATAGGCGTTATAGTTCTAAGTTTGAGAGTTTATTCATTTATTTATACATTTGGGAAGACTTACAGTACATGAAACTTATTTATAGGTGCTTAGTAAAAAATGAACAATAACAGGTTTTCTCATTTAACAACAATAATAACTATAAATAAGTAACTAATAATTATAATTTAAGGAAAAGTTCATGTTAGAAGAAATGACACTTCTAATTTAATTGAAATCTAGGCAAGCGGTAGCGTGTCAAGCCAAGTTCAAGCTAACAGAACTGGCGAGTAGCACCGTGTGTAATATTACATACAATCATTTGGAGCCACTTTTGATTCCCTTATAACTCAAAAACTATTTCACATAAACATGTCAAATTGGGTTCATTTATAGAGAACTAGCCAAGTCAGACCTTAGGTCTCAACATAATTATCGTAAGTTATAAGAAGAAATGTTATTTTGAGTTGTTATAAAATATTAGGACTGACAATTGAACTTGGCATCCATTTAGATCTTACTTCTTTTGTCATTGAAGTCAACAACCAAGGTAGGTATATATCATAATATTGAACTTGGCTATCATTTCACATTTATGTTTTTGGTGGGATATATTATTAAATCTGTGATTGCAATATTTCACTAGTTTTAAACGGATTTTATATGAATGGCTTCAAATATTTTTGCGCCTCATAAAAACGAATTGTGCAGCAACAAAATATTTGACAGCCAATTTGCAAAGTCATCATTATATTAAGTACTTGTACCGTAGTATTAGACTGTTTATGTTTTCAGAGTTTATATTTCTTTAAATTGGTATTATCAGGGTATCAATTTTAACCAAAAGTCATGTAAATTATAAATATCAATTATATAATATGATATTTAAAAAAAGGTTTTGCTTCCTTTATTATCTGTTATTTATTTATATTCCAAACGAGTATGATTTGTTTTACATTAATATAAGGAATAAAAAAGAAATCCAGTACACAGAACTCAGACTCAAAATTCGTGTTGACTGATGTAATAAGAGAGATTTTTTATATATAAGTAGCTACTTACGAATATACAATACATGTCAATAGTCAATCGTTTATTGCAAACTAAGTATAGATATATCTATCTTACTGCGACAGATACATTAAATGGAAAATTACATTATAAGTGCTTTAAACTTAGTCGCCCTTTTCGGACACAGCAAATTGTTAGAGGGCTTTTAAAATAAATTGACATATAAAATTAAATATAGAAAAATGACAAATCGTCATGACAATATTATTAATTTAGGTAATTCATATTTTGTCACGTCCTTAGATCTTCCTTATTACGGTGATCATTATCATTAAGTGTAAGTTTTTTTTTTATTGATTTTACTAAGTTTACCGTTTTATTATTATTGTTGTTAAAAATAAATATATTTTTTTTATTAAAATTGTATTTTATTCAAAACGCTTTACTACTCAAATACTTAAAATTAATAAAGATTTAAAGCAAGTGTAGTGTATAGACATAGACTATTTTGCTGGTAAAAATTATTATCGCTCCCTGTTTCTGTAGTAGTGATGATTACGTTCTAATTTTTTAATCTTTTTTTTGGGATCGCGACCAAAGTGTGACCAATGGGTGAAAGGAACCCTATTACTAAGCCTTCGCTTCAGGTGCGGTCGCAGCCTGAAATTTTGGAGAGGGTCACTCACTACACTAATAAAAAATAGGTATCTGGAATAAAATAAACATTATTCCACAAGACACTTTTTGACACAAGATTTTTCAATTTGACCTTAGATTAGGGGGGGGGGGGTCATGTCCCCTGTGACACCCCCCCCCCCCCCCCCCCTCGGGACCGCGCCTGCTTCGCTTTCCATCCGTCCATCCGTCTGTCAGCGGACTGTAGGGACAGTAATACGTAGTGTATATTTTCTTTGGTAATACGTAGGTGGAGAGTGGAAATTTTCCCAGAATGTGTATTTCTATTGCCGCCGCTATAACAATAAAAATTAAAATAAAATATAAGTTATAAATAAACATAAAATAAAAAAGAGGGTGCTTATACGAGTAATGTTATATTTAAAGAGTTTTTAGTCATGTTATTAACTTAATAAAATCAGACAATTATTTAATAAAAAAATAACATAGAATGAAATTATAATTACTAGTTAAATAAACATAAGATGAAAATCTCCATTCAAGATAAAATATAGAAGTCATTTCCTATTTATTCTATATATGTAGATATAATATAAAATGTTATTTTATAAAATCATCAACTTATCACCTTCTTTTGTTTGATAGAGTTCGTTCGTTGTAATTTAATACCTGTGATTTTTGAGGCAAATGAGAACAGACAAAAGTAAGAGATAGATATAATTATTGTAAACACCAACGCTCGTGGCAGTCGCATAATATTTACTCTTGATCGCACTGAACTGGTCTTATAGATGATGCGCCGGGTAAGGCCCGTAAGTGCGAGCGAGAGAAAATATTATGCGCGACGTTGCTCTATGCCGCTACACAGCTACCTATAGCCAGCGGTTTGGCAACATCTCGGGATTTCTGTGATGCGCGTGCGATATCGAGACCAAATAAAGAAATAATAAAACAACAACAATAATCAACGCGTAATTTTACATTTGGTTTCGATTTTAATATTGAATTCATGAATCTGGTATAGCCATATTTTTAAAGTAAACCTATAGCCTTTTTACTCTCAAATAGTATGAGCTTAATAATTATTTCTTTTATTTTTATTATGCTCTTGTAAAAATAGGTACTAGCTTTCCGACAGCGGCTTCGCACGTGCAGAACAAAACTTTGATCATACATTGTAACCCCTTAGAGTATAAATAAGAAAATACTACCATTTTCTATTTCTCTAGGTAATTAGAAGCCTAATTAATTACCAACTCCGATATTAACAACCTTAAAAAAATTAATTTTAAATTTATACACATTTATCCCCATTTTAAGGAAGTTTCCTAAAATCCTTTTTAGGCAACGACTCCTAATAATTACCTACTTTCGTGTAAAATTTCACCTTCATATTTAAACTTTTAATTTAAATTAAAGTTGATGCTGTCACTTTCTTTGTAGAAACAAAATTTCTTGGTAAAACAAAATAAGACAACACGCGACTTAATGAAGCATTACTTTTAATTGACGCCTTAGAGTGCGGCCGTTAGTGACATATAAAATATCACTGAATTATTCAGGTGTTATAATTCTTATAAATAAATAAGTTGTTAAATAATCTACAGAACTCTTACTTCGTAAATAGCACGAACGATTACAACTGTTTCCGGATTTAATTATGTAGGTAATTGAAAAGAGGACATTCACTAAATCATTTACGAATTCCTAACAAAATGTAATATCATGAGCATACATTCATCACAACACAACCGAACTGTTATCGCCTTAAAGCTGGTCAGGCGGCCGTGACCGTGTTTGTACATAATTTTTTGTCAAATAATAAAGTAGACATTGGAACTACCCTATCCCGTCGTGGGATAATCTGTAAATTTAGCCCACCAGCTTGTCCACATTGGGGAGGAATATTCGAAGCATGTATAAAGGCTACTAAGACTCACCTTCGTCGCGTGATAGGCGAAGCCGTCCTTACGTTTGAGGAACTGGATACAGTGTTTTGCAAAATTGAAGCTGTGCTCAACTCGTGACCACTGTGCCCTTTGTCTTCTAATCCCAATGACCTAGAGGTATTAACCCCAGGACACTTTTTAATTGGACAACCTCTTAGCGCGCTGCCAGAATATCCATGGAAAGATGTTAAATCTCATCGTTTGTCACGGTTCCAGCTATTACAACAGCTGACCCAGAGTTTTTGGACACGTTAGTCTTTGGAATATTTACATATTCTGCAGCAGCGCGTTAAGTGGACCGACAAGATGAAGCCACCCAAGAGTGGGGACCTTGTTTTGATTAAAGATGCTAACCTTCCGCCATTATTTTAGCGGCGGGGGCGCATCGTTAAGTTAGTGTACGGGGCTGATGGAGTGCCCCGTCTTGCCGAGGTCTTGGTTGGTGATTCAGTCTGAAAGAGAGCGGTCACCACTCCCTCCCGCTTGCCTGTAGATTAACGTACCGTTCGTAACGGTTCGGGGCGGGGGGATGTTAGGAACAAAAGGGAGGTGCGAGTAAAAACACTCGATTGCGTACCCATCAGTCAGTCCGTCTTGAGTTAGCTAATGAATCGGTCCAGTGACAAAGTGCACAATTTGTCCGTCCCAGCCGCGTGGGCACTATAATATTATAACAACATTAGGTGTTCCTTAGTAACCTATTAGGGCCCCCTGTGTCGTATGTGGTTTTTGAGTGGTAGTGAGTTTAAGTGTTCCCAAAACCCTGGATATTTCAAACACATTCGCTTGGCTTTGGCCGGCGGGTTCTGCATAAGGAGGAGCGCTCCTCCCGTCGCCGTTGTACTGAAGCCGCTCATGGGACACTAGTCTGTAAGTCCTTAGATTTTATATTTGGTTAGGGTTAGGCATATTTAACGTGCCTTCCAACGAGCCGTGTATCGAGGAAATAAGTACGTCCCGGCGTTTTGGTTCGAAGTTAGGGCAACGTGGTTTCTGCCCTACAGACGACCGGCTGCGTACTGAACAAAGTTCATTCATGAATATATTCAGCTTGGCCTCGCTCATGTTGTGGACTTAAGTACAATTAATTTTGAGCAGGAACCTATTTATTTTATGGGTCACCACGCAGTTTTGAATGATAATAGTATTTCAACAAAATTAAGAGTTGTTTTTGATGGCTCAATGAAAACTAACAAAAAAGTATCATTAAATAATTTACTATTATATGGCCTTGTAGTTCAAAGAAACCTTTTTGAAGTATTATTATTATTTAGATTAGGTGATTATACCTTTACCACTGACATTAGGCGTATGTTTAGAAACATGTACATAAAGCCTGAGCATACAACTCTCCAAAATATCTTGTGGCGTGATAACCCCAAAGAAAAAATGCAATGTATTAGATTAGATACAATAATTACGGTTTGAAGAGTTCCAGCTTCCTTGCCATGCGATGCTTGCTTGAGCTTACCAAAATTTATGCTGAATTTCCTTTAGCGTCATTCATTATAAAAACTACTTATGTTGATGATGTGCTTTAATCAAGCTCTGATATGACACATATCATTGAAGCAAAGCGACAATTATGTGAGCTGCTTAGTTATGGCAGTCTAGAAACACACAAATGGGCTTCTAATAATGATAAAATTTTAGCTGATGTTCCGCTGCATAAACAACACTTTGAAAATAAAAGTTTATCAAAAGAAAATGATTTTAGTATAAAAACTTTAGGAATAGAATTAGACTTAAAGTGTGATAGATTTGTGATAACATGTCCTAAAGGACATCAAAGTGATTGTAATACAAAACGGGAGATGCTTAGTTATATTTCAAAATTTTATGACCCATTAGGTTTTGTCAGTCCTATCATTGTCAAGGCAAAAGCTTTCATGCAGAAGATATGGTGTAGTAAGTAAGATTGGGATGCAGCTGTTCCTTGCGATTTAAGAAAGGAATGGTTACAGTTTGTCACTAACTTATCTCGCATTGAACCGATTTATTTATTTAGAAATATACCTGTACGGGACGCCGGGCTGTCGCAGTAGCGGACAGTTACCGACTCGTACTGCGGGGTGGAGAAAGTTATACGCAGGAGTCTTGACTGTAGTGGACTGTAGTTTCGGTGAATAAAACCCCTGGTGTTCGGTATTGAAGAAATCGGTGGGCGCTGATAATGGATGGCCGGTGAGAGGCGGCTTCAGTTCCAGGGTGAACCGCTTGGTGTTTCTTCCTGTTCCTTAGGGTAGGAGCGCCTGTCGCTGAATGCATGTCGGAGCCTGTTCCGACTCGAATTTTATATGCTAGGACTGAGCTGGCCAGCGATCCATTACCTCACCCCCGCTATACTTTATTTTTCATTTTCTCAAAAATTACATAGGTGCGAGCTTAAAACTATACATACATACATTGGGCATACAAATAGGCATATTTTTAACGCATTTGCGCGTCCGTAATCATGATATTTTAGGTGTGGCGCGCAAAAAATAGGTCTCCGCGATATTTATACTTTCCCCCTCCATAGGGCTTCGCCCTGCCACAGGGCTCCGCTGCCCCACCCACGCGCTCCGAGCGCGCCGGGTGGGGAGCGCAACATGTCTTAGGAAACCGTTCTATACAAACCGATTTTGTCTCCTACACGGTACATTTCTACATTTATTGATGTGCTGCCTATTTATTTATGTAGTCCTATGCGTTATCTACCTTGACGGCGCCTCGGTATTTATCGTTGTTGTATTGGAGTTATCTACGGGTATAGACTATGGATCATAGTGAATCGAATGTCACTGTCAGTTCAGTGACAGCTCGATTGACGTAACTCAGTTGGCTGGTCACATAGCGCCCGCGCGTTCACCGATCATAATCGGTTTGCACCCGGTGCATTTGCCACGCTTTCTGCGGAACGTCTTGATTTTATAATTGTGCGTTACGTTAACTTTATAATTGTACTTAGATTTCAAGAATAAGTGAGTGCGTTGTTCTTAAATTGTAACAGTGAAATATATCGGTGATTATTCTTTGATAATGGATTATTTCTCCTCGCCCGTTAATCCACGCCACCTCTAAGCACCAATGGAGGGCACCGGCAATCCTGGCAATACCCACGTGCCTACATCAGAAGTGGGATACGTCGGGCTTTCAAGTGAGGAGAATAGTGGTCATCTACCCTCATCTAATTTTCTTCGAAGTATGGAGTCGCTTTTAACCAAACTACTGGCATCTTCTCAACATTCTTCAGCGGCACAGCTGATCGTTTTTGATCCTGATGCGGAGGACGCAGATATCGAAGGTTGGTGTAAAGTAACTGTAATAATAGTGAACAGTAAGAGACTTCAAGGCGCTGAATTGCTATTGGTTTTGACACACGCTTTGAAGGGAAGAGCCGCAGCTTGTCTAACTAAGTTAGACGTAAGTCAACTAGAATGGCCGCTTATCAAAGAAATTTTACTAGCAAAATTCTCGAGACCAATGCTACCTCAAGATTACTTCGATAACGTCTTGCGTTTTCAAATAAGCACAAAAGAAACTGCGTGCGAAGCGGCTATGCGTCTTTGGGGCATAATTGAGCGCATCCCGCGAGTGGAAATGGCCGAAGACATGATAGCAGGATTGGTAACTTCTGTTTTGTGCCTCAAAGATAACCTTTTACGCCGCGAATTGAACTCACACGTTATATCGACGAGAGCTCAGCTGTTTCGAATCCTAAGCGGTGTTTCCTTGAAGAGGCGTGCAGACGGAACTGAGAGTGGTGATCCAGAACCGAAGAGACCGCGACTCTCCGAGCCAAGATTCACGGGCGCATGTCATCATTGCGGTATATTGGGTCACAAGGCTGCAGATTGTCGCAGAAGAAGACAAGAAGTTTCTACCGCACAGAGACCAAGCGATAGACCACGAGGAACTTTCAGTGAGAAGGCGCAGCCGACAACATGTTACGCTTGTGGACAACCGGGCCATCTAGCCTCGGCGTGTCCAGGGCGGACGAGTGTCGGCAGCTCAACCTCGACGGTGAAGGAGGTGTACCTGTGTGACCAAAGGCCAGTCCGAGATGAGTTGCAGACATCGTTTGGTGAGATAGTTTCTTTTACTTTAGACTCTCGTCTGCAATGGGATCCTCATATTGATGCCTTGTCAAGTAGATTGAGCTCTGCAGCTTTCGCTGTTAAAAAGATAAGACTCTTAACTGATGTGGAAACGGCAAGATTAGTTTACTTTGGTTACTTTCACAGTGTTATGTCATATGGCCTTTTGTTGTGGGGCTCAGCCGCTAATATCGAAAGTATTTTCATACTGCAAAAGAGAGCTGTTCGCGCCATATACAATTTAAAGGCAAGAGAATCCCTTAGAGAAAAATTTAAAGAAATTAATATTTTAACACTGGCGTCGCAATACATTTATGAAAATTTAATATATGTAAGAAAAAACTATGATGAATTTGCAAAAAAAAGTCAAACCCATAACTTTAACACGAGATTTAAGAACAAGCTTGCCGTTCCATGTTTCAGACTCCAAAAATCAAGAGGTTCATTTCTGGGTTGTAGTATTGCATTGTTTAACAAAGTTCCCCAAGATCTGATTGAGCTTCCACTGACTAAATTTAAATCTCAGATCAAAAATACTCTTATGAATAAGGGCTATTATAAAGTTGATGATTATCTAAATGATCGTAATGCATGGACATAGTGTTTCTTATAATTTGATATTAAATGGGTATTACTCATTTTTCATAACAGTAATATTGTACCTATCTAATGCCGCTTCCTATATACTACTTAAAATGTTAACTATAAAATTAATTGTAACTATTTATATTCTAGATGATGTAATGGAAAGTGACTTCAGACGTATTTCTGAAGTAATTTTTCAAATTGACGACACTGTATATAACAATACAGGGAGAAAAAAACAGCCCTTGCTGAGTTTCTTGCCGGTTCTTCTCAGTACAAGGTCTCCCGCCGTAGTTTTGCGAACCGATGGCGTAGCTTCTTGACCTTCACAAGTGCTTGTAACAGCCTAGACTGAATAAATGACATTTCATTTCATTTCATTTCATTTCATTTATTTTCGACAGTGGGTCCGCCTGCTCACTTGTAACCGAACAACTTTTAAATAAGTTTCTGGGTACTTTGCACAACAATGTAGTTCACTTAAAAGGAATAGGAAAGTCTGGCATTTATTGCACGAAACAAATTTTAAGTAAAGTTACTATCCAAGATATTTCTGTGAATATCTTATTCCACATCATTCCTGATAATTTAATTTCAGAATCTGTAATTATTGGAAGGGACCTTTTAGACCAGGGCATCAGAGTAGAAATAAACAGTAACCGTATTAAATTTTCTAAGCTTGAAAGTACTCTTGCACCTTCGGAGGAGGCTATTGATTTCGATTTCTCTGGCATCGACACTGATCTAAAAGGTGATGATAGAAAAGCGCTCATTAACATTTTACAAAAGTTTAGTAAATTTTTCATTGACGGTATACCTAATCGTAGAGTTAAACTACTACTCTACTACTCTTAACATTAATTTCTGAAGGTCTGTTGGACAACTAGGTCACAGACAGAAAACTACAATCTACTCCTACTACCAACTGCTGGGAGATCTGTTAGACAACTATGTCGCAGACTCTAGAAAAATCCCACCCCAGTACTGCTATACTAGAAAGTCGCAAGTACTATTAGTTAAATCCCCAAAAAGTTCGAGATTAGTGGCAAAGTTGACACTAACTCATTTAAGTCACAATCATGGTCGGCACAACGCCACCGGCTTTCCGAACATGATGTGCAAAAGGCGTCGAGAACAAACAGTTCGACAAAAAAAATTTAGTGACGAAAGTCAAAACAGCAAAAAATTTGGCGAAAACCAAAACGTGACATTCATGGCCGACTCAACACCAACAGCTTTCCGGACATGAAGCACCCAAAACAAAAGTTGTAACTACATGATCGGCACAACTCCACCGAACTCCCGAGCATGAAGCACAAAAACAAACAATTGATGTCCATAAATATGGGCAAACAAAATACCAAAACAATATGGCAAAACCAAAAAAGCGTCAACAATGTTGAACAAAAAGTCGAAATTGCAACTTCATGATCGGCACAACACCACCGAACTTCCGAACATGATGTGCAAAAACAAATAATTGATGTCCACAAATATGGGCAAACAAATTACCAAAACAAAGTGGTAAACCAAACAAATCGTCAAAAATATTGAACGAAAAAAGTCAAAATCATGGACGTCAAATCCAAGGAAAAAGTAGGGATCCCAAAATGTCAAATCCGGGTGTAACAATTATCATACACACAAACTTCTACACAAAACAAATTGTTATAAAACAACAAACATGCAGAAACACAACTATAGTACTTGTATACGCCATTTGTACATGTAAAAAATGTAGTTTATATGTGTCAAAATAGATGGCGCTGTATTTCTTTGCATCACGCTTGCAAATTTGTTTGGAGCTACATATAGGCAAAACGTCACCAAACTAATAAAGGAATCTATGGTCAAACAAATTCCACCTTAGTTTCATTTAATTCTTTTGCACCTAAGCTCTCGGATTTAAGAGTCATTTTGGCTAGAACATGGTCCTTCGTTAGTCGGATAATTAAATTTGTCCAAGGAGTTTACTTGGACTTGGAGCTGCGGTGCAAGTTTTTGTTTGAAAGACGTCACGGACAGTGGATCGCTGTTGCAAACGTGACGTGTGGCTGGAGCGGCGCACGTGAAGCGCTGATACCAAGCCGACAGCAACGGTGCTGTCAGGCCACGAGCTGGTGACGTAGCTGGTGGAGGATACAACTGAAGGTGGAAAATTGCTGCAGTGGTGCCATCTGGAGGAGCCAGGTGACGAGGATTCCATATTATTTACGTGCTTGACAAGTCGGCACGATTTCATCTTGTGTGAGTGAAACGGATGAACTGTGAGTACTTTTATTTTCGACCTTATGTCTATGAAGAAATTTACTTTAAACAAATAGTGGTATTCTTGGAAAAGTGAACCTTATTTCTTAGTGAATTTTAACTTAAACAATTATTTGTGTTATTATGGACTTAGAAAAATTTGTGTTGTAGATTTAGGAACTTAGAATAGTTTTAAGAAAAGCGAAGGCACGGGGAACCTATGCCAGATTTCGGTCAGAGTTTAATGTTACGCCAAATACTTAGAAAATTTTTAGAAATGACCTCTTATTAATGTTGTTTGTTTGTGAATTGGAACGAAGTTTCTATTATTATTAATGATTGTTTCTGTTTATGAAAAATTGATAATTTAACTTGATAAAAAAAAAATGGAGAAATTAATTCATTCTCAAGAAGATCTCTATACGCGGCTCACTAAGGCAAAAAGTAATTTCAAAAAGAGCCCTAAATGTCGAATTAATAAAGACTATGTAGACGGCAAAATAGAACTTTTAGAACAAATGTGGTTTGAGTTCTCAGCCGGACATAAGGAATTGATGCGTTCTGTATCGTCGTCGGGTGAATTAGCCGATACAACATATGTAAAAAATGATGTTTATGAAAAGGCAGAGAAAATATATTTTGAATATAAAATGGACCTTAAGTCCATCCTGTCCACGCTGACATGTAAAGAAAGTAATGAGAAAATGAGTGTTACAGGCTCGGCTAGTTCAAATTTATCACAAGTTAAGCTACCTAAAGTGAATATTCCAAATTTTTCAGGGAGGTATTCTGAGTGGAATACCTTCCGTGATTTGTTCTGCTCTTTGATTCATAATAACAAAGCATTAGGGAATGTCCAAAAATTACTATACTTGAAAGGCTATTTACAGGGAGAGGCTGAACAGCTTGTAAATAATATTTCGATCACAGAAAATAATTATGAAAGGTGTTGGCAATTACTCGAAGAAAGGTACAATAATAAAAAATACATTTGTCATCATATTTTGAAAAAATTGTTATCACAAAGAAATATTGTTTGTGAATCTGCTAGTAGTTTGAAAGAATTATTGGATACAACGAATGATTGTTTGTCGTCATTGAAAAATATAGGTATAAGTACAGATACTTGGGATGTGCTCGTAATTCATATTATATCTTTAAAGTTAGATTTGGAATCTCGACGACAACGGGAATTTTTTGCCACTGATAATAGTTCTTCTGAGCTACCTAACTATAAGCAATTTGAAGAGTTTTTGAAAAATCGTTATCGTGCCATAGAGTTTTTAGAGGCTGGCTCTAAAGGTATAAATAAACATCAAAGCAACAAACTGCCTATGAATAAAATCAAGTCTATGCACATATCAAAGATTGTTTGTCAGTTTTGTTCAGAGGACCATAGGCTTAGTTATTGTAAAAGTTTTATGAACGAGTCCGTAGAATCACGTCGAAGTTTTGTTTTAAATAACAATGTATGTTTTTGCTGCTTGGGTAGTAATCACTCTGCCAAGAGCTGCCAAAGTAATTATAAATGTCGCATTTGTAGAAAAAGACATCACGTCCTCTTGCATCCTATAAGTAAGGGTACAGAAAGTAATAGCTCCTTAAGGGAGAAGGCAACATCAAACGATACTGTCACTTATAATAAGAATTTGAAGCCAAGTACTTCCTCGTCAAATGCTGATAATACTGAGTCAGTTCCTGTGGTTTCTTGTATTTCTACAAGATACGTTACATATAATCAGGTGTTACTAGCGACTGCTTTAGTGAACACAATGGCTAAAAATGGTCAAATATTTACAATTCGGGCATTGTTGGATCAGGGATCCCAATCGTCTTTTATAACAGAATCCATGGTTCAACTGTTGGGCCTAAAGAAAATTCCTGTTAAGGGTCAAATTTGTGGAGTAGGTGGTGAAAATGGATTAGTATCCAAGGTTATGGTTAATATAAAAATAACTTCAAGAGTTGATAAAAATGTTTTAATAGATGTAAATGCTTATGTTCTTAAGTCCATTACCACATTGTTGCCAACAAATAAGATAAGGGCTGTGGAATGGAAGGAAATTACAGAGATTGTTCTCGCGGACCCTGGCTATTACACTTCCAATCTTATTGACATGTTGTTAGGCTCAGAAGTGTATAGTCAGATAATTCAAGATGGCGTAAAAAAAGGGTCACATGGCTCGCCACTCGCGCAATGTACTTCGTTGGGTTGGATATTGTCAGGCGTGGTCGATGCGTGCAGTCCACCATCTGAAAGAATAAACGTTATGCATTGTCAACTAGAGGAAAATGAGCTTCTAAGAAAATTTTGGGAACTGGAAGATGATCTTCCAATGTCAAAAGAAAAAATGTATACTGACGAAGAGAAGCAATGTGAGAAAATATTTGTTGAGTCAACACGTAGAGATGAAAGTGGCAGGTATATAGTGCGACTTCCCTTTAAAGCTGGAGTCCCTGAAGTTACTAATTCATTGCAGATAGCTAAAAAAAGATTATATTCATTAGAAAAGAGGTTGAAGACTGGAGACCTGAAAGAAAAATACAAAGAGGTTATTAATGAATATCTTGAAATGAATCACATGGAATTAGTGCCAGAGTCAGAAATAAAAAATGAAAGGGCAATATACTTACCACACCACGTTGTTGTCCGAGATGATAAAGATACCACGAAGGTAAGAGTAGTCTACGATGCTTCTTGCAAGGGTAGTAACAATCGGTCTTTAAATGATCATTTATTGGTAGGTCCAACTCTGCAATCAGATTTGAGACATATTGTTATGAGTTGGAGAACAAAAGCAATTTGCTTAGCAGCTGATATAATAAAAATGTATCGGCAGGTGAAGATTGATAATAAAGATGTTGACTATCAGAGAATTTTATGGAGAGATAAAGTGGACGCTGAGATTAAACATTATAGGTTGACAAGAGTTACCTTTGGAGTAGCGTCCTCTCCATATCTTGCGGTGAAGTCTTTACAACCAATTGCCAAAGATGAAGGTCATAAACATCCTCTGGCGGCTGAAAAAGTGGTGACAGATTTTTATGTCGATGATTTTATGTCAGGGTGTGAGTCCGTTACAGAGGGATTGAATCTATATAGAGATATGAATGCTTTATTAGAAAAATGTGGATTTCAACTACAAAAGTGGACATCTAATAATAAAGAACTTTTAAAGGCAATAGAAGAAAGTGAACTTAGTTCTAATATAGTTCAAGGAAAAACAGAAATAAATAAAGATAGTTTAAAAATAAAAACAGATGAAATAATAAAAATTGTCGGACTTACCTGGAATAGCAGTGAAGATGTCTTCCGCTACAAGGTGGAGGTACCCACCATTGAAGAACCTGTAACAAAAAGGAAGATCATATCGGACATATCACGGTTTTATGATCCCTTAGGGTGGGCGGGGCCAAGTATTATAGTAGCAAAGCTAATTATTCAAAGGCTTTGGCTGGCTGGTATAAGTTGGGATGAAACAGTACCCAATGAAATTTTAAAAGAATGGCTTACTTACCGAAGTGAGTTGATACAATTAAGTCGCCTTACCATACCACGGTGGATCGGGACCAAAGCTGAAGATTACGTTGAGCTGCATGGTTTTTGCGATGCTTCGAAAGATGCATATGCAGCCGTTATCTATGCAAGGGTGATCGACTGTAACAAAAAGGTTAGTGTCGCCTTGTTATCTGCAAAAACAAAGGTTGCACCCATCAAACAGGTATCAATCCCGAGACTTGAGTTATGTGGTGCTGTGTTGCTCACTCGTTTGCTGATGGAAATAGCATCAGTACTTAAAATTGAAAAAACTCACCTACACGCGTGGACTGATTCAATAGTAGTCCTTGCATGGTTGAACAGTACGCCTAATCGTTGGAAGGTTTTCGTGGCTAACAGGGTGTCAGAGATCATCACTAGTCTAGACTCACACCACTGGTCACACGTTACATCTAAAAGTAATCCAGCTGATATTGCTTCAAGGGGCTTGCATCCACTAGAACTGGTGGAGAATGAAATGTGGCTTCAAGGTCCGGAATTTCTGAAAAAGGAAAACATAAATTACACAAAAGTCAAAGACAATATTACTGATATAGAAATGGTTAAAGTTAAAACATGCTGTACAATAGTAGAAACAATAGAGGAAAGATTTTCGTCACTGACTAGATTAATAAGAGTTTTAGCATATTGTAAGCGATTCATTCACAATTCTAAAGACAAAGGCATAAAGCATGTTGGATATTTGACATCCAAGGAGTTGCGAGAAACAAAAAAATATTTAATAATAAAATGTCAGTATTTAAGTTTTAGTACGGAAATAGACTGCTTGAATAAAAAAGAAATCTTACCAAAGCGTAGTATTCTCCGATCATTGAATCCATTTTTGGACGATGAAGGTCTATTAAGAGTCGGAGGTAGACTTGCAAAGTCACACTTAAATGAAGGTCGCAAGCACCCAATATTGATACCTAAGAAGTCTGATTTGACGAATCTTCTCATACTGGATGCTCATAAGCAGACTCTTCATGGGGGGCCGCAACTTATGATGTCCTATTTGCAGTCTACTTACTGGATTTTAGGTATTAAGCAGCTTGTAAAATCTTGTTTTCGTAAATGCGTGACATGTGCCAAGAATACAGGCAATATACAGTCACAGCTGATGGGACAGTTACCATCTAGTAGAGTCGTACCTACACGACCCTTTAAATCTTGTGGCGTGGATTATGCAGGTCCCATACAATTGCGAACGACTAAGGGACGTGGTTATAAGTCATGCAAAGGCTATATTTGCCTATTTGTATGCATGGTAACGCGCGCCATACATTTAGAGGTAGTATCTGACCTTACCACGGAGGCTTTCCTCCAGGCATTTAAACGATTTGTGGCAAGGAGAGGTTACTGCTCTGATGTTTGGAGTGATAATGCTACGAATTTTGTTGGCGCGGCTGCTGAATTAAAAAGGTTATTCACCGAGGAAAAGAACTCCATGATAAGTGAAGCAGCCGAGGCTTTGGCAACTAACGGTTGTACCTGGCATTTCATACCCTCACGCTCTCCCAACTTTGGTGGTCTATGGGAAGCGGGAGTAAAGTCCGTCAAGTTCCACTTGAAACGGGTTATTGGCCAATCAACGTTGACGTTCGAGGAGATGACGACAGTATTGGCACAGATAGAGGCCTGCTTAAATTCTAGACCTCTATCCACACTTTCTTGTAACGAAAGCGATGAGGTGAGAATTTTGACACCTGGACATTTTCTTGTTGGAGAAGCACTGGTCACACCACCTGATAGAAATTACGAATCTGACAACATCAGTTCTTTACGTAGATGGCAATATACTCAGAAAATGCTGCAGGATTTTTGGCATCAATGGTCACGTCAATATTTGACAAGGTTTTACCAAAGACACAGATGGTCGTTTCAGAATCCTCAACTAAAGATTGACGATGTAGTTGTAGTAAAGGAAGATAACTTACCTGCTGGGCGTTGGCTTTATGGTAGAGTGATTGCAACTCATCCCGGAAATGATGATATAGTTAGGGTTGTCACATTAAAGGTAAAGGGTGGCACTCTAAAACGTCCTGTATCTAAAATTTGTCTTCTTCCCATAACTAGTTAATTTATATAGATATTTGTTGCTTTATACAAAAGTACAATACTGATTTATAAAAAAAAATATGTTCTGTTAAAATTTAAAATTTGTTATTTTAAGTTATTGTAATTTTAAGTGTTTTGTTACCTTAAGTCATGGTGGGCGATAACAGTCATTATGTTAAGTTAAATATTTGTAAGGACAAATCTCAGTTTGTCCTTGGTGGGCGATTATGTATACGCCATTTGTACATGTAAAAATGTAGTTCATATGTGTCAAAATAGATGGCGCTGTATTTCTTTGCATCACGCTTGCAAATTTGTTTGGAGCTACATATAGGCAAAACGTCACCAAACTAATAAAGGAATCTATGGTCAAACAAATTCCACCTTAGTTTCATTTAATTCTTTTGCACCTAAGCTCTCGGATTTAAGAGTCATTTTGGCTTGAACAGTACTAACAAATAAGTTTGTACAAAAATAACAAATAAGGACATATAAAATCCTAATAAAAAATGTGTCCACACAGATAAAACATCTGCATGAAACAAAAGGTTATAAAATCTTATGATGCAGAAAACAAGTAGGCATACTACGTAAATTTAAATTTTACTAAAAATTTTGCAGTCAAATAATATAATGGCAAAACTTGAATTTAATAAAAACCAAAAAGTCAATGAGTAAAGTCTAATGTATTTGAGTAACTTCACTATCTTTCATCATCTTTCAAGCAGGAAACCTTACATACTTCACACAGTTAAAAATTAACTTACAAACCTGCATGATCACTCAAGTTACAAAAGCCTAAGACCCAAAGATTTGTTTATGTTTAACAAAACTAACCAAACAATAGCTAAGCATTCTAAATTTTCAAAATATCTTTAACATGGTAACGACCAGAAGTACCTTTAACCAAATCTTTTAAAACATAAACATTATTAGAAATTTTATCAATAATCTTATATTTAATAAACTTCGGAGCTAGTTTTGCCGAAAAATAATGAGCAGCACTAGATTGAACAAAATTCCTCCTCCAAACAATATCACCTACATCATAAGAAGTGACTTCACGACGCTTGTTATATTAAGAAGCATTACGTTTATATGCTTTAAATAAAGTTCCAGTAACTGTAACAAAAATACTTTCAAGTGAGGAAAGTGAATGAGCAAAAGCAGAACGGTCAACAAGATCGATCTGTGTTAAATTATCAAAGGAATTACTAAAACGGTGCAATGACGCATCAATAATTAACTCCCTACCAAACATTAGGAAATTCGGAGTGAACTCCGTAGCCAAATTAACACTACTATTCAAAGCTAACTGAACATGTGGAAGAAATTTCGACCAAGTTCTATGATTATCACGAACGAAGCAAGAAATGCAAGTTTCAACCGTATTATTATAACGCTCCACTGGATTATTCTGAGGCGTATATAAAGTATTATAAAATATTCTATCAATATTAAAACCTTTAAGAAAATCTACAAAATTTCTAGAAGTGAACTGAGTACCGTTATCACATACAACTATTTTTGGACATCCGAACTTAAGGAAGATATCTTTTTCTAAGAACTTACACATTGATCTAGTCGTTGCATTAGCCAAAGGAAATAACCAACAATATTTTGTAAAAACATCTACTACAGATAATATAAATTTATGACCAGAATAAGTTTTGGGTAAGATTCCAATTAAATCCATACTTAACATTACCATAGGTCTATCTACTTTTTTGGGATTAATCATAGTTCCAAGTGGTTTAGAAGTCGAATGCTTATAAGCTTTACAAATATCGCAACTATTAATATATTTATGAACATCATTAAACATACCTTTCCAAAAGTAATGTAGTTTTATTTTATGCAAAGTTTTATGAATTCCTAAATGACTCGAATTTAAATCATCGTGATTATTTCTAATAGAATCTAAAATATGTTCTTTTGGAACAACAATTTTCCAATCTAAATTATTATTAACGCTATATTTTGATTTACAAAATCTATACAAAGTATTATTTTCTACTCTAAAATTTTTATATCTAGAAGGGAATTTTTGACAATTGACAAAAATCTTTCTATACCAAGGATCTATGATGTCATCGTTAGGCGAAACAATTTGATTTGAATTTACTGTCAACGCAGCTATATCATAACGAGAAAGAGTATCAGGAACTACATGCAAAGAACCTTTTTTATGAATTATATCAAATGTAAATTGTGAAATTCTAGCAGCCCATCTAGCCAAGCGACCAGAAGGATTATTTAAATTTAAAAGCCATTTTAAACTAGCATGATCCGTTACTACGGTAAACTTCATTCCTTCAATATACGGCCTAAAATGTTCAATAGAATCTAAAATTGCCAAAAGTTCTCTCTCAGTCACACTATAATTACGTTCACACTTATTAAGAGATCTAGAATAAAAAGCAATAGGATGTTGATCACCGTTATCATCTTCTTGACTCAGAACACTACCAATACCAACAGAACTAGCATCACAATGCAAAAAGAAAGGTTTTTTGAAATTTGGACATTCAAGCACAGGTGCGTTAATTAAAGAAGTCTTGAGATTTTGAAAAGATCCTTCAGCATCATCATTCCATTCAAGACTTGTTTTTATCTTTTTGCTTCCACCAGTCAATTTAGTTAACGGTGAAGCTATATCTGCAAATTTTGAAATGAATCTACGATAATACGAACAAAGACCTAAAAAACTACGAAGTTGTTTTACAGTCTTAGGACGAGGAAAATTTTCTATAGCATCTAATTTTGAAGGATCAGTGTGTAAACCTTTACTATCAACTACATAACCCAAATAACGTAATCTTTCTTTACAAAATTCACACTTTTTTAGATTTACTGTCAAACCAGCATCTTTTAAAACTTTATATACCTTTTTAAGAAGGTCTAAATGGGCCGAAAATTGGTCAGAAATGCAGATTAAGTCATCAAGATAACAAAAGGTATTCTTATCAAATTCAGGACCAAACAATCTATCTACAAGTCTTTGCAGTTCAGAAGGTGCATTAGAAAGACCAAAGGGCATTCGGACAAATTCAAAGAGTCCTTTACCGGGAATGCAAAATGCAGTTTTCTCGCGCGAAGCGGGATCTAATTTAATTTGCAAAAAAGCTTTAGATAAATCAATTGCACTCATAAACTTAGCTCCTCTAAGGTTATCTAAAATATAAGAAGTATAAGGAAGAGGATAAGAATCTTTAACAGTTACTGAATTTAATTTTCTTGAATCTAAACAAAGTCTAATGCCTCCATCCTTTTTAGGAACAGATAAAACAGGGGAACTCCAAGGAGACTTCGAAGGTTGTATTATTCCCTCCCTTAACATCAATTCAACTTCGTTATAAACCTCTCTCTGCTTAGCAGGACTCAAAGGGTAATAACGTTGTTTAATAGGATCGCCAATGGTAACTATTTTATGTTCAGTTAAATGAGTAAGGCCTAAACCATTCTTTTCATAAGAAATATCTTTAAATAATTCAACAACCTTATTTAATTGTTCACTCTCAGAAGGAGACAAGTTAGCAGCAGATGTAACAGAACAAACGTTGACATCTCTTTCATCAACAAAAGTAATATGTTTAAATAAATCTTTAGCTAAATCGAATTTTAACCAGAAATCAAAACCTAGAATTATATTTGGTTCAAACGAAGGTATAACCATAAATGAAATAATTTTAGTATCTCCATCACAAGTCACAGGTAAGTCCATACTTCCAATAATATTTTGTGAAGATCCGTCAACAGTATGAGCGGTTCTATAAATTGTTTTAAGTTTATATCCTAATTCCAAAAATTGTAAGTGACTGTTAGCACCTAATACGCAACAGTTGGCACCACTATCCAAAATTCCAGTAAAAGTACTATTTCCAACATTAAATTTAAGGTAAGGTCTATTATCTCTATTTTTAACAAAAAGCACTGGAGCTACTTTAATATTTCTAAAAAATACTTTTAAATAATCTAACCAATCATTAAATTCTTTTCTACAAGTTGATTTATCAGGAACATGACTATTTTCCATCGAGACTCTTCTCGCTTCATCATGAAGTGGAGAGCTCGATGAGGCCTAATCAGTTTTTTGGAACTGGTTCAGAAAATTTAATTTTGTTTGCTAAAGGTTCGCTGGTGTCTACTTTTTTATTTTTGCAGTCACATGTGTGAATAGTCACTCCATGCCTACAACAATTGAAACAAATCGGACCAGGAATGCTTAAACATTTTTTGTAAGTGTGTCCAAAATTTTTACATTTTAAACAAATTAATTTTTTATCAGTTTTGGAATCTACAAAATGAACTTTAGGAGAAGATGCACGCGAAACAGATTGAACAGAAGAGCTATCCGAAACAAGTTCTTTAATTTCTTTATCTAATCTAAAAATTTGGTCAATAGAACTAATGTTCCTGCCAACAAAATATACGGCGTGAGAACGCAACATATTACGCCTAATAATTTTAATTAAGGTTTGTTCCGAAAGTGGATCCGAAAGACGCAAAGACATATCCTGCAACTCGATGATAAAATCTGACAAAGTTTCAGTAGGTTTTTGTTTACGAGAACGCAAAAGATATTCAAGCCGATCATCATAATCAGGTTTGTCAAAATGTTTAAGTAATGCAACCTTAAGGGTATACCAAGAATTAAGATTTGAACGAACAATACGAAACCATGTCCTAGCAATGCCAGTTAAAAAATCTGAAAAGGAAGTAACAACAAAATATTCATCGATATCTCTGAAAACCATATACTCTTCAACACTAGTAATAAATTCTCTAACACAAGACTTACCGTCAAAAATTATCTTACTCTTCGAAAGATCAGGACGTTTGTAATATGTAGGTTTTTTAAAGTTATCCAAAAGTGAAGTATTATTTTGTAACAAATTAGTGCTAACATGTGAAGCATGTGTGGTCATAGCAGGTTGTAAATCAAGCAATCGTGATGAATGAAAATTATGATCATCCAAAGTGGGTTGATCAATTGTTAAATTAATTAATTCATGTGCAATGTGCTGTGTAGCAGGTGGATAAGCTAAATCACTAGTATCAGTTGCAACAGAAACAGGTTGCTCCTTAGGCGGCAAGGCAGCAGCTAATGCAAGTTTGTCACCTTCCATTTTTGCAAAATGCCAAATAAAAAATAGCAGTGAAATTATAAACGCAGTTAACGCAAAGTAAATTTAAAGTTAAATCTTTTAAAAGATAAAGCAAGATGCAGCAAGTTTACAATTGGTGAAAGATATTTAAATCTTAAGTTAAGTTATGTAACCAAATTAAATTATTTAAAATTATTAATATAAAAACTTATATTAACTTTAACTGAAATAAGTTTGTGACAAAATGTCAAAATATCTAAGTTACAACAACATCAAAAGTTATTTTACAACATTATTATCACTCAGTTAATTATTATTATTATATAAACAATGCTTCATTAAGTTATGAAAATATTTCAGAATATTTAGTTATATTTTTTCAAAGAATGTTAAATTATTTTAAGTTTATGTTATTATTTATAAAAATTAAACTTTATTGTTTATGTTTTATTTAAACAATGCATATACTAGCTCAAAACAAGTTGTGGAACAGTTATATTTATCATTAAGAAACTTGTATAAATTTCAAATAATGTTCACAAAACATTTTAAAAATTATCAAAACGTTCGAACAAAAAGTCCTAATTTTTTATATATATATAGCAAAAAGCTTTGTAAATTTGCATATTCAAATGTAAATAACAAAACAATAACACAATGATCATAGTTAACAAGGTAATAAAAGTTTAAGTTATATGCAATATGCATCAATTGGTAGAAACCAAATAATTGTTTTTAAGTCGAGTAAATTCTAAGAAATTTGCATGTGCAAAATACTAAATTAACATACAAAAGTAGTAAATATTATGTGATGCATCACTACAGACGTATATAGAACATTTCAAATATGAAATAAAGTTCAAAACAAGTAGTTAAATGAAAAGTTAATATTAACACGAACCATCCAAAACATTAAGTTAAATTGTAATAATATTACAAACAAAATCTATGTTTATGTATCAAAATTCAAGTACAAAAGTTATATTATATCACAAATGTAATAATAAAGATTACAAACAACCAGACAAAACTACTATTATAGGTACAAAATGAGATGGATTGCATAAACCAAGTCCCTGTTCGGGCGCCAATTGTATTATTAAAAAATAAAAAGTTTGTTGTGAAAATTACTTTGAATGGATAGGTCGAAATTAGTTAAATAGAATACTCGGGCGCCAGACCTACCACATTATTATACCATATTAGCCGGGAAAGCAAAGGACTATTAATCGCGAGGGGAGTCTAATGCAAATCCATGTTCATTTTGGGTTTGTAATTTATTTAAATTTACTGCAAAATTAACGTCCAAAAGGGTTACTGCTAAATTTAGAAACTATTCTACACTATGACTACCAAGAATTAAACGAAAATTTACCTTTAATATGGGTGCTGGTACAACCATAAATTTGAATATTACTGACTTTGTTGCATCTTTGTAGTTAAATATGTCTGGTGTTGCAAATATGTAAAGGATGGCCGTTGTTAGGTCCCGTGTGTTCACCTCCACATCACGGGAAACATCGTAATTTGAATACGATTTCCAAATAAAATTTCAAATATAAAAAAAACGCTTTTCGCTGAAAATAAATATTCCTCAGATTAGCACATGGCTCACAACAAAGGAAAAAATGTAAAACTAAGGAAAATTCTAAGGTTCTTACCGTTTTTTAAACAAATTAAGCTTGGAATAAGATCGCCGCCATTCCGCGCAAACAGTGTGAAATATTACATCTGTAAATAAATGAATCCTAATGTAAATCATTGAAATATATGAATCAAAACACTTTTCGAATTTGGAAAAACACTTACCATTAAAAAATAGTTGACAATCTAATGAATTATCATGTGAAAAATTACGATTATAATTTTCACATGTTTCTCGTAAAAATTTTGGTCGTGAAGTGAAGTGACAGTTCTTTTCTTAAGTTTGTCTTGGCGGTAGGCGAAGAGAACAACGTCCATTCAGCCTAATGCTCGATAAAGGCAGAAACACACTTACCCAAAAGTGCACAGATTAAACAGAGAAAATGGGCGCGAGATAAAAACGACCAGAGAGACAACCAAAAAAAATCTTCTATCTCGCTCTTCGAGCGAAGGAGATCCATGTGACGTTTTTAACACGTTACACGATATTGTAGAATAGCTAAATGAAGGTCAGTTTTGTCCATATAGCATTTCTTTATAATGTTTTTTATAGTACCAATTGCTCTTTCAACCATACCATTGGAGCGGCTATGGTAAGGACTAGAAGTGATGTGCTCGATTTGCCATTGAGAAGTGAAAATATCAAATTCATTAGAATTAAAAGGAGGGCCATTATCAGAATGCAAAAATCTAGGAATGCCATGTCGAGCAAATATAGATTTCAAATGAGAAATAACATTACTGGCAGTGGATTTATTATTGAGAAGGGCAAGTTCTACATACTTAGAGAAGTAGTCTTCAACTAGTAAGTACTTCTGTGAATTAAAATCAAATAAATCTACACCAACTTTGTACCAAGGAATAAGAGGAATTTCCTGGTGACATAATGGCTCTTTAGTATTATTGCGCCTGAAAGTTAGACAAACATGGCATGAATTAATATAAATTTCAATATCTGAATAGATATTAGGCCAATAGACTGAATTTCTGGCTAGACTTTGGCAGCTCTTGATACCTTGGTGACCTTCATGCAAGAGTTTCAATATATCATTTCTAAGAGAGATTGGAACAACAATATTATTATTTTTTAGGATTATTCCATTTAAGACTTGTAATTCATTTTTTATTGAGAAATAGGGTCTTATGCTTTCAGGGAGATTTTTTTTATGTTCTGGCCATCCATTAATACAGGACTTAATAGTGATTAAATCCTTGTCTTTGGCAGTATGATCTTGAAATTCTTTTAATTTATAAGGGCTAATGGACAATGACTGAAGTACCAGATTGACATGAAGATCTATATCAGTCTCTAGGTCAGTTAAAGCTGGGTCTGGTAAAGCTGATCTTGACAGTGTGTCTGCTACATATATTATATGGTTGGAGTCTGAGCATGATTATTTGTAAACGGGCTGGAATACTGTAAAGTGGCTTTTTGAAAAGTGAGACAATGGGTTTGTGGTCTGTTTCCACAGTGGCATGTCGACCATAGATGTACTGGTGAAATTTAGTACATCCGAAAAGAATGGCTAACAGTTCCTTTTCTATTTGGGAGTAAGCTTGTTGTGCTTGACTAAGAGAGGCAGAAGCATATGCTATTGGCTGTTTTTCGTGACTTATGACTGCCCCCATAGCATCTTTGGATGAGTCAACTGACAGAACAATGTCTTTGCTTTGATCATAAAATGCCAACACTGGTGCTTCTGAAATTTTAATTTTTAGGTTCTCGAACTCCTTATTTTGTGAATCTGACCAGTCAAATTTTACATTCTTGGATAAAAGGGATCTTAAATTAGTGGTTTTTTGTGACAAATTTGGGATATATGACCCTAAATAAGTTACCATGCCCATAAAGCGTTGTAGTTCAGATAGATTAGTGGGTGGTAACATTTGGCATATTGCTTGGACTTTAGCCGGATCTACACTTACACCATTCTCACTAAAAACATGTCCCAAGTATTTGACCTGAGATTGACAGACATTGGACTTGTCTTTATTAAATTTAATGCCTATTTGTTCAGCTCTTTGTAGAACACATTTTAACCTTTCATCATGTTCCTCCTTAGTTTTGCCATGCACGAGCAAATCGTCCATCATGACCTTGACCCCATCAAGGTCACTGAACCTACTGGTCATCTCTGCGTGAAAAATTTCAGGAGCCGCATTGATTCCAAAGGGGAGCCTAAGAAAACGATAACGACCAAATGGTGTTATGAAGGTACATAGCTTTGAGGAAGCTTCATCTAGTTTTAGCATATAAAATCCCTTATTGGCATCTAAAGTAGAAAAAAATTTTGCACCTGTTAAACTAGTTTTGATTTCATCTATAGTAGGGAATTGGTAGTGAGCTCTCATGATTCCTTCATTTAGCTTCCTGGGATCTATGCAAAGTCTAAGTTTTCCATTTTTTTTAGAAGTAAGTACTATTGAATTGACCCAGTCAGTGGGTTCATTGACTTTAGTTATTATTTTGTCTTTTTCTAATACTTCTAGTTCCTGTTTTAGCTCATCAAGTAAAGAAAAGGGAACTCTGCGACATGCAACTACAGAGGGGACAGCATCTGGTTTTAAAGTAAGGTGACATTTGAAATCTGTCAAAGTACCTATTCCTTCGAACAAATGAGAATATTCTGATAGTAAGGAAGTGTTATCAAATGTGACATTGTGTATTCTTTTGACAAGTTCTAAGTATTCACAACTTTTTCGGCCTATGACATTTTGACAGTTAAGATCCATTATGTGAAAGTTAAGCAAAAACTTTTTGTTATTATGTAGGACATTGACTTCACATTGACCCACAGTGGGGAGTATTTCACCACTGAATGTAGATAGTTTGTGACTGCTCTTTTTTATGCAAGACAATGGTAATTTATGTTTCTTAAAAGTGAAAAATGACAAGATATTGGTGTCTGCACCTGTATCGAATAAAAATTTTGTATAGTGACCATTTATGTTTAGATATGTAGTAAAATTATTGCTATTATTTTGTATGGCTGACAAAAATAATGTACCCAAAAAATATTGTTCATTGCTATTAATTATTATATTGTTATCATACGTTTCATTGTTGATTTCTTCCACACAATTGATCTTTCTTGAACGGCAGACAGAAGCAAAATGGCTTCTTCGTCCACAGTTGCGGCAGACAGCTCCCAATGCTGGACATCTGATTTTGTGCACCTGACCACAGTTGCTGCATACTTGGTTGCTGTTTTGTCGACTATCTTGACTGGTGTATCTTCGCTGACTGGAAGAACTCCTAGGCTGGCTCATTGGTCTAAAATTGTATGTATTTAGTCTTGACGTGTTGACCACACTAATACCTTGAGTCTGAGATAATGATTGGGTGTCGAGTTTCGTGTTTCTGATCATTTTTGCTAATGTGACGGCTGCATCAAAAGTTCTGGGTTTTTCTATTATTATTCTTTCCTTGGTATATGTACAAACACGGTCACGGCCGCCTGACCAGCTTTAAGGCGATTTTGCCATGCACTCGTTTTGTACGATTCGTTAGTGGGCGGGCTCTCGACTTTTTATGAATGAACAGCAATAGTTCGGTTGTGTTGTGATGAATGTATGCTCATGATATTACATTTTGTTAGGAATTCGTAAATGATTTAGTGAATGTCCTCTTTTCAATTACCTACATAATTAAATCCGGAAACAGTTGTAATCGTTCGTGCTATTTACGAAGTAAGAGTTCTGTAGATTATTTAACAACTTATTTATTTATAAGAATCATAACTCCTGAATAATTCAGTGATATTTTATATGTCACTAACGGCCGCACTCTAAGGCGTCAATTAAAGGTAATGCTTCATTAAGTCGCGTGTTGTCTTCTTTTGTTTTACCAAGAAATTTTGTTTCTACAAAGAAAGTGACAGCATCAACTTTAATTTAAATTAAAAGTTTAAATATGAAGGTGAAATTTTACACGAAAGTAGGTAATTATTAGGAGTCGTTGCCTAAAAAGGATTTTAGGAAACTTCATTAAAATGGGGATAAATGTGTATAAATTTAAAATTAAATTTTTTAAGGTTTTTAATATCGGAGTTGGTAATTAATTAGGCTTCTAATTACCTAGAGAAATAGAAAATGGTAGTATTTTCTTATTTATACTCTAAGGGGTTACAATGTATGATCAAAGTTTTGTTCTGCGCGTGCGAAGCCGCTGACGGAAAGCTAGTACCTATTTTTACAAGAGCATAATAAAAATAAAAGAAATAATTATTAAGCTCATACTATTTGACAGTAAAAAGGCTATAGGTTTACTTTAAAAATATGGCTATACCAGATTCATGAATTCAATATTAAAATCGAAACCAAATGTAAAATTACGCGTTGATTATTGTTGTTGTTTTATTATTTCTTTATTTGGTCTCGATATCGCACGCGCATCACAGAAATCCCGAGATGTTGCCAAACCGCTGGCTGTAGGTAGCTGTGTAGCGGCATAGAGCAACGTCGCGCATAATATTTTCTCTCGCTCGCACTTACGGGCCTTACCCGGCGCATCATCCATAAGTCCAGTTCAGTGCGATCAAGAGTAAATATTATGCGACTGCCACGAGCGTTGGTGTTTACAATAATTATATCTATCTCTTACTTTTGTCTGTTCTCATTTGCCTCAAAAATCACAGGTATTAAATTACAACGAACGAACTCTATCAAACAAAAGAAGGTGATAAGTTGATGATTTAATAAAATAACATTTTTATATTATATCTAGATATATAGAATAAATAGGAAATGACTTCTATATTTTATCTTGAATGGAGATTTTCATCTTATGTTTATTTAACTAGTAATTATAATTTCATTCTATGTTATTTTTTTATTAAATAATTGTCTCATTTTATTAAGTTAATAACATGACTAAAAACTCTTTAAATATAACATTACTCGTATGAGCACCCTTTTTTTAATTTTATGTTTATTTATAACTTATATTTAATTTTAATTTTTATTGTTATAGCGGCGGCAATAGAAATACACATTCTGGGAAAATTTCCACTCTCCACCAACATTATACCAAAGAAAATATACACTACGTATTACTGTCCCTACAGTCCGCTGACAGACGGATGGACGGATGGAAAGCCAAGCAGGCGCGGTCCCGAGGGGGGGGGGGGGGTCGTCACAGGGGACATGACCCCCCCCCCAAATCTAAGGTCAAATTGAAAAATCTTGTGTCAAAAAGTGTCTTGTGGAATAATGTTTATTTTATTATAGATACCTATTTTTTATTAGTGTAGTGAGTGACCCCCTCCAAAATTTCAGGCTGCGACTGCACCTGAAGCGAAGGCTTAGTAATAGGGTTCCTTTCACCCATTGGTCACACTTTGGTCGCGATCCCAAAAAAAAGATTAAAAAATTAGAACGTAATCATCACTACTACAGAAACAGGGAGCGATAATAATTTTTACCAGCAAAATAGTCTATACACTACACTTGCTTTAAATCTTTATTAATTTTAAGTATTTGAGTAGTAAAGCGTTTTGAATAAAATACAATTTTAATAAAAAAAAAATATTTATTTTTAACAACAATAATAATAAAACGGTAAACTCAGTAAAATCAATAAAAAAAAAACTTACACTTAATGATAATGATCACCGTAATAAGGAAGATCTAAGGACGTGACAAAATATGAATTACCTAAATTAATAATATTGTCATGACGATTTGTCATTTTTCTATATTTAATTTTATATGTCAATTTATTTTAAAAGCCCTCTAACAATTTGCTGTGTCCGAAAAGGGCGACTAAGTTTAAAGCACTTATAATGTAATTTTCCATTTAATGTATCTGTCGCAGTAAGATAGATATATCTATACTTAGTCTGCAATAAACGATTGACTATTGACATGTATTGTATATTCGTAAGTAGCTACTTATATATAAAAAATCTCTCTTACTACATTAGTCAACACGAATTTTGAGTCTGAGTTCTGTGTACTGGATTTCTTTTTTATTCCTTATATTAATGTAAAACAAATCATACTCGTTTGGAATATAAATAAATAACAGATAATAAAGGAAGCAAAACCTTTTTTTAAATATCATATTATATAATTGATATTTATAATTTACATGACTTTTGGTTAAAATTGATACCCTGATAATACCAATTTAAAGAAATATAAACTCTGAAAACATAAACAGTCTAATACTACGGTACAAGTACTTAATATAATGATGACTTTGCAAATTGGCTGTCAAATATTTTGTTGCTGCACAATTCGTTTTTATGAGGCGCAAAAATATTTGAGGCCATTCATATAAAATCCGTTTAAAACTAGTGAAATATTGCAATCACAGATTTAATAATATATCCCACCAAAAACATAAATGTGAAATGATAGCCAAGTTCAATATTATGATATATACCTACCTTGGTTGTTGACTTCAATGACAAAAGAAGTAAGATCTAAATGGATGCCAAGTTCAATTGTCAGTCCTAATATTTTATAACAACTCAAAATAACATTTCTTCTTATAACTTACGATAATTATGTTGAGACCTAAGGTCTGACTTGGCTAGTTCTCTATAAATGAACCCAATTTGACATGTTTATGTGAAATAGTTTTTGAGTTATAAGGGAATCAAAAGTGGCTCCAAATGATTGTATGTAATATTACACACGGTGCTACTCGCCAGTTCTGTTAGCTTGAGCTTGGCTTGACACGCTACCGCTTGCCTAGATTTCAATTAAATTAGAAGTGTCATTTCTTCTAACATGAACTTTTCCTTAAATTATAATTATTAGTTACTTTTTTATAGTTATTATTGTTGTTAAAAATGAGAAAACCTGTTATTGTTCATTTTTTATTAAGCACCTATAAATAAGTTTCATGTACTGTAAGTCTTCCCAAATGTATAAATAAATGAATAAACTCTCAAACTTAGAATAACGCCTATTCTAAGCTCTTAAAACTTACACTTACTTAGATTACAAAATACAGGATTAATTTTAAACTACCGGTTAACTCGCAGTACTAGATAGCTAACATCATACACAAAAACGTTTGTTCTACGAGTTTTAACATAACTCAATTCTTTGATCAATACAAATTTTCTAAACATTTTATTTTCATACAAAAATAAATTCAATATTTATCTTTGTATGAAAATAAAATGTTACGAATTTTCAAAACTCGTAGAACAAACGTTGTTGTGTATGATGTTAGCTTTTTAGTACTGAGAGGTTACAGGTAGGTTAAAATTAACCCTGTATATATCACATCATACCTACATACTCTTTACTTAGTTATTATTTACTAGCTGTTGTCCGCTTCTTCCTCTGCGTGAACTTTAGAATTAATAAAATCCCTCGGGAACCTTTAATCGGAATAAAAATTACAAAAAATAAACTATATATGTGCTAAATTTCATCCAAATACGTTTAGCCGTTTTTACGGGATTGAGTAACAAACATCCAAACATAAAAACTCTCACACTTATAATAATATTTACTATCGGCCCTTATTTAATATTTAGTTGCGGCACCATTGGCGTCTATGACGGCATCAAGTCGCGACCTCGTTGAATTGACTAATTTTTCACAAAGGTCAGAACCCCGTATGCTCTCCCAAACTATTACGCAGTGAGTGACGAGTGCCTCTCTCGTCCTTTCATTACGGTTGTCCCATCTTTGGACCATTATTCCCCACATATTTTCGATGGGATTTAGATCAGGGGAACGGGAGGGCCATCGCACCGTTCGTATATCGGGCTGTGCCTGGAGCCAATTTTGAACCGCGTGCGCAGTGTGGATCGGACAATTGTCTTGAAGGAATATCAATTCCGGTACTTCCGATTCCGGATATACCACCCGCGCGGTAGGTATTAATGCCTCTTGTAAGAGCTCCAGGTATGCCTGGAGGACTAACGCCTCCCAGAAATAGCAACAAGCTCCCCCGGACCAGCAGCACTCATCCAACCCCACATGTTGGCACAAATCCTGCCCGATTCGTTATTGGGGTTAACATTACGGGGCTCGTACCGTGTGTTATCCACACGCCACAAATGCCGCCGTCCTAATTGACTGGACTTAAAACATTTTTCATCGGCAAATATGGCGTGTGAGAAATCAAAATCACGGTACTCTCTCGCAAATCGCACCCCACCAATTTTGTTTCATTCGCTTAAAATTATTTTTTTCGCTGGCCGTCTGTGATGCACTCCCGCATGCTGGAGAGTTCTTCTTACGGTACGGACGGAGCAGTCAAATTCTGGGCCTGTTCCGCTGAAATTGAAAATGGTTGCTGGGGCTGTCTTGATCGGGTGTCGAGTGTCCTTCGTCTCCGAAACGGTTCACCCATAGCCGCACAGTATTTCGCTGCAATAAAAAAATATAAATAATAACAGAAAATAACAACACTATTATAAACTAAGATTTTTCAAAATAATACACATATAATTAGGTTTTTTTGTTCATATTTTAACCTGAATGGAATTTTATATTAATATTTGTATTACAGTTTTGGATTTATTGTATATTATTTTTGTTTAGTTTTATTTAATTTTCTTTTTACTTCATTTATTAATTTTCATTCATTTCTAATAATTTAAAACGGCAGAAGCTGTATTTTTCACACGTACTAAAATTCATAAATTACAGGTCAATTGACATAATTACATATTTGAGCTAAACAAAAAAACGAAATTATTCTTTTCAGTCTACGGCGATTAGAGTAAAGCCCGGCTCTTGCTCGAGGCACTACCTATATAGGTATGACTAGGCTAGCCGCAGCAGCAACGAATAGGAGCGTTTTTAAGAGATATCTTTCGTGATACCTATTTATTTTGATGATGTGTAATGATCAAAATTTAATGTATTTAATTAATTGGATAAAAATTAATACTTTAACGTAGGCCCTCAGAAGTAACAACGTTAGAAAGATATTATTTTGTAATAATAAAGTACAAAATTAACAATTTAATCTTTAACTTCTGAATCTTCAAACTATATTCTAAATTGAATGTAAGAGTTGAAAATAATTAAATACATATAGAGTCATACAAGTCATAAGCGAAATAGTGACTAAATAAAGCAAAATCGATAACTTCGCCATTAATTTTATAATGGATAAAAAAAGTCTCAAATTATAAAAAAAAACAGTCACGTAATTGATTGCCTTATTATCTTTTAAGTATCATGTGATTTATAAATAAAAAAAATACATTCAAGAAAGAATATAAAATTATATTTATTATTCTAGTCTTTTCTACATGCATAGGCGTAGATCCATCGATCGGTAGCTTATTTTATAAAATTTGCAACTCCGCAAATGTTTTGTTTCATAGAGCTATCGTTGGACAAGAATCCAACAAACATACTTTTTATTACAAAACCTGACTCGGTAGGCACCAAGGACGTTATATGTCCTTGGTAGGCGCTTGCAATGTTGCCAAGCCGCTAAAAGGAATCTAATAGAAAATGAAAAAGCAAATTCAGCTTTATGACTGATGAGCGAGGACTCGTATTGTTTGTGCGATACTAAAAGAGACAGACAGCGTCAAAACATTACGCGCGACGTTGCTCTTCGCTTCGCAGTGTCGCGCGCGACGCGACGCCAGCAGTGACACTACAACGGTTTGGCAACACTTCGGAGTGTCTGAGATTCAATATCTATCAGGAAGAACAAAATAACAAAACGTAATTTTCGACGTCTACTTAAAAATAGTTATTTGCAACAAGCCGTTAAATAAATCTATCTCAAACAGAATTTATGATTATGCGTTTATTTCTTTCTTCTTTCATTTTAAAATGAGTTTTTAACTATCGATATATATATTCGCAATTATCTATAATTTAAAAATATGATGCCATGTTGCCTTTGAGTTACTTGCAATATTACTATGACTCCACTGTCCGTCTGTCTGTCTGTCACAGGCTGTTTCTCATTAACCGTGATAGCTAGACAGTTGAAATTGTCACAAAAGATGTATTTCTGTTGCCGCTATCACAACAAATATTAAAAATAGAATAAAATAAAGGAGATTGCTCAAATTGGCCTAAATGCACAAAAAATATTACCATACACGGTAATTCTTGGCGTAATTTATAATTTAATTTACAGTCATTAGATTTCAACGGACACCTTTGTATAATATATTTACTTTAAAAAGGACTTTTAATTTTACCGGTTTGGAAAACATACGAATCATTTTTAATGGCTATGGGTGTAGTAACATTCAGCCAAAGACTGATCGAAGTGGTTTATATAACAATAAAAACAAATCTATTATGTAAAGATCGATAAAATATTTTTTTTTTATTACACTGTATTAATATCCACAACTATATTATCATGGTAGGCGACATCATAAAGTCTATTGCCATACATTTTTCGCCAAACACCTCCATAAACACATTAAAATCTGTATATATGTCAGACTTTAAGGTATCTATCTATGGGCCTACGTTCCCTGACTATAAATTAATATATAAATAAAATTATAAGGTGTGATACACTAAAAATCTAAAATATGGTTATCTTAAAAACATAACAAAAATAATGAAGCTACTGAATATATGGCTATAGAACCTAAATCTCTTAGCTTTATTTGGTTAACGAGTTTAAAAATTGTCTCTAATCTGTGGCTCATTCACAATCATCACACAGTTTCTGTCACAGAGTACCTACCTTATTATAGCCGGAAATGACACCTGATTTTAAAAGTTACTCTTATGCATTAACTTTAAAAACAGGCAACTATCTGTTAATCTACATGCTCTATATATCTGAATCTAATCCATAATTTCGGTAATTGGCTTGATTTCCCTAGTTTACTATATAACTTATTTATTTTTTTAATATGTTCAGTGTATATGGTTTATAAAAGTTCTCAGGGGTGTCCGTCAATAATATTCGTTTCTACAGTAATTTATATATAATTTCGAATGTAGGAAACAATTTTTCATGATTATTGGTCTTTAGGCCAAACATGTATGGAAGCTGAGCAATCTCCTTTGCTCTATATTAATAACGGCATCAGATAGACGCTTGAAATATTCACAAAATATTTAGTTGCATATTCACTTCCAAATTAAAATAATATTTAAGGGAGTTCCCATACAACAGACGTGTTTTTGCCATTTTTTGCTCGATATTATAATATAGTGTCTAATGTTGTATAAATAATGGCACGGAACCCTTCTTGCACGAGTCCAACTGGCACTTGGCCGGTTTTTAAGTTTATCGTTGATTTTAAAACGACAGTTTGTAAAACAAAGTTAATTTTTCGATAGCTAAATATTTCTCAATATCACTCATTATATTGTCTATCTATAAAAATATATTTTTATAAATAAAATAATATCAGCAATCTATTAGAAAAATTAACAGTAGTTTATTAATACGTTTTCTTACCGTCAATCCGAGCTCTCTGGAGATTTGGCTAATATTCAGCCCTTCTTCGTGCAAAGCTATTATGCGACTCCTCTCTTTGTAAAGAGAGGTTTCTTGAAGACATGGTCCAAATTCTCGCCAAGGTCACTTATGCAAACAAATGTCCTGTTTCTAGCACCATCGTTAAGTAAAAACAGGTATCAGTCCAAAAATAATGCGGGGTCAAACGTAAATCGAACAATCCAAGAAGCGTCAACAATAAGCGAAATGCAAAAACCGACTAAAGTAAACAAATAAACATTGTTGTTGCACCATTCATAACTGCACCCGTGCAGCGCTATTCTAATTGGTTATAGTAAAATACTGCGACCAATCAGGATGGGCCCGTAAAATCACCCGTCTAGCGCTTGCACAGGAAAGATTTTTTGAAGTGTACAGGCGGCCGTGACCCCCACTGTACAGTTCAAATTCCAAGAAAATATGTCCTTTAATATATCATCACTAATAGTGCCAAACTCGCACTGTAGACTTATGTTTTTCAGATCTGTAGCATAAGACTCAATCTCTTCATGTTGGCCTTGTTTTCTATTAAATAACTTGTGTCTTTCGATTGAGATGTTTACTTTTGGCAAAAAATACGATTCAAACTTAGCAAGGAGGACATCGTATGGAATAGACTCCATATCCACTTCAAATGAGTTGAAAATATGTAGGGCGTCAGTGCCTATGGCGTTGAGTAAAATGGCCACCTTTCTAGCATCTGCCTCTTCATCTAAATTATTGGCTTTGTATATTGTGTCTGATCTCATGGACGTGTGGAAACGGAAGTATGTAAAATCAAAGACAACATTTCTAATTAATAATCGGCAATAGACAATAACAGCATTGGATAGATACATAACATGATCAAATGCGGAGCTTGTGGAAAATTTATTTCTACCACGGCCACTGCTTGTGTGCGCTGTGCAAAATGTAACAGCTCCTTTCACAAGCCCTGCGTGGCCCTTCCCGAAACGGCCTTGATTAAGAGCTGGATGTGCCCTGGCTGCAAAGCTAAGGTTCCTAAGGAGGATAACTCGGCCACCCCGGTTAAGGGAATTTTGGAGGCCTGCACTGCCCCCCCCCCCCTGCCCTCCCGCTGTTGATAATACCACATGTAGTGGGACGCAGCAAGCTAGGGTTGACCTCGCGTTGGAATTGCGTTCCTTCAGGAGCGAAATAAGCGCACTAAGAGCGGAAATGCAAGAATGGCGCTCAGAGGCGGCTGATTTGAAATCAATGCTCAAATCCTACGGTGAAAAACTAACGATTATGAAAAATAGAATCTCAACGCTGGAGGCGAAGATCGACGCGCCTGTCTCTGGAGTGGAGATGCTCGAAAATGCCATTGACGAGCTCCAGCTGCAACTGAATAGCAAAGACCAAGAGTTACTCGGTAATGACATTGACCTGACCGGAGTGCCAGAGCAGAGTGGGGAGAATGTCATGAACATCGTCCAGTTGATGTCAGTCAAGTTGGGAGTCGAGTTTGACGAGCGAGATATCGTCCGAGCGGAACGAGTGGGATCGCCACGACGTAATCGGGTGGTAGTCGACAGCGGCGTGCCAGCGGTCGACGGCGGCGATGGGGATAGTGAGCAGTCCGAGCAACGGGGGCGCATTATAACAGTGCGTTTTGCACGACATGCTACACGAGAGAAGTGGCTAAGCGCGGCTCGTATAAGACGAATAATTACTTCGGGTGATATCGACATCCCCGGCCCGTCGCGTCGCATCTACATGAATGAGCGTCTCACTCGCACTAATCGGCGAATCTTCTACCTCGCGCGATCGGTGGGTCGCCGGCTGGAGTGGAAATACGTCTGGTCAAAAAACGGCCGTATATTCGCACGTAGGATTGACGGCCAACCAGTTGCGCTAATTCGCACAGAAAATAATATTGCAAAAATTTTTACATAATACAGTGAGGGTCACCGACGCCTGACCACTTCAAAAAATCTTTCCTGTGCAAGCGCTAGACGGGTGATTTTACGGGCCCATCCTGATTGGTCGTAGTATTTTACTATAACCAATTAGCATAGCTGCGCTGCGCGCTGGGTGCCATGAATGAATGATGCAACAACAATGTTTGTTTATTTGTTTACTTTAGTCGTTATTTGCATTTCGCTTATTGTTAACGCTTCTTAGGTTGTTCGATTTACGTTTGACCCCCGCATTATTTTTGGACTGATACCTGTTTTTACTTAACGATCGTGCTAGAAACTGGACATTTGTTTGCATAACGTGACTTTGGCGAGAATTTGGCCCATGTCTTCAAGAAACCTCTCTATACAAGAGAGGAGTCGCATAATAGCTTTGCACGAAGAAGGGCTGAATATTAGCCAAATCTCCAGAGAGCTCGGATTAACGGTAAGAAAACGTATTATTAAACTACTGTTAATTTTTCTAATAGATTGCTGATATTATTTTATTTATATAAATACCTATATTTTTATAGATAAACAATATAATGAGTGATATTGAGAAATATTTAGCTATCGAAAAAGTAATTTTGTTTTACAAACTCTCGTTTTAAATTCAACGATAAACTTAAAAACCGGCCAAGTGCTAGTTGGACTCGTGCAAGAAGGGTTCCGTGCCATTATTTATACAACATTAGACTATATTATATATAATATCGAGCAAAAAACGGCAAAAACACGTCTGTTGTATGGGAGCCCCCTTAAATATTATTTTAATTTGTAAGTGAATATGCAAATAAATATTATGTGAATATTTCAAGCGTCTAACTGATGCCGTTAATAATATAGACCAAATTTATTTTATAAAATTTCAACTGTCTAGCTATCACGGTTAATGAGAAACAGCCTGGTGACAGACATACAGACGGACAGTGGAGTCATAGTAATAGAGTCCCGTTTTTAATATTGCAAGTTAATCAAAGGCAACATGGCATCATATTTTTAAATTATAGATAATTGCGAATATATATAGATGTTAAAAACTCATTTTAAAAAGATAAGAAGAAAGAAATAAACGCAAAATCATAAATTCTGTTTGAGATAGATTTATTTCACGGCTTGTTGCAAATAACTATTTTTAATTAGACGTCGAAAATCAATTGCAAAATTACGTTTTGTTATTTTGTTCTTCCTGATAGATATTGAATCTCAGACACTCCGAAGTGTTGCCAAGCCGCTGTAGTGTCACTGCTGGCGCGATGGCGTCGCGTCGCGCGCGACACAGCGAAGCGAAGAGCAACGTCGCGCGTAATGTTTGGACGCTGTCTGTCTCTTTTAGTATCGCACAAACAATACGAGTCCTCGCTCATCAGTCATAAAGCTGAATTTGCTTTTTCATTTTCTATTAGATTCCTTTTAGCGGCTTGGCAACATTGCAAGCGCCTACCAAGGACGTATAACGTCCTTGGTGCCTACCGAGTAAGGTTTTGTAATAAAAAGTATGTTTGTTTGTCCAACGATAGCTCTATGAAACAAAACATTTGCTAAGTTGCAAATTTTATAAAATAAGCTATCGATCGATGCATCTACGCCTATGCATGTAGAAAAGACTAGAATAATAAATATAATTTTATATTCTTTCTTGAATGTATTTTTTTTATTTATAAATCACATGATACTTAAAAGATAATATAAGGCAATTAATTACGTAACTGATTTTTTTTTGATAATTTGAGTCTTTTTTATCCATTATAAAATTAATGGCGAAGTTATCGATTTTGCTTCATTTAGTCACTATTTCGCTTATGGCTTGTATGACTCGATATGTATTTAATTATTTTCTACTCTTACTTTCAATTTAGAATATAGTTTGAAGATTCGGAATTTAAAGATTAAATTATTAATTTTGTATTTATTGTTACAAAATAATATCTTTCTAACGTTGTTACTTCTGAGGGCCTACGTTAAAGTATTTATTTTTATCCAATTAAGTAAATACATTAAATTTTGCTCATTACAGATCATCAAAATAAATAGGTATCACGAAAGATATCTCTTAAAAAACGCTCCTATTCGTTGCTGCCGCGGCTAGCCTATAATATACCTATATTAGTATTACTATATTATATATTATACCTATACCTATATTACTATACCTATATAGTCATACCTATATAGGTAGTACCTCGAGCAAGAGCCGGACTTTACTCTAATCGCCGTAGACTGAAAAGAACAATTTTGTTTTTTTGTTTAGCTCAAATATGTAATGATGTCAATTGACCTGTAATTTATGAATTTTAGTAAGTGTGAAAAATACAGCTTCTGCCCTCTTAAATTATTAGAGTTATTTATTAGTCATTTAGTAGGTAATCTTTAATTTTAAATGAAGTAAAACGAAAATTAAATAAAACTAAACAAAAATAATATACAATAAAACCAAAACTGTAATGCAAATTTTAATCTAAAATTCCATTCAGGTTAAAATATGAACAAAAAAAACCTAATTATATGTGTATTATTTTGAAAAATCTTAGTTTATAATAGTGTTTATTGAATTATTTTCTGTTATTTTTTATATTTTTTTATTGCAGCGAAATACTGTGCGGCTATGGGTGAACCGTTTCGGAGACGAAGGACACCTCGACACCCGATCAAGACAGCCCGAGCAACCATTTTCAATTTCAGCGGAACAGGCCCAGCGAATGGTCAACATATATTCGGTTGAACCGTTCACTCCCACACGAAGGTTTGCTGAAGAATTTAACTGCTCCGTCCGTACCGTAAGAAGAACTCTCCATCGTGCGGGCGTGCATCACAGACGGCCAGCGAAAAAAATAATTTTAAGCGAAAGAAACAAAATTGATAGGGTGCGATTTGCGAGAGAGTACCGTGATTTTGATTTCTCACACGCCATATTTGCCGATGAAAAATGTTTTAAGTCCAGTCAATTAGGACGGCGGCATTTGTGGCGTGTGGATAACACACGAGAGAGGCACTCGTCACTCACTGTGAAACAGTTTGGGAGAGCATACGGGGTTCTGACCTTTGTGAAAAATTAGTCAATTCAATGAGGTCGCGACTTGACGCCGCGCGCATAGACGCCAATGGTGCCGCAACTAAATATTAAATAGGGGCCGATAGTAAATATTATTATAAGTGTGAGAGTTTTTATGTTTGGATGTTTGTTACTCAATCCCGTAAAAACGGTTAAACGGATTTGGATGAAATTTAGCACATATATAGTTTATTTTCTGTAATTTTTATTCCGATTAAAGGTTTTCGAGGGATTTTATTAATTCTAAAGTTCACGCAGATGAAGACGCGGACAACAACTAGTAAATAATAACTAAGTAGAGTATATATGATGTGATATATACAGGGTTAATTTTAACGTACCTGTAACCTCGCAGTACTAAATTGTTTGGTATAGCTTAATTAAAACCACGTTTCTCACCAAAATCACTGTATTTATTGAATGATTTGAAAATAGTTTAAATACACAAGTTTTGTATACTAATATAACGTTAATCTTATGTAAATGAATATTAATGTGGGAGAACACTTGACGCGGTTTACAGACACAGCCGGAAGAGAGCGAGAGAGCTGATACAAAAAATGAGATAAAGGATTTAGTATATCAAATACTAAACATTCTCGCGCCTTATTTTAAAGTAAAGACTGTGTATAAAGTAAGTTTATACAATCATAAAGATATCAAGAATAAAGATTAATTTCTTACAAGGCATTGTAGTTTTATGTTTTATATATAATTATGCTGTAGCAAAATCAATATCTCAACTTGTAATAGAATTAAATTTACAATCGACAAAGTTTAGATAGTTTACATATTTTATTACTTAAATATATTTCTAGTATGTAGTATCAATTCAAACAGGTAAGTACTTCAATGAAATTTAGGTATAATTTACACATTAAGTTGACAATATTATATTAATTAGGCATATGTAGCTATTAACATGCATATTATTATTTAAAATTGTTACATAGTTTACTAGCACAAAAAAATATTTTTCACTACTATTCATTATAGTTTTACATAAGGTTAATTAACTTAATATAACATTTATAACTTATTTTTTAAAGAAACTAGTTTGTTAACAAGAGCTTGAGTTAAATTATAGTTTTAATTTTAACAATAGTTTGTTGTGATTCACTTAAGCATAGAAATGATTTTGAGAACAATAAGAAGCTTTTAATTACAAAGTAATTTTGTTAAGAGCAACAATTTGTTAACAATTTTTATTTATTATAAGGTAATTTTACAAGTTCCAATTACTCAGTTTATATAGTTATTTAAGAACAATTAGGTAGCAAAATTAATTTATGAATAGGTCTAGTATATTCACCCTTAGAAGTACGAATAACAACTGATCTAACTAAGCCATCAGATTGATTTTTATTAGTAGAAATAATTCTGCCTAGGGGCCAAAAGGTGGGAGGTGTATTCTCATCTTTGATTATAATAAGGTCACCTGGTTTTAAATTATTTTGTACTTGTAACCATTTATTTCTAGTTTGCAGCTCTGACAAATAATTAAAATAAAATTTATTCCAGAATTTTTGTTTCATTTGCATTATCCTTTGATAAATATTAAGTCTAGGTTCTTTTAAGTCTAATACATTAGGTTCAGGTAGGTCAGTTAACGCTGTACCTATAATAAAATGAGCTGGAGTTAAACAATTTAAATCACAAGGTAAGTCTGTTAGTGGATATAAAGGCCTTGAGTTGAGAATACATTCAATTTGAGTTAATATAAAAATTCGTAAGTTAACTTAGAGTTAAATAAATGTTTTTTAAGTAAGAGTTTTACAGATTTTATACCGGCTTCATATATACCACCCATGTGGCTAGCTAGGGGAACTGTAAACTTATATTCTATAGAATTTGAAGTTACATAGTCAACTATATTACTATAACAACTTTCATTTCTAAACATGTTATACAAATCATGTAGTTCAGATTTTGAACCCTTAAAGTTAGTACCATTATCTGTATATAAACAAGTAGGTATGCCTCTCCTGGAGACGAACCTTTTTAAGGCACTAATAAAAGATTGAGATGACATATCAGTCACTAATTCAAGGTGAATTGCACGAGTAGCTAGACACACAAATAAACATATCTATCCTTTTGGATATTTACAATTTCTAGTCATTGAACTTCTGATAAATATAGCACCACTAAAATCAATGCCTACATGAGTGAAAGCACGTGTTAGATTAACTCTGGGTGCGGGAAGACTTGCCATCTGCTGCCCACAGACCTCACCCCGATATCTGATGCACCTAACACATGAGTGAATACATTTTTTCACCTCACTTCTACCGTTGATAGGCCAGTATTTTAGTCTTATGTTGTACAGGGTACTTTGAATGCCTGCATGTAATAATTTGATATGATAGTGTCGTACAATAATAGATGTTATGGGGTCTTTTGCAGGTAGTATAATAGGGTGCGCTTGATTGTATGGTATATCTGAGTTTTGTATACGGCCTCCTACTCTTAGAAGATTAAATCCATCTAAGAAGGGATTCAATTTCCTTAGTGGGCTGGATGTAAATGTGTATAACTTTGATTTGAATGTGCTTGTCTGCTGAGTATGAGTGTGGTTGAATGAGTCTGTTTGTGTAACTTGAGAAGAATTTGAATGAGTGGACTGTATTTCAAGAATTTCCTTCGAAAATGAATTATACTGACACATTTTTATTATAAAGTCATGGGCTTTTTTAAGCTCATGAATAGAAAGATATGAAGTAAGTTTATTATTTTTATTTTTTATGTTATTTATGAATCTAAATAAATAGGCAATAGACCTGATTAATTTTGTGAAATTTGAATTTTTAGAAAAGTATTCATAAAAGAAATTGTAATTTATATAAGATGTTTTAGAAGCAATAAACATACTACTATGTTTAGGTATGGTTTCTTTTAATTGACTCTGAGCATTTTGAATGAACTCAATAGACTGTGGAGTTTGTATGGGCCATGAGGTGATATCTTGACACAACCATGATGGTCCTTGCCACCATAAGGTGGATGATTGCAAGGCAATAGGCATGACTCCACGGGTAATTAAGTCAGCTGGATTTTGTTTTGTGTTGATGTAATACCAATCACTGCTTTTGGTAGTGTCTATAATTTGTGTGAGGCGGTGTGTAGCATAAGTATCAAGTTTATACTTGTATGGTGATTTTATCCAGTTGAGTACAATAGATGAGTCTGTAAAAAGATGTATATGATTAAGAACTGTAATATCTTTTGTAGAGTCAATAAATCTACTTGTAAGTTGAGCCAAAAGAAGTGACCCATTTAATTCTAACCTAGGGATTGATTGTTGTTTTTTAATAGGTGATACTCTAGACTTCGCTGTAACCAAGTTACAAGTAGTTTTCTTGTTAGGGTAAGTAGCCCTAAGATATAAAAAAGCACCATATGCTTTAATTGAAGCATCACAGAAACCTATTAAAATTATATTGTTTGTATGGTCTGAAAAATAATATCTAGGTATTTTAATATTTCTTAAATAATGTAATTGATTAACTAAATTTTGCCAAGTATTTTGTATCTCTTGTGAAACAATAGAGTCCCAATTAGTATTTTGTTTCCAAATATCTTGCATTAGAATTTTAGCTAATATAGTCACAGGTGCTAAGACTCCCAACGGGTCAAAAATTTGAGCTATCTGAGATAAAATATTTCTTTTTGTGCAAGGCACACTAGCAAGGGTTGGTATAAAGATTTGAAGTGTGTCTTCAGTGGGTAACCATTCCATACCTAGGGTTTTCACAGAGTTTGATGGTGAAAAGTTGTAAGGCCTAATATTAATGTCAATATGTGAAGTTTGAAAGTGAATATGTTTGAATGATGAATCTAAGTTTGATATATAAGTATATAGATCTGGATAATTAGATGTCCATTTATGCAATTTTAATCCTGCTTTACTCAATAAATCAATAAGTTCTGAACACAATTGAAAAAGCTTTTCCTTTGACATTTCTCCACACAAGTAATCGTCCATGTAAGAATTATTTATTATACATTTGGCAGCTAAACTATGTGTGTTTGCATATTTATCAGCCAAATGTGATATTGTGCGACATGCTAAATATGGTGCACACTTGGTGCCATATGTAACTGTGTCTAATTCAATACACTGAAGTTTCTCTGTAGGAGAATCTCTCCATAATATTCTTTGGAGTTTAGTTTGTTGAGAATTTATAAAAATACCTCTAAACATTTTAACTATATCACATGAAAATGTATATTTATACAATCTAAATCTGATAATAATTTCAAATAAGTCATTATATATGTTTGGACCTTCATATAATAAATCATTAAGTGATACTCCTGAGGATGTTTTTGCACTAGCATTGAAAACAGTGCGTAACTTAGTTGTAACACTATCAGGTTTTAAGACTGCAAAGTGTGGCATGTAGTATGTATTTTGTTCTGTAGGTGAGAAATTTTGTATGTAGTGAGCATGACCAAGATTCAAAAATTCATGTATAAATGCCTTATATTGACTTTGCAATTCAGGATCTTTTTTCATTCTAGATTGAAGTTGTAATAAACATTTATAGGCAATATTGAATGAATTACCTAACTCTTTGATTCTGTTTAACTGAATAGGCAAGTTAACTATATATTGTCCAAACTTATTTTGAGTAGTAGTAGATTTGAAGAGATCTTCACAATATTTGTCTGTGGGTGAAAGCATTTTTACCTTAGAAATAGGTTCCTCCTGTTCCCAGAAGGCTTGTAATATTTTATCTGTTGAATTAGAAGTAACAATCATGCTAATGTGTGTATTCAACAGTGTAACTGGACAGTGGTCAAAGGTAACTGGACCAGATATGACCCACCCAAGGGCAGTGTCAATAAGAAATGGCAGTTCTGGGCCAAGCTTCACACGTTCTGTATGTATAATAGAATAAAATAGTTCAGCACCTATGAGTAGATCAATTGTGCTTGGGATATAAAAAGTAGGGTCAGCAAGTGTTTGTGCTTGTTTGTAAGGGATAGGCCAAGCATGAGAATGTATGTATGTATGTGGTAGTGGTACAGTTATGTTGTCCATAATAATCAATGAGATATTAGTAGAGTAATTGTTGTAGCGAGATGAAATAATAGCATTTGCACTCACATGTATTGGTGTTTGGCTGTTGCCAATACCTTGTATGACACAAGCAGAGTTAGTTAGCTTGAGCTGCAGCAGAGTAGCGAGTCTGTGGGTAACAATGTTCACTTCACTCCCAGCATCCAGCAGAGCACGAGCATTCACCCACCTTCCTGATGAATCTTGTATGCGTATGATAGCTGTAGAAAGCAAGATTTGTTTTTTATTATTGCTGGATACTAGCACAGTAGAAGGATGATTATGAGAGGTATCGAAGGAGGACTGTGTGCAGTCTAGTTGAGATGTAAGCGTTTGCAATGCAGCATTATTATGTAAGGGGACTTGAGGCTGCTCTAATGTAGTACAAGCAGGCAATGCGGAGTGTACTCCTTGAGGTTTATCTTGTAGCATAGGACTAACCTGGGGTTGGTGTTTATCCATATGTATAGTTGTGTGGTGTCTACCGTGGCACTTTAAACATTTATATTTAGAGCATTTATGTTTAGCTTCATAGGGCTGTAAACAGTTAAAACACAATGATTTAGCTTTAATAAGCTGTATACGATTAGAAACAGATAGTTCCAAGTATTGAGGACACTTGTGCAACATATGCTTATTTTGACATAGCATACAGGATATGTTAGGTTGTGCTGATGTTACATGAGAAATTTTTACATTAAATTTATCAATTTGCTTGCTATCATTTATTAATTCAAAAGCAGTTCGCCTTAAGTTTAGAAATTCTAACAATTCTTTAATAGATGCTATAGTATTTTCCTTTCGATTTATCTCCCATGCAGCACGTAAAGAGTTGTCTAATTTTTGACTGATTAAATAAACAAGAAGAGCATCCCAGCTATCTACAGGCAAATTTATAGATTTTAGTGAGTCTAAGCTCTGTTGTAATGTTACCAAAAATTCTTTAAGGTTAAATTTCGAAATTAAATTAAAGCTAAGTATGGCCTTTAGATGATAGTTAACTACAATACTTTTATTCTCATACCTCTTTGACAAAATATCCAAGGCTTTTGTATAGTTTTCTTCGGTAATCAACAGCGACGATACAAGACCGGCGGCTTCTCCAGCGAGCGCAGACTTTAAATATTGCATTTTGTTGACGATTGGTAGGTCTGCACTATCCACCGATGCATAAAAAATGTTTTTGAATGTAGACCATTGTCTCATGTCTCCAGCAAATCTCGGTAACTCAAGTTGTAGCAATTTAACACGTGGCTTCCTCGTGGTGAAGTCCTGATGAATGGTAGTAGAATTTTGATCTATAGACAAATTTGCTGATTGCCGTCTTTGATTGTTGGTTAATTCTTCTATTTTCGACTTTGTAGAATAGTATCTGTCTTCAAAAGTTTCTCTTTCCGAATCATGTACTGTCTCGCGACTGGAATCGGAGTCCGCCATTTCTATGTTTAGTTGTATTTCCTCAAACCTGATAGATAAAGAGTCTAGTTCCCTTTTTCTTCCAGGTCGTGAATAGTATTGACTTCTGGGCTATATCCGCTGATGAAATTAACAATCCTTGTTAATTTTCCTTTGATTGCGCTTCTTTGCATTTTAAGAATATCGAGCTCCATTTTGGTACACTTGTGGCTAACCCACATATCTACACGGTGGAACACACACACACACACATAAAGTATTAATATATTTATATATACACATACACCATATATATCAAGTACAAATAATAAAATATCATTATTATAATATACATACATATAAACTAACATTAAAAACACTTACATTATAAATACATTATACAATAATAACATATTCACAATAAATCGACAAACATACAGACCGCACGTAAAAATATTTATTATGTATCAAAAAGTGTGGTATGCGCGCTGACCGCGAACCGGTCCGGCCGCCTGCTGCGGCCGAGTCGCCGTCCTCCCCGCGCCTCACCTCCTACCCGTTCGGTCGCGGAGCTCATTCAAAACGCGCTCTCGCACCAGTCACAATCCGACTACTAGACGGGGAACCCGTGCCACTAGCTTGATAAATATTTACATGTTTATGTTATTTGTTATTCGTTTTCCAACTGTTTAATATCTGCCTGTCACTCTGTGCTGTGTTGCTTTACCTTCTGTGCTGTACTCCCTTCTAAATTTTGTAGTAAACGTTGATATACAACAGGACTTATTCATTATAACTTCTTACAACATATTTATCGTCCGCTAACGCTTAGCGCCACTACAACTGGTGACCCCGCTTTTGAACATAAGCAGAATGAACGACGACGGACAACAGCCGAACGGCGACAAGCAAGAAACCGTTGGAAATTTTTCAAACACGATGATGCCTGCCCCGGAAACTTTTCGAGTCGGTGTGAGAATACCTCCGTTTTGGCCGGAAAAACCAATGATATGGTTTTCACAAATCGAAGGACAATTTGCGATGGCCCGGATAACTGACGATAATACGAAATATTATTATGTACTTTCGCACCTCGATCGTCAATATGCAGTTGAAGTAGAAGACGTTATAACCTCACCACCGACTAATGGCAAGTATGAAAAGCTGAAAACAGAGCTAATCAAGCGACTTTCAACGTCGAGTGAGAGAAAAGTAAAACAACTGTTGCAATCCGAAGAGCTTGGGGATCGCAAGCCTTCTCAATTTCTGCGACATCTGCAACACCTTGCCGGTCCCAGTATTCCCGAGAACTTTTTACGCACGATATGGACGAGCCGATTGCCAAACAATTTACAGACAGTGATTGCGTCACAGATGACTTTATCACTTAATGACCTAGCCGACTTAGCAGACCGTGTACACGATATTGCTCCAGCATCACCGGAAGTGGCAGCGGCTAGTAGATCTACTACGCAATCGACACTGGACATAATGGCGCGGAGTATAGCTGAACTTACGAAGCAGGTCAGCGCCCTTACTGCGGAAGTGCATAGCCGTTCCCGTCCTCGCCATAAGCAAAGCTACCAGGACAGACAGAGACATCGGACACCCTCGAAGCGTTCCTTATCCAACTACCGAAAATTTCCGCAGTGTTGGTATCATTTTAAATTCGGTAGTCAAGCCAAGAAGTGCATCAAACCCTGTGACTTTAAATCGGGAAACGCTCAGGGCAGTCAGTAATGGCGACTGATGATTGCCCACCGTCATTGCCCAACGGTCGCCTTTTCGTAACGGATCGCAAGTCGAAGATGCAATTTTTAGTGGACACCGGAAGTGACTTATGCGTATACCCTCGTTCTGCATTGCGTGATCGCCGCGATAAGACGAATTACCAACTCTGTGCTGCAAACGGTTCGAACATTGACACTTATGGTTATATACAGTTTAATATTGATTTAGGGTTACGCAGAGATTTTAATTGGAAATTTGTTGTAGCAGATGTTACTAAAGCTATTATTGGTGTTGATTTTTTATCTTATTATAATTTACTTATAGATGTACGTAATAAACGAATTATTGATGGCATGACAAAATTAACTTCTGTAGCTTGTATTGTTCCCAAATGTAGATCAATCCCCAGTATTAAGGTTGTGACTGGTTTTTCAAAATATCATCATTTGCTCTCTGAATTTAATGAAATAACTAAACCACCAGGCGTATATCACACACCTAAACATAACACTGTACATCATATTCGTACCACACCTGGCCCCCCTGTTTCATGTTCACCCCGCAGGTTAGCACCGGACAAGTTGAAAATTGCCAAAGCTGAGTTTAATGCGATGTTGGCAAGTGGCGTAGCGCGCCCTTCCGAATCACCTTGGGCATCTCCGCTACACCTCGCTCCTAAGAAAGATAAAGGATGGCGTCCATGTGGGGACTATAGGATGCTGAACTCCAGGACGATACCAGATAAGTATCCGATAAGGCATATACATGACTTTTCACATAATCTTTCTGGTTGTTCCGTATTTTCTACAATAGACTTAGTAAAAGCTTACAACCAGATCCCTGTTCACGAAGAGGATATCGCGAAAACTGCGATCACTACACCCTTCGGACTCTTTGAATTTCCGTCCATGACGTTTGGTTTACGCAATGCGGGCCAAACTTTTCAGAGGTTCGTTGATGAAATGACCCGTGGCCTGGATTTCTGTTATAGTTATTTAGATGATTTTTTGGTGTTCTCAAGGTCACACAGAGAACACGAAGGTCATCTACGTCAGCTTTTCTCCCGCATGAAGGACTATGGTATAGTGATCAATACTTCTAAGTGCGTCTTTGGCGCATCAGAGGTAACGTTTCTAGGCTATAACATTTCTCAACAAGGAACCACACCTCTGGAAGGTAAGGTCCAGGCCATTAAGGAATTCCCTGTACCCACAACGGCTAAGCAACTTAGGCGATTTTTAGGGATGATAAATTTTTATAGGAGATTTATTCCAGAAGCAGCCAAAATCCAATCACCATTGAATAGCTTACTCACTGGTTCAATAAAAGCCTCACAACCAATTGTCATGGACAAAGACGCGATGAGAGCTTTCGAGGAGTGTAAAGAGAGTTTGTGTAAAGCAACAATGTTAGCACACCCAGATCCGGAAGCCAAGCTTGGACTCTTTACGGATGCTTCTGAAGAGGCAATTGGAGGAGTCTTACAACAGCGAAAGGACGGCAACTGGCAACCTCTTGCCTTCTTTTCACGAAAGTTGAGCGCGGCTCAAAAGAAATATTCGGCGTATGATCGAGAGCTTTTAGCTATTTACGAAAATATTAAATATTTTCGGCATTGGCTTGAAGCTACTCATTTCACAATATACACTGACCACAAACCTCTCTGTTTCGCTTTTCGTGAACGGAAGAGTACTTGCAGTCCGCGTCAGTACAGACATTTAGATTTAATTTCCCAATTCTCAACGGACATTCAACATGTCTCAGGGAAAGATAATACAGTCGCGGACACACTCTCTCGTATAAATGAGCTCAGTGAACCAATTGATCTGGAGCAGATGGCAAAATTGCAGAAAACCGATTCAGAATTGACTCATTACCTTAAAGAAGAATCATCATTGCGTATTAAAAAAATGGTTCTACCTGGAAGTCGAACGGAATTGTACTGTGACATCAGTACATCGACTCCCAGGCCCTTTGTACCGAAACTTTTGCGCAAACAAGTATTTGACAGTTTACACTCATTGTGTCACTCTGGGGCTAACGCCAGTGCAAAACTTGTAGCTCAACGTTATGTTTGGCCGCAAATGCGAAAGGATTGTCGAGAATGGTCCACGGCATGCTTAGCTTGCCAACGCACAAAGGTAAATCGACACGTTAAAACCCCTTTGGGTACCCTCGATTTACCAACAGCGCGGTTTAAATACGTTCACATAGATCTTATCGGTCCTCTACCACCTTCCCAAGAATATCGTTATTGTTTGACTGCTGTCGATCGCTTTACGCGATGGGCCGAAGCTGTCCCCATAACTGATATTACCGCGGAATCCGTGATAAAAGCATTTCTACTGGGTTGGGTCGCTCGTTTCGGTTGTCCGACCGTTGTAGTTACTGACCGTGGAAGACAATTTGAGAGTGCAACGTTTCAACAACTCTCCAAAACACTTGGCTTTAAACATCGCCGAACAACTGCATATCACCCACAATGCAATGGTTTAGTTGAGCGTTTTCATCGCCAACTTAAAGGTGCCATTATGTGTCATGCTGATAGCAGTTGGTCTGAATCATTGCCGTTAGTATTGCTTGGCATTCGAAGTTCTTTTAAAGATGACCTTCAAACATCTTCGGCTGAACTAGTCTATGGCGAACCCTTGAGACTACCAGGCGAATTTTTTGGTCATAATGTTGACAAGTGCGCCACTGATCTGACTGATTTTTCAGTACGCATCAGATCATTTGCTAACAGCTTGCAACCTGTTCCCACATCAAACCACTCCAATAGAAAGGTTTTTATATACAAAGACTTATCTTCGTGTTCGCATGTTTTCCTTCGCGAAGACGCTCAAAAAGGAGCTTTAAGACCAGCGTATACTGGACCTCATGAGGTAATCGAGAGAGGACCCAAAGTGTACAAAATTTGTGTCAAAGGAAAAGAAGTCACAGTATCAGTAGACCGGCTAAAACCAGCCTACATATTGTCAGACCCTGCCAACACTGACACGACGGCACGTACGGAGACTAACAACAGTAATACTGTCATAAAAACTACACGTTCCGGTCGAAGAGTTCGATTCCCTGACTTTTATCGTCCTTAAACATGGACTCTCAGGGGGGAGTGATGTGGCTAACCCACATATCTACACGGTGGAACACACACACACACACATAAAGTATTAATATATTTATATATACACATACACCATATATATCAAGTACAAATAATAAAATATCATTATTATAATATACATACATATAAACTAACATTAAAAACACTTACATTATAAATACATTATACAATAATAACATATTCACAATAAATCGACAAACATACAGACCGCACGTAAAAATATTTATTATGTATCAAAAAGTGTGGTATGCGCGCTGACCGCGAACCGGTCCGGCCGCCTGCTGCGGCCGAGTCGCCGTCCTCCCCGCGCCTCACCTCCTACCCGTTCGGTCGCGGAGCTCATTCAAAACGCGCTCTCGCACCAGTCACAATCCGACTACTAGACGGGGAACCCGTGCCACTAGCTTGATAAATATTTACATGTTTATGTTATTTGTTATTCGTTTTCCAACTGTTTAATATCTGCCTGTCACTCTGTGCTGTGTTGCTTTACCTTCTGTGCTGTACTCCCTTCTAAATTTTGTAGTAAACGTTGATATACAACAGGACTTATTCATTATAACTTCTTACAACATATTTATCGTCCGCTAACGCTTAGCGCCACTACACACTTGTATGTACGTTGTTTGTTGTAGATAGAAAAGATTGTACTGTTTATTATGAATGAGAAATAGAAATATAATTTACTGTACGTTGCGTAGCGTTAGTTAGCGTCCGCGTTAGTTCATGCAAGATGGCTGCTTGGCGTCAGCAATCAAGCGAGAAAAGAAATCCGGTGTACTGGGGCGACACCTGCCGTGCGCGCTGTGTGTAGACGTAGCGTCGATAAAGCAGTCTTCTGTACAAGTACTGCGATGTTGTTCGCTAGCTCGTTCCGCCGCGTCGTCGGTAAAACAGTTGCGTTTCTATACCTTTTTGAATTTGGCGCTGTGTTCGGGCGCGTTGTCCTCACTCAGAAGGAAAAAATGGCGTCTTAAAAGTCGGCGACGATGGACCAAATTTATGTTTGGTATAGCTTAATTAAAACCACGTTTCTCACCAAAATCACTGTATTTATTGAATGATTTGAAAATAGTTTAAATACACAAGTTTTGTATACTAATATAACGTTAATCTTATGTAAATGAATATTAATGTGGGAGAACACTTGACGCGGTTTACAGACACAGCCGGAAGAGAGCGAGAGAGCTGATACAAAAAATGAGATAAAGGATTTAGTATATCAAATACTAAACATAAATAGCTAACATCATACACAACAAATGTTTGTTTTACGAGTTTTGAAAATTCCTAACATTTTATTTTCATACAAAGATAAATATTGAATTTATTTTTGTATGAAAATAAAATGTTTAGAAAATTTGTATTGATCAAAGTATTGAGTTATCTTAAAACTCGTAGAACAAACGTTTTTGTGTATGATGTTATCTAGTACTGCGAGGTAACTGGTTGTTTAAAATTAACCCTGTATTTTATAATCTAAGTAAGTGTAAGTTTTAAGAGCTTAGGATAGGCGTTATAGTTCTAAGTTTGAGAGTTTATTCATTTATTTATACATTTGGGAAGACTTACAGTACATGAAACTTATTTATAGGTGCTTAATAAAAAATGAACAATAACAGGTTTTCTCATTTAACAACAATAATAACTATAAATAAGTAACTAATATTTATAATTTAAGAAGAGTTCATTCATGTTAGGAGAAATGACACTTCTAATATAATTGAAATCTAGACAAGCGGTAGCGTGTCAAGCCAAGTTCAAGCTAACAGAACTGGCGAGCAGCACCGTGTGTAATATTACACGAATCATTTGGAGCCACTTTTGATTCCCTTATAACTCAAAAACTATTTCACTTAAACATGTCAAATTGGGTTCATTTATAGAGAACTAGCCAAGTCAGACCTTAGGTTTCAACATAATTATCGTAAGTTATAAGAAGAAGTGTTATTTTGATTTGTTATAACATATTAGGACTGACATTTGAACTTGGCATCCATTTAGATCTCACTTCTTTTGTCATCGAAGTCAACAACCAAGGTAGGTAGGTATATATCATAATATTGAACTTGGCTATCATTTCATATTTATGTTTTTGGTGGGATACATTTTTATCTGCTCTACTGTGATTGCAGTATTTAACTAGTTTTAAACGGATTATATATGAATGGCCTCAAATATTTTTGCGCCTCATAAAAACGAATTGTGCAGCAACAAAATATTTGACAGGCAATTTGCAAAGTCATCATTATATTAATTACTTGTACCGTAGTATTAGACTGTTTATGTTTTCAGAGTTTATATTTATTTAAATTGGTATCAATTATAACCAAAAGTCATGTAAATTATAAATATCAATTATATAATATGATATTTAAAAAAAGGTTTTGCTTCCTTTATTATCTGTTATTTATTTATATTCTAAACGAGTATGATTTGTTTTACATTAATATAAGGAATAAAAAAGAAATCCAGTACACAGAACTCAGACTCAAAATTCGTGTTGACTGATGTAATAAGAGAGATTTTTTATATATAAGTAGCTACTTAAGAATATACAATACATGTCAATAGTCAATTGTTTATTGCAAACTAAGTGTAGATATATCTATCTTACTGCGACAGATACATTAATTGGAAAATTACATTATAAGGCTTTCAGACTTAGTCGCCCTTTTCGGACACAGCAAATTGTTAGAGGGCTTTTAAAATAAATTGACATATAAAATTAAATATAGAAAAATGACAAATCGTCATGTCAATATTATTAATTTAGGTAATTCATATTTTGTCTCGTCCTTAGATCTTCCTTATTACGGTGATTATTATCGTTAAGTGTAAGGTTTTTTTTTGATTGATTTTACTAAGTTTACCATCTTATTATTATTGTTATTAAAAATAAATAAATGATTTTTTTTTATTAAAATTGTATTTTATTGAAAACGTCTTACTACTCAAATACTTAAAATTAATAAAGATTTAAAGCAAGTGTAGTGTATAGACTATTTTGCTGGTAAAAATTATTATCGCTCCCTGTTTCTGTAGTAGTGATGATTACGTTCTAATTGTTTAATCTATTTTTTGGGATCGCGACCAAAGTGTGACCAATGGGTGAAAGGAACCCTATTACTAAGCCTTCGCTTTCCATCCGTCCATCCGTCTGTCAGCGGACTGTATGGACATATTTTCTTTGGTAATACGTAGGTGGAGAGTGGAAATTTTCCCAGAATGTGTATTTCTATTGCCGCCGCTATAACAATCAAAATAAAAATAAAATATAAGTTATAAATAAAAAAGAGGGTGCTCATACGAGTAATATTATATTTAAAGAGTTTTTAGTCATGTTATTAACTTAATAAAATCAGACAATTATTTAATAAAAAAAATAACATAGAATACAATTATAATTACTAGTTAAATAAACATAAGATGAAAATCTCCATTCAAGATAAAATATAGAAGACATTTTCTATTTATTCTATATGTGTAGATATAATATAAAATGTTATTTTATAAAATCATCAACTTATCACCTTCTTTTGTTTGATAGAGTTCGTTCGTTGTAATTTAATACCTGTGATTTTTGAGGCAAATGAGAATCACGTGAGAATAGTCAAAAGTAAGAGAGAGATTAATTATTGTAAACACCAACGCTCGTGGCAGTCGCATAATATTTACTCTTATACGCTAACTTCGTCTCGCGCGTCGCGCGGCGTGCGGGGAGACTGTTCTGGGCCGGTTGGCCCACTGCAGTGGTGTCGGTGTCGCGCTCCGTCGTCGGGACGGAGCGGTCATCGGGGTCCGTCCTCCTCACTCGTCACGCGCCGTCCTCGGCGCGGTCAAGCCCACCGGGTGAGACCCGTGAGGGAGGCCCAGTGAGCGACCAGCGAGCGGGCGGCGGACTTGGGTGAGGAAGGATAGGACATCGTTGTAGATTAAATTGTTGTCGTGGGTTTGATTGGTAGTCCGGTTGGTTGGCCCGCTCATAACACAGTTATACATTTTTTTTTTTCTCTGTGTTTTATCTATTTTTTTTTATATATATATATACATTTTTTTTTTATTATTATTATTGTTATTTTCTTTTTCTTTTTTTTGTATAACATATATTACGAGCGGGGCCGTCGTCAGTCTGGTGGTTTTCCGTCGTCTTGCGGCGGCAGGATTTCTCTGGGGAGCGCTCGGCTGGTGCGGAGTGTGCGGTGGCGGTCGTGCGTCGGCGCGATGCCGCGCAAGTGCGCGTGCGCCGAGCCGTCCGCTCTCTCGAACATACCTGTAGCTATTCTCGAAATAAATTCATGTAAAGTTTCAATTTTTAAGTCTTTGTGAAGGGTTGCGTTTCTAACAAAGTGGCCCGCGTTAGTTATTAGACGAAGTGTGTGGTTTTGTTGGGCGCTTAAGCGTTTTCGCTGAGCGTCCGCAACCAGCGCATACCACGCGGGCGCTGCGTAAGTTAGAATGGGTCTTATGTACAGCTTGTAGAGGTTCACTCTTGTATGTAGTGGGATTGAGCTGCGGAATATGGGTCTGAGCATTGCTCGGGCAGCTTTCGCTTTTGCGATGGTGTTGTTGATGTGTATTTTCATACTTAGTTTTGCGTCGATTGTTATCCCGAGATACTTAGCCTGGCGTATCCACGGGATGGTCACGTTATTGATGTGTAGTGGTGGCGGCTGTATGCGATGGTTGCCTATAACCATCGCTTGTGTTTTAGCGACGTTTATAGTTAATCGCCATTTGTTGAGCCATGGGATTAGGGCGTCCAGCGTCGGCTGCATTTTTTCCGCGGCGTGACGCGGGCGTACGGAGGCGGTGGTGTAGGCGGTATCGTCGGCATACAGGGCCAACTTCGTCTCGCCCAGCACTGGGATGTCGTCTGTGTAGACTGTGTACAGGGTAGGGGATAAACAGCTGCCCTGTGGTACTCCTGCTAGTATAGGGCGCGTGGTCGAATTTAATCCCTCTACCGTGACACAGAAATTTCTATTTTGCAGAAATGATGCAACGATTTTTAGCAGTCGTAGTGGTGCGGGGGTGGGAGAAGACGTTGATAATTTATATAAAAGGCCCTCATGCCATACGCGATCAAACGCCTTCTCCATATCAAGTAGCACCATCACGGTGAATTCCTTTTTGTTTATTTTTGTCGCAAGGTCGTGCAGCATCCGAGTTAATTGCAGCGTGGTTGAATGGCCCGAACGGAAACCAAACTGTTCGGGCCGTGGCGTCGTATAGGTGTTTAATTTTTCTAATAGTAATTTTTCTAGAATTTTGGATGCGGTCGGTAATAACGTTATTGGGCGGTAACTGCTGGGTTTCGTAGGGTCTTTACCCGGTTTGTGGAGCATTATAACCTTCCCGCTTTTCCATCTAGTCGGGAAGTGGCCGGCCCGAAGCGCTCCGTTGTATATACGGGTGAGTGCTGCAATGCCTTTAGGTGGTAAGTGGCGGAGGGCGGCGTTCGTGATGCCGTCCAGGCCCGGGGCCTTCCGCGGTTTGCACCTGGAAATCTCCCTCCGGACCTGGGTGGGCGAAAACACAATTGGATCCATGTCTGTGGTAAGCTGCTGCGACAGACAGCTAATCACTTGTGACTTTACAGCCATCACGTGCTCACTGTCTGTCGTTGGGTTGGGGGTGAATTGTCGCTCTAAGTGGTCTGCGAATAGCTCGGCCCTGTCTATAGCGGCGTATTTAGGTATATTGTGTTCGTTTATAAGTGGGCGTGTTTTAGGTTTTTCCGATGATAGTTGCTTGCAGAGGCGATAGACTGAGGGCATGTCGTCGCCTACTGCAAGCAAATGGTTTTCCCATGCGACGTTTGCGTGAACCTCCATTTCACGTTTGATTTTCTTTGTTAGATTATTAACCTCGGCTTTTGTTCTAGGGCATCGGGTTGTCTGCGCAGCCTGCGCTTTTCCTGTATCTGAGCTTGTATTCGATAAGGTAAGTTGTAATCATTTTTGTTATTACCTGCTGATAGAGTGTGGGAGGCTGTTGTTAGCGCAGTCTGTACTGCCACGGTAAACTCTTCGGTAGCGGCGTCTACATCGGTGGGCGTGTTGATAGGCCGGGTGGGCGTGTTTTGCGCCGCCTCATTTTGGAATTTTTTCCAATCTATGCGGCGGCGTGGCGCAGCGATATTGATGTTTGTTATTGACTTTTCGATGGTAACAATGACTGGTCTGTGGTCTGACGGTAAGTCCATACTGACCTCTTGGTGGAATGGTGAGTCGAACCCTCTCGTAACCACCACGTCAAGGACGTCACCGTTCCCGCTTGCGTCATACCTGGTCGGTTCGTCTGGGCCGTGTACTGTGTAGTCGTGATTTAGCATATCTACGTATACCTGTCTGCCTGCGGTGTTTACGTCGGCTAAGTTACAGAGTGTATGCTTGGCATTAAGGTCCCCGGCCACCAGTGTAGGTAATGGGTGGAGGAGGTCCCGGAGTTCCTTAACGTCGAGGCTGGACTGCGGTGGTCGGTAGGCTGCGTAGATACGTGTGACTGTGCCCTCAAGATTGACGTCAATGCCGATGGCGTACATGGTACGGAGTTGTACGTCTGGGGCCGGCTGGTGTATAACTCTCTGGTGTACTAGTATCAGTAGGCCTCTGTGTGGCCTGCCCTCCGGTGAAATCTCATCCTTCCTGTACGCCGTATAATTCCGCACGCTAAAGACAGCGCCCGGTTTGAGAAAGGTTTCGCTCACGAGTGCTATATCAACGTCGTGCTCGCGCAAAAAATGCGCGAGCAAGCGACGTTTACTCGTGAGCGATTGCGCATTCCAGTGAACTATCTTTAGCGGTCGGAATTTTGGGCCGAAAATTGGATGAAGCAGCGTTGGATCTGCTCTGCCAGCGTTTTGGCGAGCGTTTCTTGCCAGTCTGTGGCCAGTCCGGGCTTTTCGGTGTTTTTCTCCGCCTCATGTATGTTTTTGTTTCGGTCTGGGGCGGCGTTCTGTGTATGGGCCTCGATCTCGCCTTTGGGGGCGGGGCCTAAGTTTGAACTTTTCTTTTTTTTTTTTCTGCGGCGGGTAGTTGTATTTTTCGCCGGGGCTGCGGGAGCTTTCAGTTTGGCATCGTTTGCGGGAGCCATCAATGTTGCGGCGGCGGTTTCACTCACCTCGGATGGATGAATGGCAGCCCTGGTGATTGGGCCAACAGAGGGGCCAGTTTTTGCGACCGCGTTGTGGCCCTCTTGTTTCGACCTTCCTTTTTGATGGTAGGGCAGCTCGTGTGATTGGCGGGGTGCGGCCCTCCGCAGTTCGCGCAGGTCGCCGGCTCTGTGCGTGGGCGAGGGCAGTCTGCGGCAGCGTGGGGCTTTCCACAGCGGACACAGGCCAAGGGCCGGTGGCACCCCTTAGAGGAGTGCCGGAATCCTTGGCACCTATGGCACTGTGCCGGGCCTTTCTTCCCACGCCATGCTTCTATGGTAACTCCGGTCATATATAGAAGCTCCGTTGTGTTATAAATGGTATTGTACCTTGAGTTTTTTGGAGTGCCGCGAAAAAGATGCATCCCGGTCGTCCCGCTCGAGCCCGGATGCGCTTTACGTGCTCAACTATGAAACCCTTCTGGTCTAGGGCCTCTTTAATTTGCGTCGGTTCCGTGTTAAACGGCAGCCCACGGATCGCCACCTTCAAGCTGCGTTCCTCCGGGAGGGCATACGAGTACCAACTCAGCTCTGGCTGTGTCTTTTCCAATTCGGTCAGATACGCCTGAACGAGTCGGTACTCGTCGCCGTCCGCGGGAGAGAAACGCACTCCGGTGCCAAATGGCCTGGCGCAGGGCGGTCGCCCTAGTCGGTCGTTCAGCTCTTTGAAGTGCGAGGTCCAGTCTGGGAGCTTTTCAACTATTAAGGGTGGGTACCTTTTATCCCTTGTTGTGGCTGATTTAGTTGATTCAGCTGTGGCTGCGGTCGATTTCATCGCTTGTGCGGTTGTCGTCTCAGCGGGCAATGTCCTGTAGTAGAACTCGCCGCCATCTTGACGAAGGGGCGGGGCTTGTGAGCTTTCCCGGGGTGTGGTCGGGGGTGGGGCCGGGGGCGCGGCCATCACCTGTGCGTATGAATGAGATTGAGGAGGGTAGGTTGACTTTTCGCTTACCGGCTCTCTCCATGGTATAGCCCCATCAGCATACCCTTCTTCGGAAAATTTCATATCTACCCTCTTCGGTACGATTTTTTCTCGTAGTTGTTGGAGGGCGGGGGTCATCAGTTCTTCCCTCATTTCATCCGGCGATAGTTGCGGGGGCGGCGTGGGTTTTTCTAGTGGCGGGGGCCTGCTGCCGCTGCTGAGCGATCGACGTAACAGTCGGGGGTCGCGCAGGTGGCAGGCTCGCTTGTCCGCGGTGTCGGGGGTAGGCGTCGTTCTGAGGCGTTTCTTTGCTGTCATGGTCATCAGTTCGTCAGGCGTCAGTCCGGAGGGCGGGAGCTCGATGGGCGATCCGCTGAGTGCGCGGAGTGCCTTGAGCGCATCCTCGTCCGCCGGGCATAGGGCGAAGGTTTTACCCGATTCGCGCTCCAGTAACCGGACGTATGCGGTCAACCATCGGCACAGCCTGTCCGACAATATGCCGGACTCGACCAACCGAGACACCATCACTGCGTCAAATACATATTTGGCGCTGGGTGATGACGCCTCGGCCAGTTTTTTGGCCGTCCCTTTGATTGCGCTTCCGGCTACTGCAGCGCGACTTGAAGTGGGTAGTTGGGAAATCGGTGTGGTGAGGGGTCGGGGAGTGACGAACGTCGCGTCGGGCACCGGCGGTGTGTTCGTTCCCGTCGTCTTGGGTGTGGTGGGTCTTGTTTTAGATGGTGGTGGTTTTTGCTGCGGCGTCGGTGCGGGCGTTTTGTCCGCCATAGTCGCGAATTTTCGCGAACGCGACGCAGCGCAATGGGCAAGATAACCGGCGCGACCCTGAGCAGCGCGCGAGGGCGCGCTGCCCTGCAGCTATGTGATTGGAGTTCCCCGCCGGCCGAGGGGCCGGGACAGGTACTTCCAGCTTATCACACGATAAGTGAGAAGACACTGTAGGTAAATTGTAGGTCCGTGCGCATTCGAAAGATCATGTGCGGTCCTCATATTTACTCTTGATCGCACTGAACTGGTCTTATAGATGATGCGCCGGGTAAGGCCCGTAAGTGCGAGCGAGAGAAAATATTATGCGCGACGTTGCTCTATGCCGCTACACAGCTACCTACAGCCAGCGATTTGGCAACATCTCGGGATTTCTGTGATGCGCGTGCGATATCGAGACCAAATAAAGAAATAATAAAACAACAACAATAATCATACGCGTAATTTTACATTTGGTTTCGATTTTAATATTGAATTCATGAATCTGGTATAGCCATATTTTTAAAGTAAACCTATAACCTTTTTACTCTCAAATAGAATGAGCTTAATAATTATTTCTTTTATTTTTATTATGCTCTTGTAAAAATAGGTACTAGCTTTCCGTCAGCGGCTTCGCACGCGCAGAACAAAACTTTGATCCTACATTGTAACCCCTCAGAGTATAAATAAGAAAATACTACCATTTTCTATTTCTCTAGGTAATTAGAAGCCTAATTAATTACCAACTCCAATATTAACAACCTTAAAAAAATAATTTTAATTTATACACATTTATCCCCATTTTAAGGAAGTTTCCTAAAATCCTTTTTAGGCAACGACTCCTAATAATTAATTACTTTCGTGTAAAATTTCACCTTCATATTTAAACTTTTAATTTAAATTAAAGTTGACACTTTCTTTGTAGAAACAAAATTTCTTGGTAAAACAAAATAAGACAACACGCGACTTAATAAAGCATTACCTTTAATTGACGCCTTTGAGTGCGGCCGTTAGTGACATATAAAATATCACTGAATTATTCAGGAGTTATGATTCTTATAAATAAATAAGTTGTTAAATAATCTACAGAACTCTTACTTCGTGAATAGCACCAACGATTACAACTGTTTCCAGATTTAATTATGTAGGTAATTGAAAAGAGGACATTCATTAAATCATTTACGAATTCCAAACAAAATGTAATATCATGAGCATACATTCATCACAACACAACCGAACTATTGCTGTTCATTCATAAAAAGTCGAGAGCCCGCCCACTAACGAATCGTACAAAACGAGTGCATGGCAAAATCGCCTTAAAGCTGATCACGCGGCCGTGACCGTGTTTGTACATTGTTGGTTTCAGCAGGCATTTGTAACGCTTGATCATCTCACTGTGACTATATTTTCTGTGCGTATTTTTATAATTAAGCATCTAGCAATAGTTTATTTTTTAATTTACTATATGAATAATCTTCATAATATCCGTATATGTATTTCAACTTTCAAGTATAATGGAAAAAGATTGCTAGTTAGACTTATGTGTTTTCGAAATAGCTCATCGCACTACAAAACTCGACATTTATTTTGCTATATTAATGCCGCAATTTTATCCCTAATAGACTTTTACACAATTATACGACCATTATTTTACCAATTATCAATTTATTACTTATATTATACAACAAATATTGTATTTACATTTGTACAGATAAATAAATATATTAGCCTATTAACACTTACACACATTTATTTACAATTAATCATCGATTATAGAACTTACCTAATTGCTACGCATCTGAATATCGATAGCAGAAATGAATAATGCAAAGCACCTCAAGTTAGGTTTTTTTAATGCTGGCTCTCTAGGTACGCGGCATGACGACTTTATTTCCATGTTCGACCGCCATGATTTTGACATATTCGCGGTTAACGAAACCTGGCTGCGGCCTGGCGAGGAGGGGCGCGCGCCCATCGTGCCTGGATACCGCCTCCGTCACATTCCCCGCCCGCGCTCTGTTTGTTCGGGACGCGGGGGAGGAGTTGCATTCTATATTAAACGAGAAGTAAAGATGCGTGCGCGGGCGCTACCTGCAGATCCCCGTTTCGATTCGGTCGAGCAAAGTGGTTAACCACGATAATAAACGGCAAGAAAATTGCTATTGGTACTGCCTATCGACCGCCCCGGCTAAATCTAGATCTATTTCTAGATGCTATAACCGACGCAGTGAGTGTGCAAGGCGACGTCGACCACAGAATACTGTTGGGGGATTTCAATGTTAATATGTTAAACAATGACGATACCATGACAAAAAAACTTAAAGAATGTTTGAATTACCTCGAGCTAGAACAGTTGGTCGCCTCGCCTACTCACTACACCGATACTAGTGAGACTTTAATTGATCTAGTGTGTGCCGACCTGAGCGTTAGGAATATCTCAGTCGAGCCGTTGAGGAATCGGATTGGTCACTCAGTTCTAATCTGTGAATTTAACGTAAAGCGCGATAAATTTAAACCGTACATTGTAAAGTCTAGGCCGTTAAAGGATATAAATGTTGATTTACTACAAAATGATTTATATTTATTAAACTGGGACAATTGGCACGATTTATCTTCAATAAATGATATGGTTCACACTTTCAATAAAAAAAATATTTCTGTCTTTGACGTGCACGCGCCGATTAGGACAAGTGTGATAAGGAAACCTGGGTATCCTTGGATTACTGACACCATAAAATTAATGATGCGGTTAAGGGATGATGCGTTAGCAAAGTTTAGGAAATGTAAAACTGACTCAAGTAGACAATGCTATAAGCAATATAAAGATTTAGTACGTACCGCACTGTACCATGAAAAAGTGGCTTACTTCCGTCATAACATTAACCACAGGATTAACGAACCGAAGGTTCTGTGGAAGAATCTCAAGGATACTGTTCTACCTTTTAAACGCAACAAAGAGCTGCCTTCTGAACTCAATGACCCAGACGTAATTAATACGCATTTTCTTAGCGTGCCAGGTCCTTCAGCGGCAAATGATTCGTATAAATCTGAGTTTACCTGTCTTCGCCATAGTGATAGTATCACATTTAAGATCACTAAAGTGGATAGTACTGTGGTGTCTCATGCGATTCGTAAACTGAAGTCGAATGCCGAGGGTTGCGACCGGATAACACTTTCAATGGTCTCATTAACTTTACCTGCAGTACTGGATATAATAACCGCAATCATTAATAAATCCATTGAAACCTCTGTCTTTCCTGATGTCTGGAAAATTGCTACAGTTCTACCGTTACCCAAAGTCCATAACCCCGTCTTACTAAAAGACCTCCGTCCTATATGCATATTGCCATGTCTTTCCAAAGTCTTGGAAAGGGTAGTATGCACCCAACTAACTGCATTCATTGAACGTAGCGGTATACTTCCGGAGCTGCAGTCCGGTTTTAGAAAGGGTCGTAGCACTACCACCGCATTAATAGATGTAACCGATAACATATTAGCAAATCAGGTTAAGGGCCAGTGCACAGTTCTCGTTTTATTAGACTTTTCGCGTGCCTTCGATGCTATAAATATCTGTTAATCGCCAAAATGAGACACTACGGTTTCGATCATAACGCGTTGCTTTGGTTCCGAAGCTACTTGGAAAATAGAAAGCAATTTGTAAAACTGACTCAAAGTAACGGTTGCCACAGCACTTCTCAGACGAAAACCGTGACTAGAGGCGTGCCGCAGGGTTCCATACTCGGTCCTATACTTTTTATACTTTACTGTGCGGATATCATCAAGTCCTTCAAAAAATGTCAATATCATATCTATGCTGACGACGTTCAAGTCTATATATCGTTTTACCCAAAAGATTACCAAGCATCTATATGTGATCTAAACGAGGAGTTGAGTCTTGTGGCCCAGTGGTCGGAGAAGAACTGTTTAGTACTTAATCCTTCTAAGACCAAATATATGATATTTGGTACTGATAAAATGAAACGTCAATTACCGGATAATTTAAATGTAACATTACTTGGGGAACCTATAGATCGGATTGATATGGTGCTCAATCTTGGTCTTTATATTGATGAGAGGCTGAGATTTGAAAAGCACATATCTGACTCTGTCCAAAATTGTTTCTACCGACTCAAAGTTCTGTACAAAATTAGACCATTTATATCCGAAGAACTAAGACTCCGTCTAACGGAATCACTTGTACTGGCGAAATTGAACTACGCCGATATCGTATATGGGCCGCGACTGCTCGCTCGAACTAACAAGCTCATTCAAAGACTGCAAAATGCATGTGCGCGGTTTTTCTACAATATACCTCCTCGATGCCACATTACCCCATTTTTGAACCAACACGCAATTCTTAAAATGAAATCTAGGCGTAAACTACATCTGGCATGTTTACTATTTGGAGTGATTAGGTCTAGGCAACCTGCATATCTTTACAATCGGCTTGTCTGGCTAAGCTGCAGAAGGCAGTGCTCCCAGCAGCTTGCTACTCAGTCTCATGGATCAGCATCTTTCAGGGGCAGCTTTCGCTATGCAGCAGCAAAGATTTGGAATAACATCCCACCCCCTATAAGAGCAAGTAACTCCATTTATGTGTTCAGAAAACATATTCGTCAATATCTCACAAATGCACAACAAAAATTAGGCAGTATAAATATAGACATGTCTTACATATCGTAACCAAGCTGTAGTCCTACGATGTTATGTGTCGAGGTGGATAGATATACCATCTGGCGTGCCCCAAGGATCGATTTTAGGTCCACTTTTATTTATCATTTTTATTTTAGACATTAATAAATGTTTCCTTAATTCTAAAATAATTTTATTTGCGGATGACATGAAGGTTCTAAAAGTAATTCGTAGTTCATTGGATGTTATCCAATTACAACAAGATCTACAACGGTTTGAGCAATACTGTCTTCTTAATAAGTTGGATATTAATGTATCAAAATGTTTTTATATGACATTCACACGAAAAACGCATATAATAGAATCTGATTACAGATTTTTCAATCTCAGATTAGCCCGGATTAACAAGATTAGAGATTTAGGTGTCATACATGACGCCAAACTAATGTTTAATGATCATATTGATCATATTGCTACTAAGGCTTCTAAAGCTTTGGGGTTTGTAATGCGTATGTACAGCGACTTCAATTCTATAAAAGCGATAAAAGTGTTGTACTGTGCCTTCGTACGCAGCCATATGGAATACGTCTCGCAGGTGTGGAATCCGATATTTACATTACGCGCTTGGAGAAGGTACAAAAAAGATTTCTGCGATTTCTCGATTTTAAAGCCCGACAGTATTCTGCAAGTTACGAGCATCGTTGCAAGCGTTATCACTTTCTTCCTCTTCAAATTCGCCGTGAAGTAAATGACGCTTGTTTTATATCTAAACTTGCTAATGGCAGCATTGATTGCGCGGAGTTATTGTCGAAAATTGGTCTCCGTACTAATGTACTAAGTCTGCGTCGTCGCCAGTTGCTCAATGTACCCTTTGCTCACACAAACTATCGACACAACACATTCCTAATGCGTGGATGTGAAATTTACAACAAGTATAGTATTGAGAACGACTTTGACTTATTCTCAACAAGCCCAGCGACAGTCAGACGAACTATAGCTTCGAATTATTTTAAATAGGCATTAATTAAATAAGTGGGTATGCTCAATATTCAAACTGGCGTCTGTTTCCTTTCTTTTTTTTTAAGATAGTATAAATTGTTAGCTGTAATAAATATATTATGATATGAAGAATATTATAAGCATGTAAGCATATTATAGTAGGATAAAAGATTATGAGATAGTTATAGTTATATAAGCATGTTTAATATGTGGAGGTTCTTAATTGGCTTTTAGATATTGTTGTTTGTTTATTTAATAAGTCATTGATAGCTGTAAACCTTCCTAAAATAAAATAAATAAATATAACTTAATAAACCTACTTAAATACTAAATTAAAACCAAGCATATAAAACAACAAATAAATAAAAACTAATTTTAATATTGAAAATAAATTAAAAAAGTCAGTAATTGGTAACCAGTAAAAACAGTGCACCAGACCATATTGGATTGGATTGGCGTTGTTGGTTTGACGGTGATTGTGGCAGGTCAGCAGTCATTTCTCCATTAAAACTTGGTTCATGGTTTGAAAAGCATAAACAATTTTGTACATGACACTTATCCTACTTCTTATACACAACACAGTTGTAAGCAATTTAAAAATAAAATGTAAGTGCTATTTGCCGTTGTTCTCAAATGTGGCGTTTTGTGGATGTGATGAGTTTTTAACTGGGTCCAGTCTGCAAAATAAGTCATTTATGTCAGTGTTTCATGGTTTGTTTACCTTGAAAATGTGTTGTTGTGTTATTTACTGTTTAGATAAGATTACTGAATATGTTACTCACTTAACTTTTTTTTTTCGTTCACGAGTACAATTTGTAATATTTCATTTTTATTTAATATAATACTTCAATCTTGTGTCATAGTGTCTGGCATCCACAAATCAGAAAGGGAACCAGTTGAAAACCAGCGTCAGTGTAAACTGACTCATGCTGAACTGGATCCTTTTCGGTCCAGCTGTGGATATTTGTAATGTATGTTTTTTTTAATGTCCGTCATTTAGTGTATATATATATATATATCCAGTAGTGCATCTTATATATATATATATATATATATATGTATATGTGTGTGTGTATAAATTTAACCATTTTTATGTATCCACGTCTGTTCCGAATAAATGTTTTTCATTTCATTTCATTTCAATTGCTGTTTTTTCTTTCAAAAGTTTAATACTTGTAAAAGTATTCATTTGACATTGTGGGTTACCTATAATGCGAAGAGATGGCGCTGCCTTGCAGCTTAAGAATGGCTAGAAGAATTTCGATGCGGTCCGTTAGGGCCGCGGTAGCATAATTGGTCAGTGCATTCGCCCGGATTGCAAAGGGTGCGGGTTCGAGTCCCGTCTGCTGCCTGGTCCGCATGGAATTTTTTCTAGTTATATTTTCTTTAGATTTAACATCAAGCAGTTACATGCTTTAAAAATAATAAAAATTATAACTATAATTGTTATTTCTTCTTTCAAATGTTTAATACTTGTAAAAGTATTCATTTCAAATTGTGGGTTACCTATAATGCGAAGAAATGGCGCTAGTCTATGACGGCATCAATTCGCGACCTCATTGAATTTACTAATTTTTCACAAAGGTCAGAACCCCGTATGCTCTCCCAAACTGTTTCGCAGTGAGTGACGAGTGCCTCTCTCGTCCTTTCATTACGGTTGTCCCATCTTTGGACCATTATTCCCCACATATTTTCGATGGGATTTAGATCAGGGGAACGGGAGGGCCATCACACCGTTCGTATGGTTCGTAGGGCTGTGCCTGGAGCCAATTTTGCAGTGTGCATCGGACAATTGTCTTGAAGGAAAATCAATTCCAGTATTTCCGATTCCGGATATGCCACCCGCGCGGTAGGTATTAATGCCTCTTGTAAGAGCTCCAGGTATGCCTGCCCGTTAGTCCTCCCAGAAATAGCAACAAGCTCCCCCGAACCAGCGGCACTCATCCAACCCCACATTTTGGCACAAATTCTGCCCGATTCGTTATCGGGGTTAACATTACGGGGCTCGTACCGTGGATGACAATCCACACGCCACAAATGTCGCCGTCCTAATTGACTGGACTTAAAACATTTTTCATCGGCAAATATGGCGTGTGAGAAATCAAAATCACGGTACTCTATCGCAAATCGCACCCTATCAATTTTGTTTCTTTCGCTTAAAATTATTTTTTTCGCTGGCCGTCTGTAATGCACTCCCGCACGATGGAGAGTTCTTCTTACGATACGGACGGAGCAGTCAAATTCTTCAGCAAACCTTCGTGTACACACAGTATTTCGCTGCAATTTTTTATTTTTGTTTATTAGGAAACTCAACAGCTTTTATTTATTAATTACATGCTTAAGTAAACTTATTTAAAAAACTAAGCCAATTACAGAGTTTTACGACATTTTAGAATAATTAAGGAAGTAAAATATAAATTATTTTCTTAGAAACACAAAATTACAAAATAAGAAAATCTGAATACGTTATTCTTATCATAAACTGAAGTAACAAATAAATAAACACTTTTTAATCGATTGTCAGTATAGATTCACAATTTCAAAATGCATAAATAGTATTACAATATAAATATAAAACCGAAACAGAATAATAATCAAGTTTTTCTTTTTTAAAACACATTCAAAGGGTATAAATAAAAAATACGTTTAATATAGTTTTTGGAATAAATAAATATAGATATAGTTATAGTTATTAGTAGATAAGTATTTGCCAGCTATGGCTTATTTGATTCAGTTAACTTTTTTACTATTTCGACTTTGAAGCGATGTTTAGACGATTCGAAGATATCAAGCTTTTGATATTTTTTATTGTACGTTTCTAGCAAACGAGTCATGATGGCATTCATGCCATACTTTGTGCGAAGTGTGGGTACACTAAACAAAGGAGTTTTTCTTGTGCGATACCTGGGTGTACAGAATCCGATTTTTGCGAGAAGGTTAGGGCTGTTAAGATGATTATGGAGTATATCATGTAAGAGGCACATATCGATCAGTTCGCGACGAGATTCCAGAGGGAGAAGACCATGTTTATGACAATCCTCTTGATACCACGATGCTTACCACTTTTGAAACTGAGATGTTTCAGGAAACATTTTTGTATTTTTTCCAATTTGTTAATATACGTTGCATACTGAGGATTCCAAATGGAACTGCCATACTCGAGTATGCTACGACAAACGCTTAGTAGATTTGCTTCAGACTACTGAGGTTCTTAAAGGGTTTACAAGTCCTGATTATAAAGCCAAGGTTGCGGAAAGATCTATCTGTTATAGAGTCTATGTGATTGGAAAACAGCATTTTAGAGTCCAATAGAACTCCTAAGTCCTTAACAAGCTCAGTCCGATTAATTGGCACTCCATCAAAGTGATACGGGTAAACCACCTTATTTTTTTTACGGCTGAAAGTGATACAGAGGCATTTTTCAATATTTACTGTTATATTGTTGTGTAGGTAGTAAGAATACAAGTTGTCCAAGTCTTGCTGAATAAGTTTACAATCTTCAATAGATTTTACCCTCAGGAAAACCTTTTTGTCATCCGCATAAAGAAGATGGTTTGAAAACTTGAGGCATTGAGCTATATCGTAGATATAAGCGCAATAGAATAAAGGACCGAGATGTGAACCCTGGGGAACACCTGATGGAATTATTATATAATCGGATTTGAAGCCACCAATGACCACGGCCTGCATGCGGTTACAGAGATAGGAAGTTACCCATCTTAATAAGTCTCCTCGTATTCCCAGTTTATACAGTTTGCTCAGGAGTATGTCGTGATCTACACGATCGAACGCCTTTTCAAAATCTGTGTAGATCACATCAACCTGACCGCAACTTTCCATTTCACAAAGTACATAGTTACTAAATTCAGCCAGATTAGAAATAGTGGACTTTCGCTTTAAGAAACCGTGCTGATGGTGCGAGATTCCGTTAGTGATGATTGGATAAATTCTTTCGTAAACGATTCTTTCCATCATTTTACTTAAAATATTCAAAATAGAAATCGGACGGTAATTACACATATCCGCCTTCGACCCTTTTTTATGGATAGGCACTATGAAGGCTTTTTTCCACATAACAGGAAAAACGCATTGTTTTAAAGACATATCAAACAACAGTGAAATAGGATAGGCCAATGACTTAGCACATTTGCGCAGAAATATGGGTGCTATCCCATCACAGCCTGGACCCTTAGAAGTGTCCAGAGTTTTGAGTTTATCATAAACCTCGCTGGAAGTCACAGATAAACTGGATATTATATCCAATGGACAGCCCTCATCATTACTACTTGTTAATAGCGGTTGTGGTGGGTTGGAGGTGCAAAACATATTTTTGAAATAATTATTGAATTCATTACATATAGAATGACCACCTGTAATAGACCTGCCCTGGCTTGTAAATTGTTTGGGGTATTGAGAACCACCGCGCTTGGACTTGACATATGACCAAAAGGCCTTGGGAGTACTACGAATACCCTCTTCGATACCATTTATATATTTGTCGAAACATTGTTGCTGTAGGAGCTTTTCACGAGCGCGAAGTAATGCGAACTCATCGTAATCACGAGGGTTTTTATACCGTTTCCATTTTTTATGCACCTTACCCTTTTCCCTGATTACCTTAACCAGAGCTGAGTTATACCATATAGGATAATTATTCTTATGCTTATTTATGTGCTTCAGTGGGATAAATTGATCAAGACATTCATTCAGTTTAGTGTAAAAGTTAGTAACAGCTTCATTTATCGTCACATCGCACAGAATACTACACCAGATAGTTTGCGAAAAGAAATTATTTATAGCTACGTAGTCACATCTGCTAAAGTTACGGCGCGGTTGAAGGGACTCTTCAAAGGGAGTCACATACAAGTCAGTGATATTAATTGACAGAGATGGGTGGTGTTTATCCTCTAACAACAGTGGAGAAGAGGCCCTCACAACTTCACTATTTATATTACAAAATACAAGGTCCAGTGTTCGTCCTATACCATTCAGAATGTGATTAAATTGTGTAAGTCCAAAAAAGTTCATGTTCTCCACAAATGATATAGCAGCATCTTGCATCTCAATACTTACGTTATGGAGTAGTTCGCAGTTACCTTCGTGCCACCTTAAGCATGGTAGATTAAAATCACCAAGCAACAGATATATGTCATCTGGGTGCTTCTCGAATAACGAGGAGATGTAATTATTTATTTCAGTTAAATGCAATGGTATACTTCGAGAGTCCGGGGGAATATATAATAATATAATATTCAAGTTGTGCTCGGTCCCAATATCTCTTGCAGGCAAAGTCAAACAGAGCATCTCAATATTAAAAGTAGAAAGAAGATTTTGGCGTTGCGTAGCATTAAATTTACTCCTAATGCATATCATTACTCCACCTCCACTTTTTTTTTGCGTATGTGCTAAGTTGCGGTCATATCGGATTACGTTATATCGTTTGTCGCATAGTTCAGAGTTAAGAATGTCATCCTGGAGCCATGTTTCCGTAAAAAGGAGAATGTCGTAGTCATTGATAGCAATTTGGTTAAAAAGATCTAAACATTTTGTTCTAAGTCCACGAACATTCTGATAATAAATAGATAATTTATTATTTTTAATTGTAGGTCCCATTGTAAGATTGTTGAGTTTGTGACACTATGACTGTTATTAACAAAGTAATTGTGACACATTTAATAAGTTCACCAGTAATCATTAGCTTTATTATTTCATATATTTTGTAAAACATAATACCATGCATTAAGAGCAAACCATAGTCATTTTTATTGTTAATTTTATTATTCATGTAATTAAAAAAGGGTATGAATAAATAAAAAGATAAACAGGGTGAAGTATTCATTTGACATTGTGGGTTTACCTATAATGCGAAGAGATGGCGCTGCCTTGCAGCTTAAGAATAGCTAGAAAGAATTTCGACGCGGTCCGTGAGGGCCGCGGTAGCATAATTGGTCAGTGCATTCGCCCGGATTGCGAAGGGTGCGGGTTCGAGTCCCGTCTGCTGCCTGGCCCGCGTGGAATTTTTTCTAGTTATATTTTCTTTAGATTTAAACATCAAGCAGTTACATGCTTTAAAAATAATAAAAATTATAACTATAATTGCTATTTCTTCTTTCAAATGTTTAATACTTGTAAAAGTATTCATTTGACATTGTGGGTTTACCTATAATGCGAAGAGATGGCGCTGCCTTGCAGCTTAAGAATAGCTAGAAAGAATTTCGACGCGGTCCGTGAGGGCCGCGGTAGCATAATTGGTCAGTGCATTCGCCCGGATTGCGAAGGGTGCGGGTTCGAGTCCCGTCTGCTGCCTGGCCCGCGTGGAATTTTTTCTATATAAAATAAATATGTTTAATATGATTGAGTGTTTATTATTTATATATATAAAAATATGGGAATGCTTGTAATTCCAATTAGTATGGCAAAACACCTGACAACATGCAGAATTATTTTTACCTAAACTGTCAATCAACCCTAGAAAATAATTTACAATGTTATTTTCAAACCATTTCAAATTACCAATGTCGTTTTTCAAAAATAAATATTTTGTTACATTATTGCTTGAGTATGATGAGCATTTTACTAGAGAATTTCTGCTTACAACTAAATATACTTATATTGTAAAAAGACATAAATAGCACAATACAACATAATTTTGCTTTTACGTAGCTTACCAAAACAAAGTAACCAAAACAACCTAAAAGTATGGAATATAAAACATATGTGGTTATAGAAACTATATAGAATGTAAAAACACGTAGTCACTTGAGTTTAACAAGACTTTCAAAGTCACGAATGAAAACTGCTTCAGAATCATCTGATTTTCTCATGTAAATTCGGCCTGAACGGATCCAGGTGAATCTGTAGTTGAGCTCCTTGGCGCGTTTACGAGCTGCAGCATGCAGCTGTTTGTTCTCTAATGACAGATTCTCAATTACAAAAACTGGTTTTTTCTCCTCCGTATTGAAGCCAAAGTCATGGGTACAGAGCTTGTTTTCCTTGTTTTGTTTATTATATTTACTTACTGCCGACAAAACTGAATCACGGAGTCTTGGAGAACTAAACTTTACTATAATTGTGCGTGGTCTAGGGTTGCTGGGATCAAGTTTGGCGACCCGTGAGCAATACATGATATCGTGGTCATTCAATGAATGATTCACTGTATTTCCCAACTGCTTTACTATGCTCGCGACATCCTCTTTTTTTCGTTCTGGCACGCATTGTATTTCTAGGGTGTTAGATCGGGAAAATTGATCAAGTTGATTTAATTTACCTTTGAGGGTAATTATATCTGACCGCAGGGTAGAATTTTCCTTTTTTAAGGTTGATATTTCTTGTTGCTGTTCCGTAAACTCATTTGAGATCTTATCAAACCTGTCATTCATGAACTCAATAGAACACTTGAAATCACTAATTTGCTCATTTACCGTCTTGATACAGTCAGTCAACTCAGTTGCAAATAATTTAAGTGCACTTGATATCTCTTCACGTATTATTGATCGCAGTTCCGAGCGACGCAGATTATTATCGTCTACATTATTCGTATTATTAATGTTGAGCTTAGGCAGTCCTTTTCGATTCACTGTATTAAATGATATCTCCGCGATAGAAGTTGGTGTAGACGGACGAGCTACTGTCTCGGAGTTGTTACCCTTTGGTTGCTTCATCATACACATAGGACAGGACCAGTTAAATATAACGTCTGGAAGAAGTCCCGTACCATTGTCTGGATGTATATTCAGGCATAAAAAATGGAAAATCTCTTCGCACTTTGTACATTGTAAATGATCATCGTTGCCGACTTCTTGGGTACCCGCTGAACAAGTTTTCATTTTTTTAAGCAACAATTGTACTTGTAGAAAGGGATGGCAATTATTGCGGATGACCTCTCAGATCACAGCGGTGAGGAAGGGGGCACCCCGCTCGCTTGCGATTGCCGTGAATTGTCAAAGCACAAAATATTAGTTTTAAATCACAAGTAAAATTATCACAGGAAATTGAACACAAACAATATTAGATTTTACTGTCACTTTTGCTTAAATACTCAGAGAGAATTTAGAGATTCAATTAACACACGTCCGCTTCCAAAGACCTTGCACGGACGAACCGAATATAAAAAATAACGGAAAATAATTCAATAAACACTATTATAAACTAAGATTTTTCAAAATAATACACATATAATTAGGTTTTTTTGTTCATATTTTAACCTGAATGGAATTTTATATGAAAATTTGTATTACAGATTTGGTTTTATTGTATATTATTAGTTTTATTTAATTTTCGTTTTACTTCATTTATTCATTTTCATTCATTTCTAATAATTTAAGACGGCAGAAGCTGTATTTTTCACACTTACTAAAATTCATAAATTACTGATATGTAATTATATCAATTGACATAATTACATATTTGAGCTAAACAAAAAACAAAATTATTCTTTTCAGACTACGGCGATTAGAGTAAAGCCCGGCTCTTGCTCGAGACACTACCTATATAGGTATGACTAGGCTAGCCGCGGCAGCAACGAATAGGAGCGTTTTTTAAGAGATATCTTTCGTGATACTTATTTATTTTGATGATCTGTAATGAGAAAAATTTAATGTATTTACTTAATTGGATAAAAATTAATACTTTAACGTAGGCCCTAAGAAGTAACAACGTTAGAAAGATATTATTTTGTAAAAATAAAGTACAAAATTAATAATTTAATCTTTAACTTCCGAATCTTCAAACTATATTCTAAATCGAAAGTAAGAGTAGAAAATAATTAAAAACATAATATAGAGTCATACAAGTCATAAGCGAAATAGTAACTAAATAAAGCAAAATCGATAACTTCGCCATTAATTTTTTAATGGATAAAAAAGTCTCAAATTATAAAAAAAAGACAGTCACGTAATTGATTGCCTTATATTATCTTTTAAGTATCATGTGATTTATAAATAAAAAAAATACATTCAAGAAAGAATATAAAAATATTTTTATTATTCTAGTCTTTTCTACATGCATAGGCGTAGATGCATCGATCGATATCTTATTTTATAAAATTTGCAACTTAGCAAATGTTTTCTTTCCTAGAGCTATCGTTGGACAAGAATTTAACAAACATACTTTTTATTACAAAACCTGACTCGGTAGGCACCAAGGACGTTATATGTCCTTGCTTGCGATGTTGCCAAGCCGCTAAAAGGAATCTAATAGAAAATGAAAAAGTAAATTCAGCTTTATGACTGATGAGCGAGGACTCGTATTGTTTGTGCGATGCTAAAAGAGACAGACAGCGTCCAAACATTACGTGCGACGTTGCTCTTCGCTTCGCTGTGTCGCGCGAGTTAATAATTTAAAAGAACTGGAGGCGTTAAAAAAAGAATTTATTGCAAGTACAACTTAAGCTTATTTACAGAGCAGAGTCGGAGATAAAATGAACATTGGTTTTGGCATGCAGGCCGCTTTTATACTATTTTACTTATCAGCTAGTTCAACATGCATGTTATTATCTACCCTTAACTAATGGTGTGCCATTAATATCGAATGACAGTTTCCTGAGGGTTATCTTGTGTGACCTCTTCCAGGAATGTGGATTTTTAAGTCATCCCTTATCTTATCATGCGATGATATGTTAATCGTAATGAATAATAGTGTCGCAAGCGTTATCTCTCATGCCCTCTTCCAGGGATGAGGGTTTTACGTTATCTGCAGCTTTATCATGTGCTTTTCTCTCCTCCCCCAGTGTTAAGTATCTTCGTATCTTCTTCTGAAGAACGCAGAAAACGATAATCAAAGTTGTTATTAGTCCAGCTGTGATATATCATCCTGTGTATAACGTTTCCACTTTATTATCTACTAATTCATGTCGTCGTAAGAGCTTGATTTGTTCTTGCACTTCTTCATTACTGTTAGGTAATGATATGGGATAATTATTCATAATCTCTGTTGTTTCCAATTGGTAAATTTGTAACTCTGTTTTGGCGTCTTGCTGGAAGCACTCGGTATTATCTTCTAAGTAAGAGCCAAACAGAGAATTCCTTTCTGACGTACATCGATCTTCAATAGACTTTTCCTTGTTTGTGTATTGGTAATATAGGTTGTTATTAATTTTTCTTGAGTAAGTACCAGGGCAGAATACTAACAATTGTTTACATTCGTTCTTTTGTTTGAAGATACTTCGTTTGATGCAGTCATCTGTCACATCGATGGTGCAAATCCGTTTACATTCTTTAGCTTTATACACTTGGTTATTTCTAATGAGGTAATGGCCAAGCATGAGGTTGGGAATATAACAATTTTCATCTACTTTGTTTATTATAGGTAATAAGTATTCTAAGTAATAAAAGTCTTTGGAAATTATAGGAATAGGAAGTTGAAATATCGTGATGTTTGATTCTATTATAACGTGAGGAGTAATTTGGGCTTCTAGTTTTAAGGGGTCTTTTAATACATTTATTGAAGCAGGTATTTGTTTTAAACTATCCATTAAGTGCAGTTGGTCAATGATCGAAGGGTGTAATATATTGTGTTGCGCAAATACACATGATTCAGTAATTCTGTAACACATATCTTTGAGACTTTTAAGGCTAAATAATAATTCATTGACAATTGTATCTCTTGACGTGTTTTTATTAAATTGATTTACGAAAATATTAATATATTCGGAAACATTCTGAATTCTTTTGTTAATATTATCCATAATATCCGTGGTTATGCTAAACTTCTTATCAATATTAACTAAATCGTTATTATCAAGGTTGCCGGTGATTGCTTTCATTATTGAGCCTAGTGCATTTATCAAACCTCTCTTATTCCGCTGGGGCTTTTGTAATCTATAAATGCAGTGATATCATTGTTCTTTTACGTACGTAATACGATGTTTCTGCATATTTGGATTAATTTTAAGGTTTTCAATTAAAACTTGGAGTTTATAATATTCTTCGTACAACGGTTGAAGGTTTATTGGATGTATTAACGTCCATTCGTCTTCCTGGATCCAAGCTTTGTCTTACTTGATACTTACAATTTGTCCGTTTAAGGGGGTGAGACGTCCGTAGCATCTGGAATTTTTATTTCGCTTATGTGAATTTGTCGGTCTTTATTATAAGTAGAATATACAGCTTTATTTCTAGGTAAAACTTCTTTAACTGTATAGGGTCCTCTAAAAGCGTTTTTATTTTTTCCTCTGTCGTGTTTTTGAATAAAAAAATTTAATCCTACTCTTAATTCGGGTATATTAGGTTGTCGCATTTTATTTTGTCTAGCGTGGATCTTATCTTTTACTGTCTGGATTTTATTTTTTATTTCGTTTAAATAGTCATATGTGATTGTGTCTTGAATAGGTAAGTTAATTTCTCGTAAGAAATGAAGTTCGTTCGGAGTTTTGTTTGTCGTACTATGAATGGTGGAATTGTTGGCAAAAAGTGCTAAAGGAACATCAACTTTACTGATAACTTCTTTCTGAGTACGTCTTTCTATGATCTTTCTATGATAGTAGAATGTAATCGTTCGACATCAGCGTGTGAAGTATGATGTTGAGGCGTGAAGGTGTATTGTTCTATATTCATCATATTAAAAAACTGTTTAATGTCTTCGCTTTGAAAAACTGATTTATTATCTATAGATATAATTCGTGGTTTCCCTAATAACATGAATAATTTGGTTAGCTCATCGATTATCTTTAAACCGGTGTTTTTTGTTAGGGGAATCATGAAAGCCCATTTAGAGAATAAATTTATTCCTGTTAAATACTTATTTTTGTCGTAATTAAAGGTGTCAAGTTGCCATTTTTCCATTGGTTTATCAAACGTGGGTGTTTTTTCCATAGGGGGATTTATCGGTTTCCTATCATACTTCACTTTATTACAAGTGGTGCATCGCTTAAGAAAGTTACTGGTGTGTTGCTTTAACTTTTCCACATAATATTCTTTAGATATTTCCTTACATAATGCTGGGTTTCCTTAGTGTCTGTGCAAGTGTTCGTGGGTTTGTCTAATAATTTTATATACTTCTTCGGCTTGGGTTATTTCTTTGCGGATACTTTTAAACCATACGATCTCTAACGAATTTGTGTTAAAGTTTTTTCTATAAACTTCGGATAACCTTTGACCTAAGTCTGTTTCACAGATAATGGCATACCTTTTTTGTCCGCAATATTCGATAAGAAACTTTTTAAAGTCATTTGGTTCTTGAAGGCTCAGATGATATTCGTAAGTACCACGAGTTTTTAGTTCGGGTTTAACAGCGTATGTTCCGAGGGTGACAAAGATACGGTTCATTCGACGTGGCGGGTGTTCATGTCTGATAACAAATCCTGAACTAGAATCGTCATAATTAAATAATCCATTACTTAATGATTATTACAATAAATATGTAAAACTATTAAAGAATATAGTAATAACATCAAAAAAGAACTTATATATTAAAAAAATTAAATATTCAAAAAACGTAACGAAATCTATGTGGCAAATAATTAAACAACGTACAAATAAAATAAAGAAGCAATGCCACAAGAATATAGGTTTAAAAACGGAAACAAGCAATATAACTGACCCTTACATAATTTCAAACATGCTAAATAAATATTTTGTTTCAGTGGGTAACAATAATAACAAACCAGATCCTGAAGGGCGCCCTTCTCTAAGTTATACTGAAAAAAGTATGTTCCTAAACCCAGTTACGGAAGTTGAAGTTCTTTCTATCTTAAAGTTATTGAAAAATAAAACTAGTTTTGGAATAGACGAATTTCCGCCGTCATTAATAAAACAATGTAAAGAGGAGCTCGTTGAACCCTTAACTTATCTAATTAACCAATCTTTTAGAGAAGCAGCGTTTCCAAAATTATTAAAAACTACAGTTATCAAACCTGTACCTAAACAACGTAACGCAAATGAACCGCAACATTTTCGACCTATTGCACTACTATCTACATTTTCCAAAGTATTTGAGTCCGCTATGGCGATGCGTCTAACATCCTTTTGTGAAAAATTTGAAATTTTTAATAACTGTCAACATGGTTTTAGGAAGCGTAGATCTATTATTACTGCCCTTTATGAGTATTTTAATGAAATATTTTCAATAATTTACGAACAGAAATATTCTGTAGGAGTATTGCTTGACATGAGCAAAGCGTATGATCGAGTTTCTCATAAAATACTTTTAAAGAAACTTCACTCTATAGGGGTAAGGGGGATAGCACACCAGTGGTTAGCATCATACTTGGAAGATAGGGAACAATTTGTACAAGTCAACTATTATAATTCTAAAAATAACGTATTAAGTAAAATTATATCAGAAACAGATAGGATATAGAGATCAATTCCACAAGGTAGCATTCTTGGATGCATTTTATTTCTAATTTATATTAATGATATATCATTCTGTATAAAGGATAAAACTGTCATTTATGCGGGTGAAATATCTGTTGTAATGCCCTGCAAATCTAGCAACGAACTGCAAGAAAAGCTAGAATACAATATGGGCGAGATAATTAAATGGTTAAACGAGCATAATTTGGAAATTAACTTTAAAAAAACTAAATTGATACAATTTAAACCTAGACATAAAAAACCTATTGAAACTAAACCTATCGTCCAAAACAGTAAATTAGATTTTGTTACCTCTTGCACATTACTAGGAATAGAAATAGATTGTAATATAAATTGGAAGCCACATATTGATAGAGTAGTATCCAAGTTATCTAGATTCACTTATGCCCTCTACGAGTTAAAGAAAAGTACAGATTTAATATCAGCAAAAAGCGCTTATTATGCTTACGCAAACTCATGGCTAAGTTACGGAATTATCTTATGGGGTAATAGTACCGACATAAATAAACTATTTGTATTACAAAAGCGATGTATACGTATATTGTTGAATATTACAGACATGGAAAGCTGTAGACCACATTTCATAAAACTAAAGATACTTACTCTTCCATGTATATTTGAAATTAGTAAAATGGTGCGCAAAAATAGACATTTATATAACCCGTCCCACGGCCATGCGCATACGCCGCTAAACCCTTAAACGGCAGACCACCCACCGAGGCCCCCCGCGGGGTGGGAATGATTGCATTGCTTTGCCGATTTCTCTGTTATTTTGTAAGAATACCCTACACAAACTATATATATTTGGATTCTCCATAAAATTTACTATAAAACAGTGTCTAAACAATGCGTCATGTCTATAATCTATTTTAATTACGTTACGGTAAACTCGGGAAAGATAAAAAAAAGGCGTTTAGATGGGTAAAATGGAGTATATTTTCAAAATTTCAAAATTTTATTTCCAGATTTTTTGGTTATTTGCACATTCTATTATAACTTACCAAATAAACACATAAAATACTATACTCGCACAATTTAATTATACACTACAGCTCGTCACATTGCGCGCGCGCCGTATGTGTAAACAAACCGCGGAGTATAAACAGAGCTCGAATTTCAAGTGGGTCGATAAGGATTAAGCCGGGCGTTTGAATGGCTGTAATTTATTACCCCATTAGCTCCGAGTGTTAAGATAACATTAGAACCAAGATTGTTATGAATAACGTTTGTATATTTTTTAGGTTTAAGAACTTACAACGAGGCATTTAAAAATCGCCTACAAATCAGTCATCTCAGTATTATGTCTATAAAACGAAAAGTATTTTCAATTTTGATAAACAGTTTTTTTTATATATATTTATATATATATTTGAAATTAGTAAAATGGTGCGCAAAAATAGACATTTATATAAACATATTAGTGATAGGGTTAAGGAGGCAACAGTGACTCATGTGTTTTTCGAAAAGCTAAATTAAATATAAATCCTTACTGGATTGATATGAAACTTATACATATTATTCATTAAATATTATAGTTTAACACTGCATCAACACAATTCCATAAAATAGGTTTAAAATAAAATAAATAATAGAAAACAAAAAAAAGATTTTTGAGCCACTGTGCACACCCAGGTGTCCACAGTGACCCAACCCTGGGGTCCACAGTGGCTCAAAAGGTACACAGTGACTCATTAAAAGGAGTTATAAAAATAGTCAAAATAATTCAAGTTTTATATATTTATTAAAGAAAAAAACAAGTTATTCTAACAGTCTACAAACTCTTTGTCTTACAAACAATGCTAACAATGTGACTTTTCTTATAAAATTAAGTAAGTATTAATATGTCAAATAATGTAAATTGGAAATTTAATAAACATTAATTAACAATAATCTTTGCCATTATCAGCCTTTTTATAATCTAGATAAAGGAACCATTATGTTATAAGTAAGTTTTATTCATTATTGACTAAATAATTTTACGGGCAGTCTTTACATTAATCTAATTATAACTTTTAATAATCACACAATAATCACAGAATGTTAAAATAAGTTTAATAATTAGTATTAAATCAAAATCAAAGAAAAAAGTTTTAAGATAAAAACATCATAGTGTTCTGAAAGAATTTAACACACGGGTAGACGAGAAAAATCAATAGGGAAATTATAGTATGGCCTAGAAGAAGTCCCAACCACAGATGGCACTGGCAATATATATTTTAAATCAGACTCGTTTACAAGCGACAGATCAGGATTATCTGGCATTACAAATGTTTCAGTCCCAGACTTACGTTTTAAGAATGATATGTAGTAATCAAGCTTACGATTTCTTTCCTCTATTACCTTTCCAATATACAATAATCTTTGCCTTTTTGATGTTAATTGCACTATGACATATTCTCCTTCTTGAGGTGAATGAGGTAAAGGGTTCTAAGTCTGTCTCCGTTAAAATTACTTTGGCATCTTCTTCATCATCGTCATCTTCTTGCTGTTCTGCCCAGTTAATGTCATCTTCAGAGTCTGCCAATTGGACTTCATCATTCTGATTCACATCTTCTTCGTCGCTATCAAGTACTGCTCGGCATGTTTTCTTTTTTTTGGTTTCATTTCTCCGTTTAGCAGCAGTTTTTTCTTGTTCAATCCTGGCCTTTTCGGGAGTATCGGTAGCTATGATGCTGCGTCCAGCTCTACGTTTTCTGTTAGATTTTCTAGGACCAGCTTTGATAGAATCTCTGAATTCAAATGGCGACATAAAACTACTTTTTTTTGTAGTCACAGAGGGGGAGGTCATAATAGCTGATGATGGTTGGGCGAATATAGACGGCGGCGTGTTTGTGATGGTAAGCATGGATGGCGTTGTTACAAAACCTGATGTTTCTTGGGTGGGTGCAGATATTATTGGCATGTTTATTAAAGCTGGAACCTCTATGGTGCTTGTAGTAGCAGACGTGGATGGCGTAATTACGAAGGCTGCAGCTGATTGGGCGCTTGTAACGGTACACGTGGTAGGTGTGCTTCCGAAGTGTGGAATAGCTCGGATGTTTGTACTTATAGGCGTAGATGATGCGCTTGTGAGGGATGCTGCTGCTTCTGTGATTGTAATGATAGGCGTGTTTTCATCAAGTAAGCTAACAGAATCGGGTGTTGAAGCCTCCTCATATCGATTATCTTCTGGGCAAGGACGATCAGTCACCGAACTTGGCAGAAAATCTTCATCTGTGAATATGTGTCGATCGAACGGAAAAATTCCACATTTTGCAAAAGAGCTCGTAATATTTTTTGGAGTCATCGCTTTTTGAAAGGCAGATCCAATTATCTCCCCCAAGTCGTAAATGGTCACTGGTTTGCCCGGATTCCTCAAAAGCCAGGAGTCAATCGCAGCGTTGTAAAATGTTTTAAAGGGACCGTAGATTCCCACATCAAGAGGCTGCAACTTTCCCGATGTGTGAGGATGAAGTGTTAGAACGTGTACCCCTGCATTTTTTGCTAAATCTAGTGCGGCTATACTGAGATGGGATTCATGGTTGTCCATTATTAAAATAGACGGATTTTCTTTTGAGGAATTGGTGTGTTTAACAAAATGTTTTATTACCTCTGGAAAAATAGTCGAATTCATCCAGCCAGTCGGCGTTGCCAAACCAAGCGTGCCAGGTGGTGTATTTTTGATCATATGATCTTTAAAGTTTTTCCTCGGGAACACCATAACAGGGGGTAAAAATTTTCCACTTGCGCTTATAATACAGCATGTTGTTATCAATGTGCCCCTCTCACCACTTGTAACTTTACCTATAGTCTTTCGTCCCATTGGCGCGAGAACTTTTTGTGGTTTTTGTACGGTAGTGGTTGATGTTTCGTCCAAATTAAAAATCCTGGTGCCGTCGGAAAAATGAGGACTTCGAGCTATTATATTTTCAAGGTTGTCAAAATACTTGTCGACATTGTTCCTGTTAAAAGCGGTAGCTCTAGCAAGACTACAGGCTTCAGGTTTTTTCAGCGTTATATTGTGTCTGCGTCTGAAAGCAATTAACCAATCTTTGCCGGCCATTTCTTTCGCCTCCCAAGATAAAGGCATTTTTAAATTGTTAATTTTTCCACACTGGTATGCCAGTCTCCGGCTTTCTTTGGCTGTTAATCCGTAAAATAGAAGAGCACAATGCGATATATAGCTTTTTAGTGTAATCTCTTGTTCGGCTGTGAAAATCGTATTGACTGAATAATTGGGCTCTAGTTGGGATGATGTCAAATCTTCCAGCGAAGGAGCATCTTTAAATTTATGATGGTATCGTTTTAAAGTGGCAAAAGAGACTCCAACATTTTTCGAAGCCTTACGTATAGATTCTCCGTTTCGAATTAATAGCAATCCCTCTCTTATCCTCGAAGCAGGGACATTGCCTATTTTTCTCTCCTTTTGGGGTCGCGGCATTCTAAAAACAAAAAAAAATGCCTTTAAATGTAACAATTATAAGTATTTAAATTACTGGTACTAGTACATATGTACACAGTGACTCACGAGCCACTGTGTACTTTTTAAAATTGAGTCACTGTGCACTACTACGCCATTTTGAAAACTTTGTTTTGTAACAATATAACTAAAATCCAATTCTCATAATAAAACTGTATGAATGAAGATTATACAATATTTATCAACCAGCAAATATAATAGTCATAACCAATTGCCATTATTTTACGTAAAAAAAACAGAGAAACTTACCTTAAAATCTAATTTCATCCAAGCGAAATTTGTGTGACACAACACAACGACACTGTACCGGCCGGCCGACTAGTTCAAACACGTTTGGGGGTTACGTGCTACAGTGTGCAAAAGAGACAAACCTACTTTATGCTTTGTCTAACCTGGAAACATTAATGAGTCACTGTTGTCGACTGAGTCACTGTTACCTCCTTGACCCTACATATTTTCAAACACATAATTTAAGAAATAGAAATAAATTGGCAATACCGTTTAGTAAATTACATCTGGTAAGCTCAGAAACATACCATATGTCTGTTAAAATATACATATAATAAAATACCGAATCATATAAAAAACATTGAAAAAGATTGTGCATTTAATAATAATTTAAAACAATTTCTTATAGATAAGTGTTATTTTGATTTGAAGGAGTTCTTAAATGATAAATTTTAATGATACCTAATAATCTGTATTGTTTTTTGTGTGTGTATGACATTATAAATTTTGTATATGACGTTATAATTAATGATGTTTGACTAATTGATTTGATTTTTTTATGACGTAAATTTGTTGACCTAAACCGAAATTATTAAACTAAATTATAATGAATATTATGTGAAAGAATTTTGAATGGATTATTACTTTGAATGTTATTGTTACTTGTTTATTTATTTTTTGATTTGATTGACATACATCTCTTGACCTAACCCTAAATGTATTTTATAATTGCTTAAAGTATTATATGAATTAATTTTAAAATTATATTTTTTATTAAATTATTTAAATTTTCTATCTATCTAAAATTGTTATCCTATTGTAATTTTATCAAATTTTAAATTAATATTTGCACACATTTATTATAATTTGCAATGCTCTTGCAGGGCTCATGTTTGCGAGCTGTTATTAAATTTAAGAACTAAATGTAACCAACATGAAGCAATAAATATTATGACTATGACTATGACTGTTAGAGCCTGTATGATACTAAGTGCTGTGCCGTCTGTTAAATGGTATGCTTGACCAGAGGCGGCTCTAGCCCTTGTGGCGCCAGTGTGCCACCAGTACTCTGGCACCCCCTAGTAGGCGCGGGGTCAAAATTGAATACCTACAGTTATATTTTCATAAAAAAATCGAGTGCAAATTACAAAAATAAAAAATCACAACTTTGTAGTTCTTTTAATTTAAAACTATAATATCTTACAGGACCCTCGTACACACAAATATACACACAAACAAATGTTTTTACAAAAAAAAATACTTTTCGTACTTTTGCATTAGCGAAATCTTTAACAATGTCACTGACTTCAATTTTGATTTCATGTTCAATACTTATTAACGATAAAGGAGATTGCTCAGCTTCGAGTTCGTTTATAAAATAAAGCGTTCTGATTAGCCGACGACAAATACCCGTTGACCAATAGCGTTCGAACTAGATTACACGGCAAGGCATTGAGTTGCCATCATAGAAAATTCAAATTTTGCCAATTTAAAAATATATTCATACCGATTTTCTACGACCTACTACACTAACCCTAACAATCGGCCGTCCTGAAATCCTGAGCGACCCCGCACACGACCCCAAGTGGCACCCTAACAATCGGAGATATGATCAGTTGCACGACCTTCGTTAAGAAATAAGGTAACCAAATTACATTATAACAATGCACTAATGTATAACAATTTACTGAAGTAAGTAAGATTTACGTATTACAACATGATGTTTGAAATTAATTATAACTTATATAAAATACACTATACAAAAAGCAACACATTTAGCTAATAGTAAAAACATATATATTAACAATAGTGTAAGTAGTTTTATTAATCTGATCAAAAACTTAGCGACAGTAGATGCATTTTTATAATTATATACAAAAAAAAATATGGTAACGAAAAGTTGGTATTTTTATTTGTATTTTACAAAATACATCGAAAAATTACTCTAATACTTATGAATTAACGATAAAGGAAGATTGTTTGAAAATACTAGACATAAAAGACAATACTAGACATGAAAGAGTAGTTTTAGGTATTCCAAGGATCGATTACTTGAAATACCGCTAAAATTCATATAAACCTATCCCAACGATCGATTACGTGGGGATATCTACAGCTTATTTACGCGTGGAAAACATCCTAATCCCAGACTCGATTATGGGGAAATATTAAAAATTGATTCCTCAATTGGTATTCTAGTTACCCAACAATCGATTATGGGTAGTCTGTAAGCGCCTGCCTCTAAGAACTCGATTACTTAGAACAGCAGTGACGTAGTTTGCATCAAACACGAACCGGTCGATTCTCGTATTTGATCTGCAACAAAACATCAGCTTGTAGAAATTTGCTTTTATAAGAGACCTTATAAATAGTTTATTTAATCAGTCAATCACGTCCGCATTTTTTTTTTTTTTTATAGTTAGGTCCGACAAATGACTCCACCCCACCTGATGTAAAGTGAAGGTGAAGTCCAGACGCGAAGATAGCTGATACAGCAGTTCTACCTGCCACACCAGCCATCCTCACCCTGCCGGCCTGCATGTTGCTTCTTCACGCCTCTTTTAAAGGATCCCAGGTTGTAAGAGGGAGGGAACACGTGAGCGGGCAGAGCATTCCATTTACGGATAGTGCGACAAAGAAATGAGTCACCAAATTTCTTTGTACGCGTTGGAATTGTGGCCACAGTAAGACGGTGACAACGTAGGCCGTGGCGCGCGTGGTCCTCTGAAGGAAAGGGGAAGGTGGGATAAGAGAGAATAACTCCTCAGAACACTCGCCGTGGTACAAACGATATCTTACTTGTTGCTATTATCCGATAAATTACTATTGTCACCATTACATTGGGGGTCAGAATTGCAATTATCAAGCTCTAATGTGGAAACATGAATCCACGGCATCATGCGGTCCGCGGCAATTGTAGCCGGACGTTTCTATTGGTTACTCATACCCGGAATAGGAGCTAGCCTATATCTCTCTCTACCTAACACTTGAGATACACGATTTGGGCAGACAAACGTAGGCATAAGTTTCTTACTCTGTCCATCATTACTGAAACAAGTTTTAGTTATTTTGACTAAATCGCCTATACTATATGTACAGTGGGGGTCACGGCCGCCTGTACACTTCAAAAAATCATTCCTGTGCAAGCGCTAGAAGGGTGATTTTACGGGCCCATCCTGATTGGTCGTAGTATTTTACTATAACCAATTAGCATAGCGCTGCACTGGGTCCAGTTGGAATGATGCAACAACAATGTTTATTTGTTTACTTTCGTCGCTTTTTGTATTTCGCTTATTGTTGACGCTTCTTGGATTGTTCGATTTACGTTTGACCCCCGCATTATTTTTGGACTGATACCTGTTTTTACTTGACGATGGTGCTAGAAACAGGACATTTGTTTGCATAACGTGACCTTGGCGAGAATTTGGACCATGTCTTAGTGGACATTTGGACTATGTTCTCTCTATACAAGAGAGGAGTCGCATAATAGCTTTGCACGAAGAAGGGCTGATTAGATTAGCCAAATCTCCAGAGAGCTCGAATTAACGGTAAGAAAACGTATTAATAAACTACTGTTTTTCTAATAGATTGCTGATATTATTTTATTTATAGAAATATATTTTTATACACGGTGTTTCAAAATAACCCAAAAAAAAAATATTTATCGAAAAATCATAATTAAAATGTCCCATCTCTAGTAATCAGCCGCTAATGTCATTCAACCCAAAATTGTCATTTAAATCATAGATTATCAATTTTCAGACTAGTTGAATTTGCTAAACATTTGTACCTTCGCTTCCATAACAGATGTAAAAAATAAAAAAAGTTTATAAAAGTGAACCCCACCACGGAAAAAAATCAAAAAAGAAAGGAATGATCAATTACAAGACTCCTCCTATTTATTAAAGTCTGTTAAAAAGCTTGTGTTGTCCAGGTAATTGTAAACAATCAATAGACACCTTGTTAATTAAAATAAGATGAAATCGTTAAGCGCTACGTTTTAATACGTAAATTTACACATACAGTTATGTATGTATTTAAGTGTGATCCTTCGCCTGTATGTATGTACATAGAATGGTAAAATGATATCCCTTCCTTTTGGCTTCGTCGTCGTAAGTCACAATTTTAATCGATTTCATTCCTCTCTCTACTTTTTTCCGTAGTCGGGTTACAGTACAGATTTAAAACATTTTTTGCTTGTTGATAATGTATTTATTTATTTTATTCCAGTTAACTGTTAGTAATATTAAGTTAGCTTATTACATAACTACCTTTAAACCAATGGCATACTAATCGTATTCGACGTTGAATTGCATGATTATGTCTAATTAGACACATCTGCTACCATATGTTGAATATCATTAATCTGAGCTTCAGTTACGATTTTTCCAGATACGAATTTAGTTAGATCGTGATATGCCGCTAATAATTAAAAAAAAATATCGTTTTTGATACGAATTTCGATATTGGTTATTTTGTATCGATGTATCGATATATCGAATCAAAATATATCGGCTAAAAATATCGATATATCGAACAAAAAATATCGATATATCGATACATCGATATATTTTCAGCAAGCCTAATAATATTAGTGCGGTAAGTTGGTTATTACAAACGAGTAGACACTCTTTTTCTTTTTAGTGTTAAAGTGAGACAAAGGTATTTGTTTCTTAGGTTTTCACGCACATCACTCATTAAATAAAACTAGTTTTTACGGGTTAATGCACGAAAACTTTATTTATTTATTGACGTTTCGTAGTCTTTACAGGCTACGTCGTCAGACAAAGGTATGATGAAAGCGCTTTCAAGGAGGTTCGACGAAATTAAACGTAAAGGATACTCACGGCGCCATGTATGGGAGCGTGCGGTAAAATGTTTTACCGTACGCTTCGTTGTATGGCCCTTAATTTTGAACTTTCGACCAATGTATACAACCTCCGTAAATGCATTTTTTGAGCAAATGTATTGAAAAGAAATAACAGCTTTCTCTAAGAACTCATTGTTTTAGTACCGAAGCCCAAGAGCGAATTTTGACAGCTCCGTAATCGTATCTTCATGGTTAAATTTTGAATGGAAAAAGCCAGTTGGTTCTTACGTCCGGCAGGGGCGCTGCTTAGTTTTCATAGAAACTTCGACGATGCAATACGATTACGGAACTGTCAAAATTCGTGCAGGGGCCTTCGTTGTAGTCTTTTAGGAAATTCACAGTAGGGAGTTAAAACCATAACCTGAGTATTCGAAAAAGGAAATTCGTTTTAAATCACGCAGTGCGTAACCGATTTCTTTTAAGCTGTGCAAATAAATGATGAGGAGCTCGATGGCGCAAGTGGTTATTACGTTCGGCTGCGATCGTTAAAGTTAAGCAACTTTCGCAGTGGTCGGTCATTCAATGGGTGACCAAAAATCTTCTATCTCGAGTTCCTCCTTCCATAGGGAAGGCCTGTACTCCAGTAGTGGGGACATTAATAGGCTGGTGATGATAATGATGATGTGCAGATAAATACCATTTTTGTCGAGGAAAAATCTTTAGGCGCCGTACCGAATTCATTCAAGTTGAATAAGCGTAATTTTTAGCACAATGTAAAGCGTAAAATAATGATCTTAAATTGTCCTTACTACAAAGATAGTGTTGACGCACGTACTCTCAATGTGCGGACGACGGGTCCACCTACCAATAAAAGCAGGTGGAAGTCTTCGCATTTGGATTTTCTTACACATGAACCTAGTTATAAAGTGTGCTTTGATTATTTATTTGTCAGTCAAAAATAAATGTGAAAGTTTATGTAAGTACTAGGAGCTCAAAGGAGATTCAGTAAATTTCGATCTTTAATTCTTCCGACGAAACCCTAAAACGTAAAAGGATATCGACGAAATCGGCCCTACCTTGCCCAAAAGAATGTCCTTCACTATTATCTTGCTATTATTTTTTTAACATATTAGCAATTAATCATAGTAAACGGACAATCTGTTTAAAAAATTAAAAAATTAAAGTTCTGTTACTAGATACTACAGTCTATTCATCCAACTTGGCACTCCTTTTTATTGAAAAAACAGCATTAAAAATCAACTGATAACTGGATTCAAAAGGTTCCAGTCTATAATAACGATTTATTTTAATAGTTTATTGGCTTCGTTAATATTTTATTATTAAATGGGTGATTCTGTTAAAAAGTTGTGCCAAGATTGTTTACCTTAATAAATGCATTAGAGGCGACCATAGGTATTTATCAAAAGAAAAATAGAGATACCTTAGTTAATAATACTTATTACTAGTATTATATTTATAAAAAGATTATTTCTGAAATTATGTAAAGATAGTTTATACTCACATTCCATGTAATATCTGTTTATTTTTATGAAAATCATAATGATAACCAGGTACGTACCTTATTACCGATAGTAAAATATAGAAACAGGTAAATGGAAAGACTGAACATTTCATTACATAGGTATCATAGGTGCCAACTACCAACATTCATAAATCAATATGAATATAAGCATTAATTATTTTCATTATTAATTGCATTTTATGTTCATTTAATGCAAATTATTTAAGTGCTTACATAAAGGTAAACACTAAATCTATTCAGAATATATAAAGTGTACATCTTTTCCGATTAAGTATAATAATTATAACCTCTAAATCTAATACATTTTGTAGTAGGCCACGGTTCCTCAAGTTGCCCGTGTCTCAACAAATGCCTCATTAGAGTTTATGAATGATTCCGAACAGAACTAGCATTTTCTCATTGCTGGGCGTTCTAGGGCATTCAATGTATGGAGAACGAGCAATGTCCTTTAAAGTTACGTGGCATTGGTCAACAACATTTTATTTATAATTTTTATTATTTTTAAAGCATGTAACTGCTTGATGTTTAAATCTAAAGAAAATATAACTAGAAAAAATTCCACGCGGACCAGGCAGCAGACGGGACTCGAACCCGCACCCTTCGCAATCCGGGCGAATGCACTGACCAATTATGCTACCGCGGCCCTCACGGACCGCGTCGAAATTCCTTCTAGCTATTCTTAAGCTGCAAGGCAGCGCCATCTCTTCGCATTATAGGTAAACCCACAATGTCAAATGAATACTTTTACAAGTATTAAACATTTGAAAGAAGAAATAGCAATTATAGTTATAATTTTTATTATTTTTAAAGCATGTAACTGCTTGATGTTTAAATCTAAAGAAAATATAACTAGAAAAAATTCCACGCGGACCAGGCAGCAGACGGGACTCGAACCCGCACCCTTCGCAATCCGGGCGAATGCACTGACCAATTATGCTACCGCGGCCCTCACGGACCGCGTCGAAATTCCTTCTAGCTATTCTTAAGCTGCAAGGCAGCGCCATCTCTTCGCATTATAGGTAAACCCACAATGTCAAATGAATACTTTTACAAGTATTAAACATTTGAAAGAAGAAATAGCAATTATAGTTATAATTTTTATTATTTTTAAAGCATGTAACTGCTTGATGTTTAAATCTAAAGAAAATATAACTAGAAAAAATTCCACGCGGACCAGGCAGCAGACGGGACTCGAACCCGCACCCTTGCAGCTTAAGAATAGCTAGAAGGAATTTCGACGCGGTCCGTGAGGGCCGCGGTAGCATAATTGGTCAGTGCATTCGCCCGGATTGCGAAGGGTGCGGGTTCGAGTCCCGTCTGCTGCCTGGTCCGCGTGGAATTTTTTCTAGTTATATTTTCTTTAGATTTAAACATTTTATTTTTGAAGTTATACTTCTTTAGGCGCGTTATGAAAAAATGATGAGAGTGAAATTTTAAGATGCGCGCGCATCACTGTAACACAAAATTTTTGTGTTTACCGCACATTAAGAAAATCTACCAACAAAATAGAATCTCTATTTAGTGGGTGCTAACGACTGCATTGTGAAGGCCTATCAAAAGTATTTATTAATCTGGAACAACGGAACCAAAGCGCGATTCAGGAGACTACAGCGCCATCTCTTGACCATTGGTGTAGTAGAACCAAAAACCACATCTTTATTTTTTGTAATAAAGTAACAGTTATAGGTATTCATATTATTACGCTAACTTCTAGTTATAGTTAAGTTATAGGTATTCATATTATTATAGGTAAACCCACAATGTCAAATACCTATAATGCGAAGAGATGGCGCTGCCTTCCCGTCTGCTGCCTGGTCCGCGTGGAATTTTTTCTAGTTATATTTTCTTTAGATTTAAACATCAAGCAGTTACATGCTTTAAAAATAATAAAAATTATAACTATAATTGCTATTTCTTCTTTCAAATGTTTAATACTTGTAAAAGTATTCATTTGTCAATGTGGGTTTACCTATAATGCGAAGAGATGGCGCTGCCTTGCAGCTTAAGAATAGCTAGAAAGAATTTCGACGCGGTCCGTGAGGGCTGCGGTAGCATAATTGGTCAGTGCATTCGCCCGGATTGCGAAGGGTGCGGGTTCGAGTCCCGTCTGCTGCCTGGTCCGCGTGGAATTTTTTCTAGTTATATTTTCTTTAGATTTAAACATCAAGCAGTTACATGCTTTAAAAATAATAAAAATTATAACTATAATTGCTATTTCTTCTTTCAAATGTTTAATACTTGTAAAAGTATTCATTTGACATTGTGGGTTTACCTATAATGCGAAGAGATGGCGCTGCCTTGCAGCTTAAGAATAGCTAGAAAGAATTTCGACGCGGTCCGTGAGGGCCGCGGTAGCATAATTGGTCAGTGCATTCGCCCGGATTGCGAAGGGTGCGGGTTCGAGTCCCGTCTGCTGCCTGGTCCGCGTGGAATTTTTTCTAGTTATATTTTCTTTAGATTTAAACATCAAGCAGTTACATGCTTTAAAAATAATAAAAATTATAAATAATATCTTTCTAACGTTGTTACTTCTGAGGGCCTACGTTAAAGTATTAATTTTTATCCAATTATGAATAGAATAGAAAGCTTTATTGTCATGCTGAGTACAATGGTGTTACAAGTAATTTCTTAGTTCTAGGCAGCTGTCCGTTTCGGACGTACAATATTCATTATAGGTGGTAAATGCTATTAAAAATTTCGAAAATACTCTTTTAAATTATAAATACATTTATCTATTAACCATTTCTTTAATTTAATTTTAAATTCCAATAAATTTAAATCTTTAATGTCATTGGGCAAATTGTTAAATATTATGTAAATACATTAAATTTTGCTCATTACAGATCATCAAAATAAATAGGTATCACGAAAAATATCTCTTAAAAAACGCTCCTATTCGTTGCTGCCGCGGTCTAGTCATACCTATATAGGTAGTGCCTCGAGCAAGAGCCGGGCTTAACTCTAATCGCCGTAGACTGAAAAGAATAATTTTGTTTTTTTTGTTTAGCTCAAATATGTAATTATGTCAATTGACCTGTAATTTATGAATTTTAGTAAGTGTGAAAAATTTAGCTTCTGCCGTCTTAAATTATTAGAAATGAATGAAAATGAATAAATGAAATAAAACGAAAATTAAATAAAACTAAACAAAAATAATATAAAATAAAACCAAAACTGTAATACAAATATAAATATAAAATTCCATTCAGGTTAAAATAAGAACAAAAAAACCTAATTATGTGTACTATTTTAAAAAATCTTAGTTTATAATAGTGTTTATTGAATTGTTTTCTGTTATTTTTTATATTTTTTTATTGCAGCGAAATACTGTGCAGCTATGGGTGAACCGTTTCGGAGACGAAAGACACTCGACACCCGATCAAGACAGCCCGAGCAACCATTTTCAATTTCAGCGGAACAGGCCCAGCGAATGGTCAACATATATTCAGTTGAACCGTTCACTCCCACACGAAGGTTTGCTGAAGAATTTGACTGCTCCGTCCGTATCGTAAGAAGAACTCTCCATCGTGCGGGAGTGCATCACAGACGGCCAGCGAAAAAAATAATTTTAAGCGAAAGAAACAAAATTGATAGGGTGCGATAGAGCACCGTGATTTTGATTTCTCACACGCCATATTTGCCGATGAAAAATGTTTTAAGTCCAGTCAATTAGGACGGCGGCATTTGTGGCGTGTGGATAACACACGGTACGAGCCCCGTAATGTTAACCCCAATAACGAATCGGGCAGAATGTTAATCCTGTGGGAGAGTATAAAAGTAATGGTTTCCGAGATAGCTACCGATTCTCCAGAGAAAGTTGAAGCCTCTTTTGGACATTTAAAACTTAATACAACATTAAATTTGGGGATCCATACTGCTGCTCCTACATTGCCATCAGGACAGATTCTAGAGGCGTCTGTGAATATATGTACCCAGTTCGACCACTCTTCATTGGTGATATTTAAAAACTCCCTTTGTGCTGTTGGACTGTTTTTGGCTATACCAAAGTTAAGATAAATATTTGGGACCAGGATAAGAGCATCATAACTAGTTTGAAAAAGAGGGTGAGTATTAAATTTAGCTATAGGATAAGAGAGGGATGTAAATTTTCTGTAGCTAATGATTAGCCTAGGTAGAGTCTTATTATACCAGTATGAGGATTCATTAATCACATTTGAAAGCTCTTGAAGTTGTAAACAGAGTAGGTGGGATTCTGTCTGCATACATTTAAAAGTAAATCTGTCAGATAAATACTGGCGTCTGAGGTCTAAAGGAGGTTCGACCCCTTCGACCTGGAGTGCAATACCAGGGGATGACCTCATGGCTCCCAATATAATACGAAGGCATTTAAGTTGTATTTTATCAAGTTTCACAAGAGATTCTTTGTTACAGGGCTCAAGCAAGAAAGATCCATAGTCGAGAAGGCTGCGAATTAGTGCATTGTAGATAAGTTTTTGAGATGGGTGGGAACCCCACCATACCCCTGAGAGGGATTTCAGAATATTTATCATCTTTTCGCACCTTTGGGTGATGTAAGTAACATGTGCAGAACCTATTAATTTATTATCGAGAATAATGCCCAGGAATTTAACATGATCTGAACACGGAATTATCAGAATATCAATTTTGATTTCAGGAGAGGGTATCAATCTCTTCCTTGAGAATACTACCGTCCTACTCTTTGGAATGGAGAGTGAGAGGCCATGATCTTCAAACCACTGGTTCATGTAATATAAGGCTGAATTCATTTTGGTTGAAATGACCTCTAAAGATTTGTCGGATGTATAGAGGCATATGTCATCGGCATATTGAAGTATTTTGGTGAAGCTGGATACGCAAAGCTCCAGGTCATAAGTGTAAAGATTGTATAATAATGGGCTCATGACAAAACCTTGAGGCAAGCCACGCCATACAGTTCTAGGTGTAAGATGGTGATTGTGGAATTGGACCACACTGACCTACCAGATAAAAGATTAAAAATGAATTGGACTAACCTCACAGGAAAACTCAATCGAAGAAGCTTCTGCCTGAGCACCGGAAGAAGTACACTATCATAGGCAGCTGAAATGTCCAGAAACGCACCTACCTTTGCTAAATGCAAATCTAATATCTGTAGATAATATGGCTAGACTGTCTAGCGTCCCCTTGCCTTTACGGAAACCAAACTGAGTTTTTGCCAATATGCCTTTGTTTTCTGCTAAGCATTCCAACCTGTTTTTTATTATGTGTTCCAGGATTTTACAGAGTGAGGATGATAGAGCAATGGGTCTATAAGATGAAGCATCCTGGGGGTCCTTTCCTGGTTTTAAGATTGGAATAACTACCTGAGACTTCCATGACGGTGGTATATAACCAGTTTCGATTATCATATTGAATATGTTGAGAAGGTGAGATTTTGCAATTGAACCTAAATGCGTGATAAAAGTGTATGGGATAGCATCTTCTCCTGGTGAAGTGTCTCTTAGATTTTTGAGAGCAAAGTTAAGTTCATTTAATGAAAGTGTAGAGTCAAATCTACCACGAGTACGTGCCAGAATTTGCTTATTTTCAAAATGGTCATTAGAGGGTACGAATGGTGGAGCTAACTTATCCCCAAAAGATTCTATCCAATTAGATGGGTCGTTGGATGGTGGAGGGGGACCAACTAATGATCCGCGGAATCGTTTAATGTTTCGCTATACCTTAGAGGGATCTGTGTTTGATGACAGGTTTTCGCAATATCTAATCCATCCTTCCTTTTCTTCTTTTTGAACAAACGTTTCGCTGAAGCACATATTTGTTGGTAGTGGAAGAAATTCTCAGAGGACATGTCCATATTGTAGTTTTTTTCAGCTTGCTTCCTCTTCTTTATCATTTCGGAGCAGTCCGAGTCCCACCATGGGGGGGATAGAAGCTTTTGGTTTGGCTGTCGAATAATAGGGATGTGCTTATTTAATAATAAGATAAGAATATTTATAAAATGCGTATACATTTCTGATGGCGAAGAATGTAAGTTTATATCGTTCAGATTGGCATCAACTTCTTTAGAGAAGTTGATCCAATCCGCCCTCCGAGTGTTGAATTTACGCAGGGTTGTAGGAGAGTAGGCTGGAATGGACGAATTAGGTTTAGAAATTATAATCGGAAAGTGATCACTGCTATAAGATCCCAAAAGAGTCTTCCATGTTAAGGTAGGAGCCAAGCAGGGGGAGCAAAGTGAAAGGTCCACTGCTGATCTTATGTCCTGGGTGGGGTATACTCGTCTAGTGGGGCTACCGTCGTTAAGGACACATAGATCAAGTTCATCAATGAGATCTATTAAATGAGGAGAGCATGAGTCGCAAAAGTGTGAACCCCATGATGTGTGGTGGGTGTTAAAGTCCCCAAGGACGATGAGTGGTTTGGGAATGGACTTCAGTATCACTTCTAGTTCGCAAATGAGAGATGTTGAAGGATGTGTGATGTAGATAGATACAAAAGAAATATTTGAGATTTTGGCTGCTATTATATTGAAGGTGTTACTGTGAGAAGGAATAGACAACTTAGTGTAAGTAAGGCAATTTTTAATGAGAAGAGCGCAGCCACCATGGCCATCATCTCTGTTCTCCCTGAGACATATGTAACCGGGCACTCTGAGTCGAATGTCCGGTTTAAACCATGTCTCAGAGATGGCAGCAACGACAATGTGAAATTTTTTAAGTAAGTACTTAAGTTCATGGAGTTTAGGAATAACACTTCTAGTGTTCCATTGTAGAAACTGAAAGGTGTTCATCATTAGGTTTCTCTGGTCCATTTTTCGGTATGATATTAGTTAATAAGCTAAGTTTATATGCAACGTTGGGCGGTATGGCATCATTGAATCTGCAGAGTATATCTGTGAGGAGAGATATTATATGTTCAAGGAATCTGTCATCACTGGATGTAGAATAAGGGTTCTCTAGATTGGACCCGTTGGGTAATGAGGGAGGAACATCCGCAACAATGGATTGATGAGAAACACGGTCATAACCTTTAGGGACAGAAGACCTATTTCTAGGAGGGAGTGAAACAATTTTCTTGTATGAGGTAGATGTATGTGTTTGCAGTTGTGGAGAAAGGGGACCTGGTTTGAATTGAGTGTAGATCTGTTGAGATCTTGAAACGTCGGAGTAGGGTCTGCGAACGGGGGCGAACCGAGCAGAAGCTTCTAAGTAGGAAACGTTCTCTTGGGACATAACTATTTTAATGTTATGCTGTCTCGAGAATTCAAGACATCCTCTGCTAGTCGCAAAGTGTCCTCCAGAGCAGTGTAGGCAAGTGGACTTGATTTGCAATGTCGGGCAGCTGTCCCCAGGGTGATCTTGAGCACAACGGAGCATCTAGGCTTCGAGCGACACTGGGCTTTAATGTGACCGAATCTGCAGCAGTTGTGGCATTGGATTGTAGGGAGTTGATATGTCTCGACTGGAAGGGATGTATAAAAAGAGTAGATCCTTTTTGGAAGGGTTTGACCTTCAAAGGTCAGCACAACAGTTTGAGTGGGAGTCCAAGTGATTTTATCGTTGCTACTAACTTTTCTGTTTAAGCGCCTGGTCTTTAGGATTTTACCACATCCATCAGGAAGGTCTACCGATTCGACAAATTCGTCAAGGGGTCAATCTTCCGGTACATTTCTAACAGTACCCATACGAGTGATGTTGTATGTTGGAATAGTGGCTTTGAACTTGTAATGGGACAAGAAATTAGATGAAAGGAAGTTATTTGCATCAGAGCCAGATTTGAATTCAATTTCTAATCTATTTCTGCCTAAGTTTTAATGCCACCCTTTACAATGGTTGTAATGTTATTTTTATGGATGAGTTGGCCAAAGAACATTGGACAAAAATGTATGGACGCTGCACCCACGTCCGCCACGGCTTACACTACATTTGTTTGAAAGGTATTATAGTCAAGATCATCTGTGCCAAAGCGCATCATATTCCATCCCGGGGGTCTTTAGTTATTTTAAGTTAAATGTGTACAAGTACTATAACGAACGAACATTAATGAAACAAGGGAATTAATTTAGTTAGTTAGTTCGACTCTACATAGGGTGCTAAGGAATTATGGGAGTACTTCACAAGGTGAAAGGATGCCCTCTTATGTTATTCTGCCGCGCTAGAGTAAATCAAAACATCCCCGCATGGGTTGTGTTTTTTTGAAACATTCTGTTCGTTATAGTAAATTGTTTTCTATGTAAAACGGAGCGACCACAGATTACACAAACTTATCCACGCTTCGGAGAACACATGATTCCAGTTCATCCATACTAATTGAACCAACCGATAATCGTGTTCCAATATCCAAAGCATGTTAGATAAAAATCAATCAAGTAGCAGGGAGCGCAAAATCACAACGAAGTAAGACGAGTCGACTATTTGCAACTGCAAGTCCTTCATCATCCGTAAACCGTTTTGAAATGTCTCAGTAAGAGCAAGTGCAGGATGGTCGGCAGGCTTTGTCGTATATCTGGTTGTATAGTACGATATATCATATTATTATGATTACTAATAATATAAAATGAAGGTACTATAAAATGAATTTATTCAGCTACATAAATATGCCCATGTGTCATATCTATTGAGTACCAGGATATTTTTTACAGTGTCATATCTTTTGACTCCCAGGATATTTATTTTCGGTGTCATAATTGTCATAATAAAAAAGGCTAGTTTTTCATTGATCTATCGATTCATACTAATTACATTGTTGGCGGAGCTGGGTGCATTTTGCCCATTGTCCTTTAATGGGACGGATTGCATTACCCGCAGCAGGATCTGGATCCGACCTGCTAACGTGAACAATAAATGGACCGTTGTCGTCATGACCATATTTGCGGGATTCAGTTAGACTAGGGTGAGCATATACAGATTGTATTGAGATGGATGAGTCGACGTCATGTATATTTCTCTAGCGTTTGTCTATGTTAGGGGTTGTCTCTGTTGGAAGTTTATGCTTTCTGGAGTCAGTTTTGTCAGGGAATGCTTGCAAAAACATCGGTAAAGACAGCTCCTTGTCGGGAGGATCGGGGGGGTCAGGTGGGGCGAGGTTCATTGTGAAATCTAACCTTTCAACTGTCAAAAAAGAGAAATATGTAATAAAAAATTAAATATATGTAACTTAATTGTTTTGTTATTTCTAACTACTTAGCATATAAAGTTTCCAACTAATAATTAATTATGTGTGTGATTACGGGAACAATGTATTCCAGCACTGGAAGAAGCATTTCTAGACTAAGACCATCACTACCAATGGCTTTGGTGGAGATAGATTTAATACTTTTTGTCACGTCCTCCTCTGAAACTGAGTTGAAAGAAAACGAGGGATGATTATTACTGATAAGTGATTTTGAAAGTATTGATGACAACATTAACCTTAAGAAATTTATAGATATTGGGGAATGGAGTACATATCTTAAGACCAAAACAAAAGAATTGCAAATAGTGCATATAAATATTAGATCGTTGCGGAAAAACTTTAGCGAATTATTAGTTTTATTGCAACATAGTAATTATAGTCTGGATTTGATTTTACTCAGTGAAATTAATATAAAAGAAAATGAATTACCCTTATTTCATCTTAATGGCTATAATTTGTATGGACACACGCAAAAGAATCAAAGAGGAGGCGGCTTACTGATATATTCCAAAGATCATTTATATGTAGAAACCTCCCCTGATGAAGGTTTTTCAGTTGAATGCTTCATAGCCAGTTAAGAATTTCTACTCCATATTTCATATCATTACAATATACAGACCACCAAACACAAGCAAATTATCTTTTATAAATGATTTAATATATGTACTGAAAACAATCCCGAAGAAACAAGAAGTTATAATTGCAGGTGACACGAACATAAATATATTAGAAAACAGCGCAATTGTTGAGAAATATAAAAACGAGATATGTGAATGGGGATTGCAAAGCGTTATCAATGAGTGCACACGGGAGGAGATACTCGCCGGGCGGACTATGACGTCATGCATTGATCACGTGTGGGTACGCACCCGCAGTGACCGTCGGATCTCTGCACATATGTTGTTGTGTAAAATATCGGATCATTATTTAGTGGGTGTATCATTAACACAACATGCAAAAATAGTTAGTTGGCCGGATAATAGTAAGTTAAACATTATATTAAATAACAAATTAATATGTAATGAATTAGAAAATATTGACTGGTCGCAAATTTTACAGCTAAATTGTCCGTTATTAATGTATGAGAAGATATGTAGTATTTTCGAATCTATTTGTGATAAGTCCAGAATAACTGTAAAGTATAAAAAAAAGACTTGTACAACCTTGGATAGATCAATATGTTAAATTTATGGTTGTGTATGGTTGTTTAGAAAGTGGAAAAGCTGCCCGAAAAATATGATATACAGATTGGAATATACACGATTTAGGAACAAGACAAATAAAGTAATTAACAGTGCAAAAAACAAATTTAGACAAACGGAGTTAAAAAAATGTGAGGGGGATTTTAGAAAAATATGGGGAAAGATAAATAGTTGGTTAGGAAAAGATTCAATTAATTTAGATGGTGTTGTGATGAAGTACTTGGGGAAAAAACACAGTTTGGATGACATATGTGCTAACTTTGCTATGACGTTTACAGGTGAAATAAATAAAATAAAACACAGATGTAATACAACTTTTTTAAAACGAGAAACCTATGTAAAGCCGAGTAATGTAACTTTTTATTTAAATAAAATAACTCCTACTGAGATCAAAAGATCCATTGATAAATTAAGCACCACTAAATCTCCAGGATTGGATGGAATAAGACCACAGGATCTAAAACAAGTCAATGATAGTATAAGTCCCGTCATGGCGAAGTTTGTAAATATGTGCATTGAGAAAGGAACTTACCCAGAAAACTTGAAAAAGGCAATAATACGACCCGTTTTTAAAAATGGAGACCATCTCAATTATTCTTATTACAGACCTATTGCTATTCTGTCAACATTAAATAAAATAGTAGAGAAAGTAATAATAAAAAAAATAACTGATTTTTTGGAAAAGAATAACATTTATTCTGACGCACAACATGGCTTCAGGAAGTCACATAGTACATGTACCGCTTTAAATACGTTTACTGATAATATTAATGTAAATCTAAATGATAAAAAATATGTAGTTCTTCTCTTTCTAGATTTTAAAAAAGCTTTTGATACGCTGGATCAGGATCTTCTACTCACCGCCATGCATGAGTGTGGGATTCGTGATCCAGTCAACATGTGGTTGAAAAGCTACCTTAAAAATAGGACTCTGTGCGCAAAAATATATAATACTATAGGTAAGGAAGCAAGTGTAACATCTGGTGTGCCTACCGGTTCAGTGTTCGGTCCGGTTGGCTACATCATGCACGTGAATAGCATGGTAAATGTAATAAAACATTGTAAAGTATATATGTATGCAGATGACACGTGCATGATGTATGCTAACAGAGATATGGCGAACATAGAACAGAAAGTTCAAGAGGATTTTAATAATGTAATAAAATGGTCTCATGATAATGATAATTTAGAAAAAACAAAATGCATGCTCCTACAGTCTACGTATTTAAAAAAGGGCCACGAATATTAATATAATAGGACATTCTTACGATTGTATGCATAGAAAAAATAAAGACTGTCTTGATTGTCAAGTAATGGAATTTGTAAGTAGCTATAGATAATTTAGTTGGAAATTGCATATTGAAATAGTCTGCAACAAGTTAAGATCAATACTATGCAAGTTCATAAACCTTAGCTATGTACTTGACAGGCCTACGTTATGTATGCTTTACTATGCGCTAGCGGACGCTGTGCTTAGTTATGGTTTAGCGGCTTACGGGCGCACGTTTCATTCGTATATTGATGAAGTACATTGTTTGCAAGTAAGATTTTTAAAACTACTAGTATCTAAACATGTTAAACATAACTTGAACAAGTGTTATGACAAGGTGTTTGTTAAGTATAAAATTTTGCCAATTCATGAAAAAATTACTTGAGAAACGTTTCGTTTCACCTCCAAAATACAATAATAAATAGTGTTTGTGTGACTTTTTAGTAACGCACAAGGACGTCCGTGGGGCTATCCGCGCGTTAACTAATGGAACATTACTCGCACTTACGAATCGACTATTCAAGTAGTTTTTTCCCTTCGGCTTATTGGTAACGCACAAGGACGTCTGCGGGACTATCCGAGCGTAAAACTAACGTCGTTTATCCTATACTGGCTACAACAACTACATGTTATATTGTAAATAAATACATTACATATTTTTAACTACCGTCAGGTGTTTATATCAACTGTTACGTGATCTGCAATTATTTTTATTGCAAAATTATTAGAATAGCATTTATTATCAGGGTCTTATGGGAGATGAGAATGTGCAGCGGAGTTGTCTCCCATGCTCACGCGCTTGTACCAATGCTCGTATTCTTTGGGGCGTGTGCCGGAGACTTGGAGAGATGCTAACGTGCAACCGGTGCCCAAAAAAGGGGATCGCTCAGACCCGGCAAACTATCGGCCAATAGCAGTCACCTCAGTTTTATGTAAAGTTCTAGAAAAGGTCCTTAATAACCATCTGACCCGCTACCTGAAGGATCACTCCCTGATTAATGATCGTCAATATGGATTTAGACCGAAACGATCGACGGGTGATCTTCTAGCGTACTTAACTCATATCTGGGGTGAGGCTATCGACAAGCGTGGCGAGTCGTTGGCTATCAGCCTTGACATTGCCAAGGCGTTCGACAGGGTCTGGCACAAAAGCCTTCTCTCCAAGCTTCCGGCATACGGTCTGCCAGCCCAGTTCTGTTCTTGGGTAGCTGACTTCCTGCATGAGCGTAGAATTCGTGTCCTTACGGATGGTAGCAGTTCGCGGTTCATGTCAGTGAATGCCGGCGTTCCCCAGGGCTCCGTCCTATCCCCCACTCTCTTTCTGCTGCATATCAATGACTTGATTCCTCTTGGGAATATTCATTGCTATGCAGACGATAGTACAGAGCATGCGGGGTATCTCGGACAAGCAGCGGCTGGGCAGGCAGTAACCAGGGAGAAACGGGAAAATCTTGTCATTGAACTCAATCAGGCTTTGGACCACATTTCCGAATGGGGTACCAGGAACTTGGTTGGGTTCAATGCCAAGAAAACTCAGGCTTGCGCTTTCACGGCAAAAACATCGCCATTCCTTCCCCTTCCATCTCTTCAGGGCACAACACTACCGCTGCAGAGCCACATTTCCATGCTCGGTATGGAAGTTCGCTCAGACCTGAATCCAAAGGACTACATCGAAACCGTGATCAAAACAGCTTCACGCAAACTGGGAGTCCTGAACAAGGTGCGGCGTTTTTTCACGCCCGATCAACTGTGCTTGTTGTACAAAACGCAAGTGCGGTCCTGCGTGGAATATTACTCGCACCTCTGGGATGGCTCCGCCAAGTACTTGCTCGATGCTTTGGATAGGTTACAGCGGCGCGCAATCCGCATCATAGGCGATGAGGAGGTGACTAAACACCTTGAGCCTCTTCAATTACGCCGTGACGTGGCGTCACTAAGCGCGTTCTATCGTTTGTACCACGGCGAGTGTTCTGAGGAGTTATTCTCTCTTATCCCACCTTCCCCTTTCCTTCAGAGGACCACGCGCGCTGGCCTACGTTGTCACCGTCTTACTGTGGCCACAATTCCAACGCGTACAAAGAAATTTGGTGACTCATTTCTTTGTCGCACTATCCGTAAATGGAATGCTCTGCCCGCTCACGTGTTCCCTCCCTCTTACAACCTGGGATCCTTTAAAAGAGGCGTGAAGAAGCAACATGCAGGCCGGCAGGGTGAGGATGGCTGGTGTGGCAGGTAGAACTGCTGTATCAGCTATCTTCGCGTCTGGACTTCACCTTCACTTAACATCAGGTGGGGTGGAGTCATTTGTCGGACCTATCTATAAAAAAAAAAAAAAGATGGTGAAGATATGGTTTGTGAGTTTCTTGGTGAAAGCCAGCCACAAGATAATGTTACGGAACCTGTTGCCCCATTGGTAGCATCTGAGATGCTTGAAAGCACTACTATACAACCGGTAAAAACGCAGGATGATGCAATACAGATCGCAGGAGACCTTGACAAGGATGTCCTGGAAATTCTCGGTGATGATCCGACAGTCGTCGCTGAGTTTGGAAAGGAAATAAGAGCGGAGCTTGCTATCCGGTTTAACCATATCACCACCAAAGGATTATCCAAAGATTTCCGGAAGGAGCTTTGCGATAAATACTTAATACCCGGTAACTGTACCATGATCGGCGCCCCGTCATTAAACACAGAAGTTAAAGTAGCGCTCAATGAGAACTCACTTAAGCGCGACAAATTGATCGAATTTCGGCAAAAAAGGCTAGCCGCAGCCATATCCTGCCTTGGGAGAGGCCGTTTCTTACGCCTTAGATGCAAAAGAAAAGGATAATTTACAAATAAAACGCCTTATGGACGCAGCTCGCCTCATGTATGATGCTCAATATAATGACTCGATTTCACGCAGAAATCTCGCTGTTTCTTCGCTGAAGAAAGAGGCAAAAGAGCCATTGCTAAACAACAAGATAGGGAAGGCATTATTTGGAGAAGACCTGTCGGATTCTTTGAAAGCAGCCAAGGCTGTAACAAAATCAGCTACTGAGCTTAAAAATCAGCCTCAACCTAAGCCCGCGTCGACGACGACGGCACAAACAAAAAACTGGAAGGCCCCATTCGCGAGTCGCAGGCAACCAGCGAGGGGCCATCGGAACACGCCTGCAACCCCGATGACGCCGCCACAAACCACCAATGACCAAAAATTTTTCAGATTCTGAAAAACTTTTGTTAAATGAGTCTATTGCTAAACTAAAATCATATGGAGCTATATCAAAATGTAGACCTTGTAAAGACCAATTCATATCTAATATATTCTTACGACCCAAACCAAACGGTAAAATGAGACTTATACTTAACCTTAAACAATCAAACCAATTTATAGAAACCACACATTTTAAAATCGAAGATTTTCGAATAACATTAAAACTAATGTCCCGTGATTGTTATATGGCTACCATTGATATCAAAGATTCCACCATTTCATTAGAATTCATCCCGAAAGTAGGAAATATTTAAGGTTCGAGTATAACAGAAAACTCTATCAGTTCAACGTCTTACCGTTTGGATTGAGTACAGCGCCTCTAGTTTTCACAAAAATTACAAAACCTATTGTCAAAGTTTTGAGATCTGATGGTTTTATGTCAACAATATAATATTTAGTCTGCGCATTCGAGCTAGTCAAAGAAAATATACTTTTAATTGTAATGTACTGGAACAGACGGGAGGAGGTCTTATTTTATAGCCGATTAAATAAAATTCTGAATTATGTAAATAGCAAATATACAAAATACAAAGTAATAATAGGTGGGGATTTTAACATTAACTTATTAGATCGTAACAAAAAGGCATTAGAATTCTTAAACTTTATGTTAGAATTTAAATTTACTCAACATATTAAGGAACCGACACATTTTACACCAACATCTTCAACATGTATAGACCACATCTTTACCAATTTTGATAGTAAGCACATAAAAACCTCGGTGGAGGCTTTGGGTTTTTCAAGTAAAAGACAGCACTTGGTATGTAGAAAAGCGAATATATAATAAAAAAGCAATCTCAAAATATAAAGAAAAATTACAGTTAGTTGATTGGAATAAAATAATTATTAAAAATAAAAATATAAACGAAAATTATGTTGCATTTAACAATACATTATCAGAAATACTAAATCAATATATCCCTAAAAGAAAATTTAAAGTCATAAAAAATAAAAAAGTCTGGTTAACAATAGGAATAAAAAAATCATGTCAACATAAAAGGCTACTTAAAATATTTAACACTAAATCTAATAATCCTATATTAAGATCAAATTATAAAAAATATATAGAAATACTTAAAAAATCTATAATATGTGCAAAAAAGTTACACTTTATAAACACAATAAAACAATCTAATAATAAAGTTAAAACTATGTGGAGTATAGTGAATGAAACGACAAACAAAAAAAATATTAAAGATAAATGTAATATAAAACTAAATTATAAAAATATATTGTATTCCAAACCTCAATCCATTGCAAATATTTTTAACAACTTCTTTTCTTCCGTTGGTGAATCAACTTTATCAACTGATAGCGGCTGTGGTACTCACGTGCTCTACCCTACGCCTAACACCATGTTTTTAAGCCCAGTGGAACCTTATGAAGTAAGGAAAATCATTAGGAATTTAAAAAATAAAAATAGCTATGGATTTGATGAATTGCCGCCCCGCTTAATCAAGGAGTGTGCCGATCAGTTAACTTTGCCATTTACAATGTTGATTAATCAGTCCTTCGAAGAAGGAGTTTTTTCTACATTACTAAAAACAACAATTATCAAGCCTATCCATAAGAAAAATGCAGATCAAATCCTAACAATTACCGTCCCATCGCCCTGTTGTCTACTTCGTCAAAGATATTTGAAAAAGCAATGAATGATCGTGTTATTAAGTTCTGCGAAAAGTTTGAAATCTTCGATGAAGATTGATACCACCTACGTGGACCGAAGAGATCGCGGTTAACAGGACCGAAACTATGAGGGCACGAAGGGCGGTCATGCGTAGCAGGTGCCGTAGGAGAAGGGACGAAGCAGAGGAGGAACAGCTATGGCGCGTCTACCGGGAGAGGAAGGAGAGCCTGAAGGTGGCCATTGCTAAGGCCAAGGACGAAGCCTGGGCGGAGTTTCTCGGGGAGCTAGACCGGGACCCATGGGGCAGACCGTATAAGGGGGTCAGAAAAGGTATGGGTCAACAGTCCATCCAGCTGGAGGACATGGACCTTGACCTCCTGGCGCGGACAGTGGCTGAACTCTTCCCAGAAGAAGCGCCCGCCACATCTCCGCTTTTGGTGCCGCCGCCGGAGGATGGGAATGCGGTCGCCGCACCGGCCCCGCCAATCACCGATGCCGAAATGGAGGCGGCTCTTGATCGCCTGCGGGGCAAAAAAAAGGCTCCTGGCCCGGATGGAGTGCCGCGCGGAGTCCTGCCGATTGCCTTCAAGCACTTGGGTGAGCACTTCAGGGCGCTACCGAACGAGTGCCTTGACGTGGGTGTGTTCCCCAGTGCATGGAAGAGGGGCAGGCTCTGCCTGCTGCGGAAGGAGGGGCGTCCTGCGGACCAACCAGCGGGGTACCGTCCGGTAGTGCTGCTGGACGAGGTCGGCAAATTCTTGGAGACAGTCATTGCCGACCGCATCGTCCAGCACCTGGAGGAGACCGGGCCAAACCTGGCGCCACGCCAGTTTGGATTCCGCAGGGGCAAGTTCACAGTGGATGCGGTGCAGGAGCTGAAGAGGATGTCGGAGGAGGCAACGGGGAGAGGGGAGAGTGTTCTTGCTATATCGCTGGATATAGCGAACGCTTTCAACACACTCCCCTTCAGTTGTATCGAGAAGGCTCTGCACCACCACGAGGTCCCGCTCTACTTAAGGAAAGTGGTGGGGGATTACCTGCGAGACCGAGAACTCCTCTACTATGATACGGGTGGGGAGGTCAAAGTGAGGAGCATGGCGTGCGGAGTTCCACAGGGGTCGGTGCTAGGACCACTCCTGTGGAACCTCGCTTATGACTGGGTCCTCAGAGGGACGCTATTGCCCCGAACAGCGGTCATCTGCTATGCGGATGATACGCTGATAGCTGTTAGGGGCAAAACGTACGAGGACGTCCGGAGGTTGGGTTCGGCGAGTGCCTCGTTGATAATAACGAGGATAGAGATGTTGGGGATCAAGGTGGCAGCGGGAAAGACAAGGGCTGTAATGTTCCACAGATCCAGGGGCAAGCCGCCGGCCGGGGCGTATGTCAGGGTGGGCGAAGCCAGAGTGCCCGTAGAGCCTACCCTGAAATACCTGGGGTTAGTGCTGGACGCGAAGTGGCGCTTCGATGCCCACTTCAAGCAGCTGGCCCCAAGGCTGATTAGTGCGGCGGCGGCGCTCGGAAGGCTGCTGCCGAACGATGGTGGCCCCAGCGCCAGCTGTCGCAAGCTGTACGCTGGGGTCATCAAGAGTATGGCCCTATATGGGGCGCCCATTTGGGCAGATCGCATAGGAGCGGGGAGCGAGGCCCTGCTACAGAGGCCGCAACGAATAGTGGCGCAAAGGGCCGCGCGGGCGTACTGCACCACGTCGTTCGCGGCCGTATGCGCACTGGTGGGGTCACCTCCATGGGCGCTTGAAGCGAGGGCGCTATCAAGCCTATATTGGCAAAGGGCGGAGGCCCGGCAACGAGAGAGGCTAACATCAGAGGAGGTGATAGCCCACAGGAGGAGACTGGATGAGCTAGTCATGGAGCAGTGGGCCGAGGAGCTGGGGGCGCAGCAGTTCGGGGTGAGGACCCTGGAGGCGCTGCGGCCAGCCCTAGGGCAATGGAAGGAGAGGAGGCATGGGTCGCTGACCTTCCGTCTGGTGCAGGTGCTGTCAGGGCATGGATGTTTTGGCAGCTACCTGCACCGCATACGGAGGGAAGCGACCCCGTCATGTCATCATTGTGGCGCTGTCGGGGACACGGCACAGCACACCCTTGAGGAGTGCTCGTCGTGGTCTCGGCAGCGCCATGATATGGTCATGGCAGTAGGAAGGGATCTCTCGTTGCCCAGCGTCGTTAAAGCGATGCTGGACAGCGACAGATCCTGGAACGCAGTCGTCTCCTTCTGTGAGGAAGTCATCCTACAGAAGGAGACAGCGGAGAGGGCCCGCGAGGGGGACGCCCGGGCCGGCCCTCTCCGTCGCCGATGACCGGGGGGAAGGCGGCGGCAGTACGACCGCCTCTTTCCACCCTAGTGGGACTGCGGGCGGCGGACAGGGTGGTCCGTCGCTCGCATTGCACAGTCTCACCCGTCGAGGGGAGATGCCTAGGTGCTCCCGGGCATCCCCCTGACCACCAGGAGGAGAAGGAATTACTGCCGGGGTAACGTGGAGCGTCATCCGGATCCCACAAAACCCGTTTTGGCAGACGAGGGAGCACTGTTGGGTTTTTAGTGGGTAGAGCCCCCCATTTGGGGGGAGGAGGAGTCCCACATAACCCCGCCACCCACCCGGGGCGGGGTATGCGTAACGCATTTTCCCAACAATAAAAAAAAAAAAGGTTAGAGTGGTATAAAGATTAATAAATAATTATTAGATTAATAAAGAAAATAATTACCATATTACGTATAAAAATATAGAACACTCTTTGTTACTATATGGTCTTTTGATAGATTTTAAGTTCAAGCCAGTTGCATCTACGCACATGCTAACACTACTCTTTTTAGTGACCTTTTTATAAGCATTAATTTGTTCATTTGTCCAAAATTCAACACTAAATGGATTTTTTCCAATATCGTGAGTGCTATTTGCACGATTCGTATTTTTCATGATATCCAACGATGTGATTGGATATCATGAAAAATACGAATCGTGCAAATAGCACTCACGATATTGGAAAAAATCCATTTAGTGTTGAATTTTGGACAAATGAACAAATTAATGCTTATAAAAAGGTCACTAAAAAGAGTAGTGTTAGCATGTGCGTAGATGCAACTGGCTTGAACTTAAAATCTATCAAAAGACCATATAGTAACAAAGAGTGTTCTATATTTTTATACGTAATATGGTAATTATTTTCTTTATTAATCTAATAATTATTTATTAATCTTTATACCACTCTAACCTTTTTTTTTTTTATTGTTGGGAAAATGCGTTACGCATACCCCGCCCCGGGTGGGTGGCGGGGTTATGTGGGACTCCTCCTCCCCCCAAATGGGGGGCTCTACCCACTAAAAACCCAACAGTGCTCCCTCGTCTGCCAAAACGGGTTTTGTGGGATCCGGATGACGCTCCACGTTACCCCGGCAGTAATTCCTTCTCCTCCTGGTGGTCAGGGGGATGCCCGGGAGCACCTAGGCATCTCCCCTCGACGGGTGAGACTGTGCAATGCGAGCGACGGACCACCCTGTCCGCCGCCCGCAGTCCCACTAGGGTGGAAAGAGGCGGTCGTACTGCCGCCGCCTTCCCCCCGGTCATCGGCGACGGAGAGGGCCGGCCCGGGCGTCCCCCTCGCGGGCCCTCTCCGCTGTCTCCTTCTGTAGGATGACTTCCTCACAGAAGGAGACGACTGCGTTCCAGGATCTGTCGCTGTCCAGCATCGCTTTAACGACGCTGGGCAACGAGAGATCCCTTCCTACTGCCATGACCATATCATGGCGCTGCCGAGACCACGACGAGCACTCCTCAAGGGTGTGCTGTGCCGTGTCCCCGACAGCGCCACAATGATGACATGACGGGGTCGCTTCCCTCCGTATGCGGTGCAGGTAGCTGCCAAAACATCCATGCCCTGACAGCACCTGCACCAGACGGAAGGTCAGCGACCCATGCCTCCTCTCCTTCCATTGCCCTAGGGCTGGCCGCAGCGCCTCCAGGGTCCTCACCCCGAACTGCTGCGCCCCCAGCTCCTCGGCCCACTGCTCCATGACTAGCTCATCCAGTCTCCTCCTGTGGGCTATCACCTCCTCTGATGTTAGCCTCTCTCGTTGCCGGGCCTCCGCCCTTTGCCAATATAGGCTTGATAGCGCCCTCGCTTCAAGCGCCCATGGAGGTGACCCCACCAGTGCGCATACGGCCGCGAACGACGTGGTGCAGTACGCCCGCGCGGCCCTTTGCGCCACTATTCGTTGCGGCCTCTGTAGCAGGGCCTCGCTCCCCGCTCCTATGCGATCTGCCCAAATGGGCGCCCCATATAGGGCCATACTCTTGATGACCCCAGCGTACAGCTTGCGACAGCTGGCGCTGGGGCCACCATCGTTCGGCAGCAGCCTTCCGAGCGCCGCCGCCGCACTAATCAGCCTTGGGGCCAGCTGCTTGAAGTGGGCATCGAAGCGCCACTTCGCGTCCAGCACTAACCCCAGGTATTTCAGGGTAGGCTCTACGGGCACTCTGGCTTCGCCCACCCTGACATACGCCCCGGCCGGCGGCTTGCCCCTGGATCTGTGGAACATTACAGCCCTTGTCTTTCCCGCTGCCACCTTGATCCCCAACATCTCTATCCTCGTTATTATCAACGAGGCACTCGCCGAACCCAACCTCCGGACGTCCTCGTACGTTTTGCCCCTAACAGCTATCAGCGTATCATCCGCATAGCAGATGACCGCTGTTCGGGGCAATAGCGTCCCTCTGAGGACCCAGTCATAAGCGAGGTTCCACAGGAGTGGTCCTAGCACCGACCCCTGTGGAACTCCGCACGCCATGCTCCTCACTTTGACCTCCCCACCCGTATCATAGTAGAGGAGTTCTCGGTCTCGCAGGTAATCCCCCACCACTTTCCTTAAGTAGAGCGGGACCTCGTGGTGGTGCAGAGCCTTCTCGATACAACTGAAGGGGAGTGTGTTGAAAGCGTTCGCTATATCCAGCGATATAGCAAGAACACTCTCCCCTCTCCCCGTTGCCTCCTCCGACATCCTCTTCAGCTCCTGCACCGCATCCACTGTGAACTTGCCCCTGCGGAATCCAAACTGGCGTGGCGCCAGGTTTGGCCCGGTCTCCTCCAGGTGCTGGACGATGCGGTCGGCAATGACTGTCTCCAAGAATTTGCCGACCTCGTCCAGCAGCACTACCGGACGGTACCCCGCTGGTTGGTCCGCAGGACGCCCCTCCTTCCGCAGCAGGCAGAGCCTGCCCCTCTTCCATGCACTGGGGAACACACCCACGTCAAGGCACTCGTTCGGTAGCGCCCTGAAGTGCTCACCCAAGTGCTTGAAGGCAATCGGCAGGACTCCGCGCGGCACTCCATCCGGGCCAGGAGCCTTTTTTTTGCCCCGCAGGCGATCAAGAGCCGCCTCCATTTCGGCATCGGTGATTGGCGGGGCCGGTGCGGCGACCGCATTCCCATCCTCCGGCGGCGGCACCAAAAGCGGAGATGTGGCGGGCGCTTCTTCTGGGAAGAGTTCAGCCACTGTCCGCGCCAGGAGGTCAAGGTCCATGTCCTCCAGCTGGATGGACTGTTGACCCATACCTTTTCTGACCCCCTTATACGGTCTGCCCCATGGGTCCCGGTCTAGCTCCCCGAGAAACTCCGCCCAGGCTTCGTCCTTGGCCTTAGCAATGGCCACCTTCAGGCTCTCCTTCCTCTCCCGGTAGACGCGCCATAGCTGTTCCTCCTCTGCTTCGTCCCTTCTCCTACGGCACCTGCTACGCATGACCGCCCTTCGTGCCCTCATAGTTTCGGTCCTGTTAACCGCGATCTCTTCGGTCCACGTAGGTGGTATCAATCTTCATCGAAGATTTCAAACTTTTCGCAGAACTTAATAACACGATCATTCATTGCTTTTTCAAATATCTTTGACGAAGTAGACAACAGGGCGATGGGACGGTAATTGTTAGGATTTGATCTGCATTTTTCTTATGGATAGGCTTGATAATTGTTGTTTTTAGTAATGTAGAAAAAACTCCTTCTTCGAAGGACTGATTAATCAACATTGTAAATGGCAAAGTTAACTGATCGGCACACTCCTTGATTAAGCGGGGCGGCAATTCATCAAATCCATAGCTATTTTTATTTTTTCCAATATCGTGAGTGCTATTTGCACGATTCGTATTTTTCATGATATCCAACGATGTGATTGGATCTTCGTGCAGAATATTGGATTTTTTAAATGCAGATCTCGCTACATGCAATACATTTTGGCTATACAGCATCGGGGGTTTCGAGCCACCAATTTTCATGTATTTTTTAGCAACTGAAGCTCTATACTCATCTAAAGAACCGCAGGCCTCAATTTCTTGGCAAACTTTTTCTCTTGCTTTTCCTCTCAAATAAACTTTGCCACAATTTTCTCCTGATCCTGGGTGAATAACGAAAGAAGCTAGATAATCTTCATTCGATCTTGATAAGTCGCAATGAACTTTCGAACCGCAATCACAATGTGCTAAAAAATTAAGTGTATAATAAGAATAAGTGGATTTTTTATAATAACAAAAAAGCTTTTAATTTTTAAAACAATGTATACGAATTGCATGACTAGTGACGTAACAGTAAAGAGGCGCATCGTAAATACGTGATAAACAAAAGCTTTAACGTCGTTACGCTAGTATGCTTAATCTATCCTAATGCTTACACGTCTCATGCATAGTAACGAACTTACCGTTAAAATTTCCTGACGTCCCATTTAATGATAAATGATGATTTTTATAGTGAAATTTGCACTTGATTTCAGTGTTGGTCCAAATTTTTTCGTTGAAGAAAGCTTCCCAAAGTCCTTTTACAAATTTTAGATATTTTCTTTTCCTCAGTCTACTTTCTCTTGTGTTTTGAGCATATTCTACTATCTCTGTAATTTCGTCGAATTCCCTATTCGTTATTAAAGCGTCAAACTTGATAAGATGTTGGTTAAACACATCATTGCTTTTAGGACTATCTATAGAACTATCAGCTAGGAAATCTGATTCGTTGATAGACTCTCTTCGATCATCTGCACAGACCAATAAGAGAACAAGTTCAGACCGCCAAGTGCCATAGATATTCTTTGTACTTTAATGCAAGAATAGAACTTGACGTTTTGTTTTTTTTTTTCTTGATCATCGCCCTAATGTTATTATCTGTGGTCGGATATATCTGTTTTTTTTTTTTATTTTAGTTAAAGCAACGGTATCTTATTATCCAGCCATAGTAAATCTTTTTAAATCTAGCACTCATTTGGATTTATTTATTAACCTTTTATTAGCAAAACTATGATTTTCATTAAGCCATATCCAATGAGTGCTACTTTATTTTTTGGAATCTACCTACTTCATAAAAAAAGGATCCAAATAAAACCAGTCATTTACTTATTATTTTTTTTATTTTTTAACTTCTTCTTAAATTTATTAATTGCTTTAGCTTGCATTTGCCTTGATGAATGCTGTTCGAGCCGCGCTATATCAGTCCCTTTTAAAATTTTATTAATTACATTGCACCAGTTGAAAATAATTAATTTTATAGATATGTTTAAAAACAAATCAACCACGATTTCTTTATGTATTTCACAATTTAAAAAATCGAATGAATATTTGGATACAATTTCTTGTTTAATTTTTTTTTGATATGTTACTTTCATGACCATTGGCTTCCAAATATGCATTCGTTATATTAATAATATTGCCGAAAGTAATAACTGGACATTCTGTTGGATATGATAATTTTCTTTGTCTAAGGCTTTTATATTCTTTATGATGAATATATGTGTGAGTTGAATTTTCATTATTCGTTAATAAATTACTTTTACATTTATCACATTTTATTTTTGTAAAAATTTTCTTGTTACCCATCCAACAGTGTATGCCCTTGAGTGGATATTTAATCTTTCCCTTCTTGCTTGTGTGAACATATCATGTTCACGCTCGTGCTGTATACTAGGAGTCACTGTATTACTTGCTAAATTTGTGTCATCATTAGCAGCAACTGGTGCAATGTTTACATTTTTCTCAGTAAAAAGGGACCTGATATTCATTAATTCTTGACTTGAGTCATTCTCACAGTTACAATTTTCGGATTGAAAGTTTATATACCTAGTAATTAAAAGGGATTTAAATGTATTTAAAAATGCGTAGGGACTTGGGCCTTGTTTGTAGATTGCAAGAGCTATAAGTTTCTCTTCTACTGTGAATCGCCTGGCCATCTTCTTTTTCATGCACAGTTTCATCTGCATTTCTAAAACCTTTCTTGATAAAGGGTTCATATTTTTTGTTGATTCTTCAAATGATTTTTTTTACGATAGGCTAGAGCTCTTTTCACTCTTAAGTTGTTATTACTTTGGCGTCGAACTCTTTTATACTCCTTATATAAAAGTTGACACCTTGGTGTTAAGGACTTAACAGTTCTCACTACTCTTCTTTTGGTATTTCTTTTTGGTGTATTACATACAGAACCTGTAAGATAGATAACAATGTAATCTACAAATAAATAAATTATAATAAATTGCAATGAAGTTGCATTTATTTTGCTGAGGTATTGACCTCAGCAAAATAAATGCACTTTCATTCAATTAATGAAAGTATTAATTAAATTTAGATCAGAGTATTACCTGCTGCATGTTGCAAAGAATTGGTAGGAGGTTCAATATTTATTGACTGTTCTTTCCTTGGCAAGACTTGTACATCTGCAAACAAATATTAATACAAAATTGAGGTGTTGTAATATATTGATAATGTATAATGTAATATACATATTCTTACTATGGATACATTAAGCTCAATGGTGCAGTGGTAAACATATTCATTTACAAATATGGAAGATAAACAACCAGTAAGCAACTACCAATCCACACTTAGCCCACATGTGTGTACATGTGGGATTTAGATGAATCATGGCCAATTCTGTATGCATGCATAGGGAATACCTGTGCCTTAGAAGGGGGAACACTTATATTGTACAAAAACTTACCTGATACAATAGACTGTGTGGGTTTCACAGATGTAACAGGTAGAAGCTGATCTTGGTCCAAATGTGAGACAGTTGTTTCTGAAAAAAGAGAATTTAATCTTTATTTTATTAATTTCTTTGCCTTCACTCCTTGTTTTAATATATAATTATAAATAAGACGACTGTTTGGTTCAGCGATAGGACAAGGACGACAGACATAGACTAACTACTCATATAACACTCCTAATGCATAAAAAAGTGATTGTACACTTACCAGAAACCTCTTCTATTGGTACTTTATTAGGTATTTTCTCATATGGTAGTGCATAAGAATGGTCAAAGTGGCGCTTCCTAGAGTAACTATGTTCATTGTTCACATCTGAAAAGGAAACGATTTTCATAAATACAAAATATCACACTACATTCTGTTAACTCAAGATTTCATAGATCTAACAATTTAAATGATTTTAAGACTGTATTGAATTGAATTGATCTAATGCAGTTTTTTAATTTCTTTCATAAGATTGATATGACATATTAATTACCAATTTCTGTGGAGACAGTTGATGTTATTCCTTTAGATATCTCCTCATACATAAACAATGTAGGATATGCACACGACTTAAGACGTTGTCCTGTCGACGAACTAACAAACCTTTTTTCAAAATGTTTGTGCCACACAAACATGTCTTTGGTTTCATTGAAATTTTCACTTCTTATGCACTTTAACCACTTTCTATTCATTTCCTCATTTTTAGGAAATTTATGAAGCTTAACGTCCTGTCGCAAGCTAGGGCATTCGGGAACACAACACCTTCGAAACATTATCGAAAATGGGGACAATACTGTGTTTGTAGATTCAAAGAGGCGGAAATTAATCAACGCTAACACTTCTACTCCAAACAAACAAGAGAAAATCCGATATCACTGTATTTGTGGACTTAAAGAGGCGGAAATTAATCGACGCAAGCACTTCTCATCAACACAAACAAGCAACAAGCAATATGGCGGCCAATCGTTCAAAACAGCAATTTGACCACAACACAAACACTAAATTTCTTTCTTCATGTTGGTTAACCTGAGGTGCGGGGGTTGAAGAAACGGTAGCGGGGGGTGAGGTAAACGTCACTTGACATCCTTGCACTGTCATCTTTACGATGTTTTTTTTTTAATGGAGCTTTGCCAGGCGTGATCATCTGCTAAATTTGTAGTAGTAGGTACTTTTAATTCTTTTTTTATTTCATCGAGAACGTTCCAACGGTTATCGGTTACTAATGCGTGTAAGGATTCTGGCTTATAGTTATTTTTTAACACTTTAGCCAGATCTTGTCATACAAGATCGAATTTCGAGATTACTGTATTATTTGTATATACTTTATCTGCCCAGGAAACGAGAGTTGAGATGAATGATGATTCGTCACATTTTCTTGGCCTTCCTCGAACCATAATGAAAAACTTTTATAAAAAAAAGTTCACTGCAAAAAACGCAGGCGATTAAAAAACAATGCGCTCACAAACTCAGAAATCTTGCAGGCACAAACAAATTACAATACAGTAAAAGCTTATAATTAGCTAATTAGCTTAATAATATAAGCGTATTCGTCATTCCTTTATTCGCGTTTTCACTATTCGCGGATTAAAAAATAGCGACCGAATCCCTATATTCGCGGCAAAAATTTCTTATTCGCGGATTTAGTCGAAATAAAAAGCGTTCTGTACCCATTCTAGAAATATAAATAGATCTTAGTATAACTAAGCCTAAAGTATTGGACAACTGCTATTGCCGGTGCATAAGACGGTTTTCTTTTACCTTTGAAATGCGCCGCCTTCGCCGCGGTCGGTATTTTAAAAAATGTAAATGAACCGAATAATATTTTTGGAAATCAATCTTAATACTCTATGCCTAAAGTATATTTTTAAATGGTATCACATGTAACACTAGCTCCGACGCGAAAAAAACAGTGTAACTACTTAAAGTAAAAGTTCTTTAAATCCTTGTCTAAGACTGACAGTAATTAACAATATTAATATGTAATGAAAAACTACAATTTAATTGATTAATTAAAAATATTTATTTTATTTGATTTTGCCATCTAGGAACGTATCCCCTATTATCTCATAAAAATTACCACTTATTTATTCACGGCTTCTGTATTCGCGGCATATATGCTGGTATACCCCGCGAATAAGGAGCTTTTAATGTAGCTTTCGTGCAAAAACTATTTGTTTTTATGTCCAAATAGCAACAGCAAAGCTGCGTGATTAGTTATATTGTACGAAAACAGAACGATTGTACACTGCCAAAACACACTATAGACGTGCGATTATAATGACGTCATGATTTGCGTAAAAATTGAAAACTATGTTCCGACAGGCATGTGCAAGCTAAAATCTCTGCGGGTCTTATATTACCTGAACTCACACACGTATGTAGATATAACTCTTTTTGTCCAACAAATACCGCTATACACCACTGATTGCGATTTATTCCGATGCAGAAAACGTTTACTGTAAAACCGGCTGGATTTAGCTTCTTTATTATAATTGACACTACCTAGCGGCGACGAGGCGGCAAGATCAGTGGCGGCCTTAGACCAATGGAGGTGCCATACCGTTCACTCGCCGTTCAAAATTTTCCACCAGCGCGGGACGAGGTACACACGTATAGCATACTAACGAAACTATACAACACTCCCACAAACACGAGCGTGTTGTAGCTATAAACGCACACGTCAAAAATAACGTCACACAAACAACAAAACGCACACACTCTAACAATTTTTATGTAACTATGCAATTGTTCGAGCGTACACCAACACAAAAGTTAGGGATGGGACAATAAAAGAATGAACGATATTTGAATGAACAGTTCGTGATGAATGAACATTAAACTTTTTGATTTCATTATAAACAAAAATTTTGTTTATAAAGAAATTAAAAAGTTTCAATTATAAATATCTATCTGAAAGCTTATTTATAGTTTTAGAACTCATTTTTTGCAAATTATATTCCTGTGCAAAAAATCTCTTAATGAGTTTGCTGTCTTTTGTCGGATACCCTGCCTTCATTATTTTGTCACAAAACATTACGTAACTGACCCAAGATTATCCATTCCTTGTTTAATATAATGGGGATAGCGAATTATTAGATTTCAGTGAAATGAGGTTATTGGTTTTCCTGATAATGTTTTCCTCGGTGGTTTAAGAAGTCAATAATTTGATCATTTGTGATTAATTAGAAAAAACTCAGTGATTCAAGCTTTCGGCAAAGTTCAATCCCATGCTTTCAACGAGTGCTTCGCTAGTGTGCGCTTAATCCAAAATGATGATGATGTATTAAGCGTATTATTTGGAAAGAATTACAAGAATGATGTCCTCTGCCCTACAATATAAGTCATATAGTATTAGCACTAGCATTTGAGACTATTTGAAGATATTCGACGGGATGTGTGTGCACTGTAGTCACTGCAAATTAAAGATCGATTTTGTGACTCGTCGACACGTTAAAGTACTTATCTTTTTCAGCTAGAGAGTTTCCAAGGAGCTCGAAAGTTTCTGGAAATTAACTAGTCGTATTATATGTCGGCCCAGTTGAATAGTAATTAGGTACTACTTTTGTGAATTACAATAAAATACGCTACTACTTATAAAAGAAACTGTGTTTTAGAAACTAAGAAGTAAAATAATATAAATTATGGCGAAAACAATTATTTGATAGATGATTGTCTAAAAAACCTAAAATTCCTCTTAATACAGAATCTAAATAATATAAGTTATATCTCCTGGACTATAGAGAAATCCGAATTGCAATTTTTTTTTTCGCAACACGATAATAAATAATCACGGTGCATCTAGAAATAAAATCTAGAGCCTCGTGTTTTCCTCTTAATTTAACTTTTTAAAGCTATTAAAAAAGTTAGTTAAAAGGTAATAAAAGTCGCTCGAAATGGGCAGCTGACCTGATAAATAGTAAGTTAATTATGGTGTCGATTCTGGCATAATTTTCTAAAGCTTAAATTCTTGACAGCAATATATCTTTGTCTTTCTCTATACAGAATGAAAAGAAGTGACTGATGTTAAATTTAGTTAAGAGGATTATGCATGCCAGAATCGACACTTATGTATCGTTTATAATTTTTATGTAGCTATTTACCTGCATCGATATAAAGTACTTTTTATACATATTATCATATTTCAACGTAGAAAGAAAGATTTTGGTGTCAAATATGGCAGCTTTCTCTAAACTTTAATTTGACAAAAGTGTATCATTCTCTGTACAGAATGAAAACGGGAGATTAATGTTAAATTTAGTTTTAAGTTTAGAGAATTGGGAGATTGAATGTATGCTTTTTTATATAAAATTTGTCGATGTATATTTGTTTTATCAATTTGCTATTTGTATCGGCAAATGCACTTTATTAAATCTGGTTGAATGTTTTCCAGTATTAAAAATACCATTCATTCATTTCACTTATTTTTCGTCACGTCACTATGAATTCCTACCTATTATTTTTGTCATTCATTCGTCATTTTGCGTAAGCGTGATGGCAGTAGTTAGTCCCTACGCGCTGGTTTTTCCCCAACACTGAATCGTGTGGTTTAAGATACGGTCACCAAATAAACACCTTCTTTGAACATGTATATTTTATAAGTTAAACAGTAATCATCAACATCTAGCAGTGAAATGCTTTTTCTTTTTTGGTATATGTTTTAGGTATATTTACGGGTTTTGATGAACTGTTCTTAGCCAATGTGACCAAGAAATTGTTTTAACGTAAGTCATTGATTTCATATTTTTTTTTTCGTTATACAGCTTCAAGAAACACAACCTGGAATTGATAATGGTACACCAAAAAGCTGTGTTAATGGCAATTTTTTCTAGTAATCAATAATCCGGTAAAGATTTACATTATTTATTTAGTACATTTACTGTTTATTATATTTTTATTTTAAGCATTTAACTGCTAGATATTGATGATTATGATGATTACTTTTTTACTTATAAAATATATACATTTTCAAAGAAGTTAAATATTTTTATTTCCTTTGTTTATTTGCTGACCGTAATTTAAACCACACGATTCGGAGTCGGGGAATAACCAGCGCGTGGGGACTAACTACTGCCATAACCGCCATCACGCTTAGGCCACAATGCGAGTACATCTCTCTCTATACAGACGTGTGCGTGTGTGAGAGTTGCTTATATGTAGTTGAGTCGGATCATATTTTATTTGATGCTAGTTTATGAGCGTACCGTATCTACCCTTTTTGTTTTAAACTAAGGTGACGAACGAATTTAAAACGAAATTTCGCCATTGACTATTTCTTATTCGAACACGCACATATAGTTCAGAATCACCAACAATTTTCGTTGACTAATGTTTGTGAGTTCTTTTTTATCTCCACTACTTAGATTACGTTTTGTACTTGGAAACAATATTACTTTATGTCAACATTTTTGATGACTATGAAAGAACCTTCTTTTTTACTAATTTGTAGAGTTAATACAATCGATTGTATGTCAAGCTTTTGTCGTTTAATACTTTGAAGTATTGGAAATACAAAAAATAATAAAAATTAAGATATTTGTTAATTTTACATGCAAAAAATTTTCCTCACGCTAAGCAGCCGTGATTAAAAATACTCTAGCATTTATTTTAGGCTTAATTAAAACGAAAAAGAAAGATGAGACGATGAATAATTGACGCGCAACTAATTAGCAACTAAATATCCCGCCGCTTTTTTCCACCTACGAGAATTTTCCGATATCGTCCTATTCTGGGGTGGTTGCAGGGATGATCTGGAGTTAAGGGTTGATAATGAAATATTATAAGCAACGCTATTTTTCAGCAACTAATTAACAACAAAACTCTCGAGCAGTCTTAAACATCTGCGCGCGAATTTTAACCATCTACTGTTTCTAAGTGAGTAGAGGGGTTGCATCTGAGGTTAGGGGATGTTTGTAGAATACTCTTATCTGCGTTTTTGACGAGCAACTAATTAGCAACTAAATATGCCGCGTCTATTTTCCACCTACGAGAATTTTCCGATATCGTCCTATTCTGGGGTGGTTGCAGGGATGATCTGGAGTTAAGAGTTGATAATGAAATATTATAAGCAACGCTATTTTTCAGCAACTAATTAACAACAAAACATCCAGCAGTCTTAAACATCTGCGTGCGAATTTTAACCATCTACTGTTTCTAAGTGAGTAGAGGGGTTGCATCTGAGGTTAGGGGATGTTTGTAGAATACTGTTAATTGCGTTTTTGGCGAGCAACTTATTAGCAACAGAACATCCAGCAGTTTTAAACATCCGCGTGCGAATTCCAACCATCTACTGTTTCTAAGTGAGTAGAGGGGTTGCATCTGAGGTTAGGGGATGTTTGTAGAATACTCTTATCTGCGTTTTTGACTAGCAACTAATTAGCAACTAAATATGCCGCGTCTATTTTCCACCTACGAGAATTTTCCGATATCGTCCTATTCTGGGGTTGCAGGGATGATCTGGAGTTAAGGGTTGATAATGAAATATTATAAGCAACGCTATTTTTCAGCAACTAATTAACAACAAAACATCCAGCAGTATTAAACATCTGCGTGCGAATTTTAACCACCTACTGTTTCTAAGTGAGTAGAGGGGTTGCATCTGAGGTTAGGGGATGTTTGTAGAATACTCTTAATTGCGTTTTTGGCGAGCAACTTATTAGCAACAGAATATCCAGCAGTCTTAAACATCTGCGTGCGAATTTTAACCATCTACTGTTTCTAAGTGAGTAGAGGGGTTGCATCTGAGGTTAGGGGATGTTTGTAGAATACTCTTAATTGCGGTTTTGGCGAGCAACTTATTAGCAACAGAACATCCAGCAGTCTTAAACATCTGCGTGCGAATTTTAACCATCTACTGTTTCTAAGTGAGTAGAGGGGTTGCATCTGAGGTTAGGGGATGTTTGTAGAATACTCTTAATTGCGTTTTTGGCGAGCAACTTATTAGCAACAGAACATCCAGCAGTCTTAAACATCTGCGTGCAAATTTTAACCATCTACTATTTCTAAGTGAGAAGAGGGGTTGCATCTGAGGTTAGGGGATGTTTGTAGAATACTCTTAATTGCGGTTTTGGCGAGCAACTAATGAGCAACTAAATATGCCGCGTCTATTTTCCACCTACGAGAATTTTCCGATATCGTCCTATTCTGGGGTGGTTGCAGGGATGATCTGGAGTTAAGGGTTGATAATGAAATATTATAAGCAACGCTATTTTTCAGCAACTAATTAACAACAAAACATCCAGCAGTCTTAAACATCTGCGTGCGAAATTTAACCATCTACTGTTTCTAAGTGAGTAGAGGGGTTGCATCTGAGGTTAGGGAATGTTTGTAGAATACTCTTAATTGCGTTTTTGGCGAGCAACTTATTAGCAACAGAACATCCAGCAGTTTTAAACATCCGCGTGCGAATTCCAACCATCTACTGTTTCTAAGTGAGTAGAGGGGTTGCGTCTGAGGTTAGGGGGATGTTTGTAGAATACTCTTATCTGCGTTTTTGACGAGCAACTAATTAGCAACTAAATATCCCGCGTCTTATTTCCACCTACGAGAATTTTCCGATATCGTCCTATTCTGGGGTGGTTGCAGGGATGATCTGGAGTTAAGGGTTGATAATCAAATATTATAAGCAACGCTGTTTTTTAGCAACTAATTAACAACAAAACATCCAGCAGTCTTAAACATCTGCGTGCGAATTTTAACCATCTACTGTTTCTAAGTGAGTAGAGGGGTTGCATCTGAGGTTAGGGGATGTTTGTAGAATACTCTTAACTGCGTTTTTGGCGAGCAACTAATTAGCAACTAAATATCCCGCCGCTTTTTTTCACCTACGAGAATTTTTCGATAACCTCCTATTCTGGGGTGGTTGCAGTGCTGATTTGGAGTTAAGGGTTGATAGTTAAATACTATAAGCAACGCTATTTTGCAGCAACTAATTAGCAACAAAATATCCAGCAGTTTTAAACATCCGCGTGCGAATTCCAACCATCTACTGTTTCTAAGTGAGTAGAGAGGTTGCATTTGAGGTTAGGGGATGTTTGTAGAATACTCTTATCTGCGTTTTTGACGAGCAACTAATTAGCAACTAAATATGCCGCGTCTATTTTCCACCTACGAGGATTTTCCGATATCGTCCTATTCTGGGGTGGTTGCAGGGATGATCTGGAGTTAAGGGTTGATACTCTTATCTGCGTTTTTGGCGAGCAACTAATTAGCAACAGAACATCCAGCAGTCTAATGCACGTCAATCTAATGCAAGTCAATGCACACAACTTTATGCACGGATTTTCTTGGTATAGACAAGACGGAAACGGATGTAGTTACAATCGTCTACGACTTATTAATGTTGCAATTACAGAAAATAATATTTTGATCTAGTTATTAATTTTTATACATTTTTATGTTTAAATATATTATTAAACATAGTTGGGCCGGGCAAGAATATACAAAACTAAAACAAGATATAATAAGAAATTTAAATGATGGGAATCGAACCCAATACCCTAAAGAATTTTGGCTGCTTCTATATAATAATGTATCTAGATTACTATATTTTTACATATATATTTATTATAACAATTTAACAATATAGCTAAGTATACTCATACATATACATCTTATATTACAATTTCTTTCAGAACATTGATTATAACTAATAAAAATTATAACAAACTGATAAGTTATTACTTACATTATAGTGACAAGTGGTGGAGTGGCTAATGAAGTGGTAATGGACACAATTTTCTAAAAGACCTTAAATATGTTTTATTATTTGACATTTTTATTTCAGCCACTCTTACCTTTCCATCTGGACCAGGGATGGTCTTTATAATTCTTGCCATGGGCCAGTTAAGATGAGTAGCATTATCACTGCGGACAATAACTAAATCACCCTCCTTTAAGTTAGGATGACATTGTTTCCACTTAGGCCTACTTTGCAACTGTGTGAGATAGTCCCTTGACCATACCATCCACAAATCTTGCTTAATTTTAGACAACATTTGCCAAAATCTTAATCTATCAATATTTTTATTTGAAAGATCCACTTCTGGGTAACTCATCATAGGTGCGCCTATGAGGAAGTGCCCAGGTGTGAGATACTCATAGCTGGAGACATCAGAGCTTGTGGGGAGTAGGGGTCTGGAGTTCAATATTGCTTCAATTTCTGTTATAACTGTATAGAGGCCTTCAAAGGTTAAAGCAACATTTCCTACAATTCTTTTGAAGTGATATTTAAAGCTTTTGACACCTGCCTCCCACAAGCCCCCAAACTCAGGTGAGTATGCAGGTATAAACTTAAATTGTATATAGTTAGAGACACAATAGTTTTCTACATTATCTTTATGAGATTGAGATGAAAATCATCATCATCATCATCATATCAGCCGTACGACGCCCACTGCTGGACATAGGCCTCCCCCAAGGATCTCCACAACGATCGGTCCTGCGCTGCCCGCATCCAGCGTTTTCCCGCGACCTTCACCAGATCGTCGGTCCACCTTGTAGCGGGCCTTCCCACTGAGCGTCGTCCGGCACGCGGTCGCCATTCGAGAACCTTTCCGCCCCAACGGCCATCGGTTCTCCTCGCTATGTGTCCTGCCCACTGCCACTTCAGCTGGGCTATTCTTCGAGCTATGTCGGTGACTTTAGTTCTCCTACGGATCTCGTCATTTCTGACTCTATCACGCAGGGAAACACCAAGCATAGCTCTCTCCATTGCCCGCTGGGCGACCTTGAGCCGTCCTATGAGACCCATAGTAAACGACCACGCCTCACTGCCATAGGTCATCACTGGCAACACACACTGGTTAAAGACTTTCGTCTTAAGGCACTGAGGTATTTTGGACGCGAAGATGTTCCACAGCTTCCCGAACGCTGCCCATCCGAGTTGAATTCGACGAGAGATCTCTTTCTCGAAGTTGGACTTACCTAATTGGATTGTGTGTCCTAGGTAAACATAGTGGTCAACAACTTCAAGTGTAACGTTCCCAACATTAACTGGAGCGGGTGCAACATGGGCGTTGGACATGATTTTCGTCTTGCCCATGTTCATCTTAAGACCCACTCGCTGGGATGCGTCACTGAGATGCTCGAGCATGGTGTTCAGGTCTTCCAAGGTCTCCGCCATTAGGACTACGTCATCAGCAAATCGAAGGTGTGTCAGGTACTCGCCGTTGATGTTAATGCCGAGTCCTTTCCAGTCCAGAAGCTTAAAAATATCCTCCATCGCAGCAGTGAACAGTTTCGGAGATATAACGTCTCCCTGTCTCACCCCTCGCTGTAGTTGGATAGGATTAGAGCTCTGATTCTGTACTCGGACCGACATAGTGGCGTTTTGGTATAGGTACTTTAACACTTCGATATACCTGTAGTCCACTTGGCACCTCTGGAGAGACTGCAGCACCGCCCAGGTCTCGATCGAATCGAAGGCCTTCTCATAGTCCACAAACGCTAAGCAAAGTGGTCGATTATACTCTTCGGTCTTCTGTATAATCTGCCGCAGCGTATGGATGTGGTCTATGGTACTAAAACCTTTTCGGAAACCGGCTTGTTCAGGAGGCTGGAAGTCGTCGAGCCTGCGAGCGAGACGATTCGTAATGACCCTCGAAAACAGCTTGTAGATATGGCTCAGAAGCGAGATGGGTCTGTAGTTCTTCAGTAGGGTCTTATCGCCCTTTTTGAAGAACAAAATCACCTCGCCTCTGCTCCATGCCTTCGGCGTTTTGCCCTGGTGGATGATGGAGTTGAAGAGCTTCTGAAGGACTTTAAGTACTGGCGTACCGCCCGCTCTCAGAAGCTCTGTTGTGATTCCGTCATCTCCCGCCGCCTTGTTGTTTTTAAGCTGTTTGAGGGCAATTCTAATCTCGTACAGGCTGACGTCCGGGATATCCTCGGTATAATGTCGGGTAAGCTTGGCTCTAGGATCTCGAGCTCTGCTTTCGCCTGGTGTTCTGCTGGAATATAACTGCCTATAGAAACTCTCAATCTCCCTCAGGATTTCAGGAGTCGATGAAATGATACTACCGTCCTCAGTTTTCAGCCTCGTCAGTTGACTTTGCCCAATAGACAGATCTCTAGCGAACACTTTGGAGCCTTTGTTCCGCTCTATGGCCTCTTTAATACGCTCGGTATTAAAGTGGCGAAGGTCGCTCGTCAACGACTTCGAGATCTGTCTATTAAGCTGTCTATAACTGAGATGAAAATAATTCATACAATTTGTTTAATTCATTCTGTGCTCCTTTAAAAGTTTTGGCATTGTCACAGTAAATTCTGACAGGCATTCCCCTCCTTGAAAAGAAACGCTTAAGACGTGCTAAAAATGCTTCTGTTTGTTTCTTAGGTTTTCACGCATATAACTCATTAAATAAAACTAGTTTTTACGGGTTAATGCACGAAATTTTATTTATTTATTGACGTTGTTATGCTTCTGTTGTTAAGTCACTGACTAGCTCCATGTGTATTGCTTTGCTAGAGAAACAAACAAAAATTACGACATAGGCCTTGGTTATAATAGGTTTTCTTATTCTTGACACTTTTACATTGAACGGACCACAGAAGTCAACACCAGTCACATTGAATGGTCTTGTGGGAGTAACCCTATCTTGAGGAAGAGACCCCATAAGCTGCATCGAAGCTTTAGCTTTAAGCTTAGCACACTTGATACATTTGTTGACCACCTTTTTGACTTCTCGTATCCCACTAATGAGCTAAAATTTTTGTGATAGAGAACTGAGTACTAAGTTAGCACCAGCATGATAGAGACGCAAGTGCTCTTTATGTATGATTATATCTGTAAAGTGACATGATTTTGGTAATATTATTGGGTGAATTTTCTCATAGCCAATATCTGAAGCATTTTGAAGGCGACCCCCAACACGGAGAACACCATTTTTATCTAGGAATGGATAAAGACTAGACAAACATGTTTTGATTACAGAACCATTATTAATAGCATTTATTTCATTTTCAAAATAAAATTTTTGAATACATTTTATAAGGACTAATATGGCATTATGAAGCTCAGCTGGTGTTAAAGAACCAACAATATTTTATTACTAGCCTTTGAATTATTATAAAAACGCAACATGTAACTATCGACTCTCTGAAGTCTAGTAATATTAGAAAATCTTTTGATAAATTTAATTACAAATGTTTCTATTTTATCTCTGCTAGTATTACATTTAAGCATTCCACAAAATAAATTATCCAATTCACTGTCCATGGGTGAAAGGATGGGTAATGTAATATCTTTTACCAAGTGATTAAAGTTTGGATCACTTAATTCTGGAGGTCCGTGCCACCATAGATCATTAAATTTTAACTTATGTGGTTCACAACCTCTAGATAGTAAGTCAGCAGGGTTACACTTTGTATTGATATTGTAACGTGTTAAAAACGTCACATGGATCTCCTTCGCTCGAAGAGCGAGATAGAAGATTTTTTTTGGTTGACACTCTGGTCGTTTTTATCTCGCGCCCATTTTCTTTAATCTGTGCACTTTTGGGTAAGTGTGTTTCTGCCTTTATCGAGCAGTAGGCTGAATGGACGTTGTTCTCTTTGCCTACCGCCAAGACAAACTGAAGAAAAGAACTGTCACTTCACTTCACGACGTAATTTTTAGGCCAAAGGATGGGCACTTTTTGTATTCCAACAGTTTAATGGATAATCCCTTATATTATTGATTGTTTTTTAATGGTAAGTGTTTTTCCAAATTCGAAAAGTGTTTTAATTTATATATTTCAATGATTTACATGAGGATTGATTTTTTTACAGATGTAATATTTCACACTGTTTGCGCGGAATGGCGGCGATCTTATTCCAAGCTTAATTTGTTTAAAAAACGGTAAGAACCTTAGAGTTTTCCTTAGTTTTACATTTTTTCCTTTGATGTGAGCCATGTGCTAATCTGAGGAATATTTATTTTCAGCGAAAAGCGTTTTTTTTATATTTGAAATTTTATTTGGAAATCGTATTCAAATCACGATGTTTCCCGTGATGTGGAGGTGAACCCACGGGACCTAACAACGGCCATCCTTTACATATTTGCAACACCAGACATACATAACTCCAAAGATGCAGCAAAGTCGGTAATATTCCAATTTATGGTTGTACCAGCACCCCTATTAAAGGTAAATTTTCGTTTAATTCTTGGTAGTCATAGTGTAGAATAGTTTCTAAATTTAGCAGTAACCCTTTTGGACATAAGTAATTTTGCAGTAAATTTCAATATATAGACAACCCAAAATGAGAATGGATTTGCATTAATTCCCCTTTTGCGATTAATAGTTCGATGCTTTCCCGGCTAATATGGTATAATAATGTGGTAGGTCTGGCGCCCGAGTATTCTTTTTTTCATTAATTTCGACCTATCCATTTAAAGTAATTTTCACAACAAACTTTTTATTTTTTAATATTACAATTGACGCCAGCGCACAGGGACTTGGTTTATGCAATCCATTTCATTTTGTACCTATAATAGTAGTTTTGTCTGGTTGTTTGTAATCTTTATTATTACATTTGTGATATAATATAACTTTTGTACTTGAATTTTGATACATAAACATAGATTTTGTTTGTAATATAATTACAATTTAACTTAATGTTTTGGATGGTTCGTGTTAATATTAACTTTTCATTTAACTACTTGTTTTGAACTTTATTTCATATTTGAAATGTTCTATATACGTCTGTAGTGATGCATCACATAATATTTACTACTTTTGTATGTTAATTTAGTATTTTGCACATGCAAATTTCTTAGAATTTACTTAACTCGTTAACAATTATTTGGTTTCTGCCAATTGATGCATATTGCATATAACTTAAACTTTTATTACCTTGTTAACTATGATCATTGTGTTATTGTTTTGTTATTTACATTTGAATATGCAAATTTGCAAAGCTTATTGCTATATATATATAAAAAATTAGGACTTTTTGTTCGAACGTTTTGATAATTTTTAAAATGTTTTGTGAACATTATTTGAAATTTATACAAGTTTCTTAATGATAAATATAACTGTTCCACAACTTGTTTTGAGCTAGTATATGCATTGTTTAAATAAAACATAAACAATAAAGTTTAACTTTTATAAATAATAACATAAACTTAAAATAATTTAACATTCTTTGAAAAAAATAAACTAGATATTTTGAAATACTTTCATAACTTAATGAAGCATTGTTTATATAATAATAATAATAAACTTAGTCATAATAATATTGTTAAATAACTTTTGATGTTGTTGTAACTTAGATATTTTGACATTTTGTCACAAACTTATTTCAGTTAAAGTTAATATGTTTTTATATTAATAATTTTAAATAATTTAATTTGGTTACATAACTTAACTTAAGATTTAAATATCTTCCACCAATTGTAAACTTGCTGCATCTTGCTTTATCTTTTAAAAGATTTAATTTTAAATTTACTTTGCGTTAACTGCGTTTATAATTTCACTGCTATTTTGGCATTTTGCAAAAATGGAAGGTGACAAACTTGCATTATCTGCTGCCTTGTCGCCTAAGGAGCAACCTGTTTCTGTTGCAACTGATACTAGTGATTTAGCTTATCCACCTGCTACACAGCACATTGCACATGAATTAATTAATTTAACAATTGATCAACCCACTTTGGATGATCATAATTTTCATTCATCACGATTGCTTGATTCACAACCTGCTTTACAACCGACGACCACACATGCTTCACATGTTAGCACTAATTTGTTACAAAATAATACTTCACTTTTGGATAACTTTAAAAAACCTACATATTACAAACGTCCTGATCTTTCGAAGAGTAAGATAATTTTTGACGGCAAGTCTTGTGTTAGAGAATTTATTACTAGTGTTGAAGAGTATATGGTTTCCAGAGATATCGATGAATATTTTGTTGTTACTTCCTTTTCAGATTTTTTAACTGGCATTGCTAGGACATGGTTTCGTATTGTTCGTTCAAATCTTAATTCTTGGTATACCCTTAAGGTTGCATTACTTAAACATTTTGACAAACCTGATTATGATGATCGGCTTGAATATCTTTTGCGTTCTCGTAAACAAAAACCTACTGAAACTTTGTCAGATTTTATCATCGAGTTGCAGGATATGTCTTTGCGTCTTTCGGATCCACTTTCGGAACAAACCTTAATTAAAATTATTAGGCGTAATATGTTGCGTTCTCACGCCGTATATTTTGTTGGCAGGAACATTAGTTCTATTGACCAAATTTTTAGATTAGATAAAGAAATTAAAGAACTTGTTTCGGATAGCTCTTCTGTTCAATCTGTTTCGCGTGCATCTTCTCCTAAAGTTCATTTTGTAGATTCCAAAACTGATAAAAAATTAATTTGTTTAAAATGTAAAAATTTTGGACACACTTACAAAAAATGTTTAAGCATTCCTGGTCCGATTTGTTTCAATTGTTGTAGGCATGGAGTGACTATTCACACATGTGACTGCAAAAATAAAAAAGTAGACACCAGCGAACCTTTAGCAAACAAAATTAAATTTTCTGAACCAGTTCCAAAAAACTGATTAGGCCTCATCGAGCTCTCCACTTCATGATGAAGCGAGAAGAGTCTCGATGGAAAATAGTCATGTTCCTGATAAATCAACTTGTAGAAAAGAATTTAATGGTTGGTTAGATTATTTAAAAGTATTTTTTAGAAATATTAAAGTAGCTCCAGTGCTTTTTGTTAAAAATAGAGATAATAGACCTTACCTTAAATTTAATGTTGGAAATAGTACTTTTACTGGAATTTTGGATAGTGGTGCCAACTGTTGCGTATTAGGTGCTAACAGTCACTTACAATTTTTGGAATTAGGATATAAACTTAAAACAATTTATAGAACCGCTCATACTGTTGACGGATCTTCACAAAATATTATTGGAAGTATGGACTTACCTGTGACTTGTGATGGAGATACTAAAATTATTTCATTTATGGTTATACCTTCGTTTGAACCAAATATAATTCTAGGTTTTGATTTCTGGTTAAAATTCGATTTAGCTAAAGATTTATTTAAACATATTACTTTTGTTGATGAAAGAGATGTCAACGTTTGTTCTGTTACATCTGCTGCTAACTTGTCTCCTTCTGAGAGTGAACAATTAAATAAGGTTGTTGAATTATTTAAAGATATTTCTTATGAAAAGAATGGTTTAGGCCTTACTCATTTAACTGAACATAAAATAGTTACCATTGGCGATCCTATTAAACAACGTTATTACCCTTTGAGTCCTGCTAAGCAGAGAGAGGTTTATAACGAAGTTGAATTGATGTTAAAGGAGGGAATAATACAACCTTCGAAGTCTCCTTGGAGTTCCCCTGTTTTAACTGTTCCAAAAAAGGATGGAGGCATTAGACTTTGTTTAGATTCAAGAAAATTAAATTCAGTAACTGTTAAAGATTCTTATCCTCTTCCTTATACTTCTTATATTTTAGATAACCTTAGAGGAGCTAAGTTTATTAGTGCAATTGATTTATCTAAAGCTTTTTTGCAAATTAAATTAGATCCCGCTTCGCGCGAGAAAACTGCATTTTGCATTTCCGGTAAAGGACTCTTTGAATTTGTCCGAATGCCCTTTGGTCTTTCTAATGCACCTGCTGAACTGCAAAGACTTGTAGATAGATTGTTTGGTCCTGAATTTGATAAGAATACCTTTTGTTATCTTGATGACTTAATCTGCATTTCTGACCAATTTTCGGCCCATTTAGACCTTCTTAAAAAGGTATATAAAGTTTTAAAAGATGCTGGTTTGACAGTAAATCTAAAAAAGTGTGAATTTTGTAAAGAAAGATTACGTTATTTGGGTTATGTACTTGATAGTAAAGGTTTACACACTGATCCTTCAAAATTAGATGCTATAGAAAATTTTCCTCGTCCTAAGACTGTAAAACAACTTCGTAGTTTTGTAGGTCTTTGTTCGTATTATCGTAGATTCATTTCAAAATTTGCGGATATAGCTTCACCCTTAACTAAATTGACTGGTGGAAGCAAAAAGATAAAAACAAGTCTTGAATGGAATGATGATGCTGAAAGATCTTTTCAAAATCTTAAGAATTCTTTAATTACCGCACCTGTGCTTGAATGTCCAAATTTTAAAAAACCTTTCTTTTTGCATTGTGATGCTAGTACTGTTGGTATTGGTAGTGTTCTGAGTCAAGAAGATGTTAACGGTGATCAACATCCTATTGCTTTTTATTCTAGATCTCTTAATAAGTGTGAACGTAATTATAGTGTGACTGAGAGAGAACTTTTGGCAATTTTAGATTCTATTGAACATTTTAGGCCGTATATTGAAGGAATGAAGTTTACCGTAATAACGGATCATGCTAGTTTAAAATGGCTTTTAAATTTAAATAATCCTTCTGGTCGCTTGGCTAAATGGGCTGCTAGAATTTCACAATTTACATTTGATATAATTCATAAAAAAGGTTCTTTGCATGTAGTTCCTGATACTCTTTCTCGTTATGATATAGCTGCGTTGACAGTAAATTCAAATCAAATTGTTTCGCCTAACGATGACATCATAGATCCTTGGTATAGAAAGATTTTTGTCAATTGTCAAAAATTCCCTTCTAGATATAAAAAATTTAGAGTAGAAAATGATACTTTGTATAGATTTTGTAAATCAAAATATAGCGTTAATAATAATTTAGATTGGAAAATTGTTGTTCCAAAAGAACATAGTTTAGATTCTATTAGAAATAATCATGATGATTTAAATTCGAGTCATTTAGGAATTCATAAAACTTTGCATAAAATAAAACTACATTACTTTTGGAAAGGTATGTTTAATGATGTTCATAAATATATTAATAGTTGCGATATTTGTAAAGCTTATAAGCATTCGACTTCTAAACCACTTGGAACTATGATTAATCCCAAAAAAGTAGATAGACCTATGGTAATGTTAAGTATGGATTTAATTGGAATCTTACCCAAAACTTATTCTGGTCATAAATTTATATTATCTGTAGTAGATGTTTTTACAAAATATTGTTGGTTATTTCCTTTGGCTAATGCAACGACTAGATCAATGTGTAAGTTCTTAGAAAAAGATATCTTCCTTAAGTTCGGATGTCCAAAAATAGTTGTAAGTGATAACGGTACTCAGTTCACTTCTAGAAATTTTGTAGATTTTCTTAAAGGTTTTAATATTGATAGAATATTCTATAATACTTTATATACGCCTCAGAATAATCCAGTGGAGCGTTATAATAAAACGGTTGAAACTTGCATTTCTTGCTTCGTTCGTGATGATCATAGAACTTGGTCGAAATTTCTTCCACATGTTCAGTTAGCTTTAAATAGTAGTGTTAATTTGGCTACGGAGTTCACTGCGAATTTCCTAATGTTTGGTAGGGAGTTAATTGTTGATGCGTCATTGCACCGTTTTAGTAATTCCTTTGATAATTTAACACAGATCGATCTTGTTGACCGTTCTGCTTTTGCTCATTCACTTTCTTCACTTGAAAGTATTTTTGTTAAAGTTACTGGAACTTTATTTAAAGCATATAAACGTAATGCTTCTTATTATAACAAGCGTCGTGAAGTCACTTCTTATGATGTAGGTGATATTGTTTGGAGGAGGAATTTTGTTCAATCTAGTGCTGCTCATTATTTTTCGGCAAAACTAGCTCCGAAGTTTATTAAATGTAAGATTATTACTATAAAATTATTATAATATATCTATAAAATTATAGATTATTATTATAAAATTTCTAATAATGTTTATGTTTTAAAAGATTTGGTTAAAGGTACTTCTGGTCGTTACCATGTTAAAGATATTTTGAAAATTTAGAATGCTTAGCTATTGTTTGGTTAGTTTTGTTAAACATAAACAAATCTTTGGGGTCTTAGGCTTTTGTAACTTGAGTGATAATGCAGGTTTGTAAGTTAATTTTTAACTGTGTGAAGTATGTAAGGTTTCCTGCTTGAAAGATGATGAAAGATAGTGAAGTTACTCAAATACATTAGACTTTACTCATTGACTTTTTGGTTTTTATTAAATTCAAGTTTTGCCATTATATTATTTGACTTTGCAAAATTTTTAGTAAAATTTAAATTTACGTAGTATGCCTACTTGTTTTCTGCATCATAAGATTTTATAACCTTTTGTTTCATGCAGATGTTTTATCTGTATGGACACATTTTTTATTAGGATTTTATATCGCACCCCCAGTGGAAAAAAGGCATAAGTGAATTTACGTTGAATCATCGATTTTATCATATTTGAAAAGTTCGTTTGACGATACATATGCTAAATTTTTTTCATATTTTTCTTGTTAAATTTGACGAATTAATACAAGAAATTAATTTTGAGATTTTTTATTATATCACATTTTTTCTTAAGGATTAAAAGATTATGTGATATAACGCAAAGAATAAATTAAGAAATATGACGGATTACTTAATATTACGTTTATCGCTAAAATTTAATGTAAAAAATAAAAAGTAATAAATATTATGATTTAAATGCGTTTGTTTTTTTTACATCGGTAGTCTTGTATATACGATTATGTTTTTATTCGTTATATTAACTGGGTAAGGAAATTATCTTAAATGCACTTACTTAACCAAAAAGAAATGATAATAGCAGTATGACTGTTAACTTCTTATGAACTTAAAATAAATTAGAATAAGAACTGTTACTGCTTTCTTCCACTAAAATTTTTTCTTTGCGCCGAAACATAAGAATACATACTTCGGTGCGGCTGTAAAATAATGATTACTTCTTTCTTCTTTAATTACATCCCTTGAGTTAACCAAAGTTTGTTTGTCTTTAATCCAAACTTTGTATCCTTCATTTTCATTATATCCTACTAGAATTCCTTTAACCGCCTTTTTGTCTAACTTTTTTCTTATACCTTAGGAACATGCACATAACAGGTACTTCCTATTATTATCCTTAAAAGACCAATTCTGGGTTTCTCGTTAAACCACAATTCGTAAGGTGACTTGTCATACACCGTTGGACCAGTGCGATTCAAGATATAGAGTGATGTGTTTACTAGTTCAGCCCATAGACCTTGAGGAAAACCTCGCGCATTCATTATAGTTCTAGCTGCTTCAACAACTGTTCTGTTTTCTCTCTCGCACGCATTCTGCTGAGGAGTATGTGGCATTGTCACTCTGTGCTTGATGCCATTCGATTCTAATATAGTTTTAACCTTCTCATTATCAAATTCCCCTCCGTTGTCTGTAAAAAGTTCTTTGACTCTATGTCCTGTTGCTTTTATCTCAGCTAACATAAGTTCCAACTTTTTGTAGACTTCTGATTTTTCTTTCAGAAAATAGACGAATCTGAACTGAGAATAGGCGTCTTTGAAAACTACGAAGTATCTTAGTTTCGATATTGAGTACATGAAGGATCCACAAACGTCTGCAAAGATAAGTTCTCCTGGTTTTATAACACCTTCTCTAGTACCAAATTTTAGTCTGTGTGCTTTACTATACATGCATCCTTTACAAACTTCTTTCTCTGCAGTAGTATATGTTTTTAGTTTTTTTCCAATTTCTCTGCTTAACACCTTTTTCACGCAAGCTTTATTTTGGTGAGCGAATTACTCATCATAAAGCTGTAGAATGTCCCTTGAGTTCAGTACATTAATCTCCGTTGTTTTATCTTGTGAAACATTTCTTAGTCGAAGCTTATAAAGTCCACCTTGTTTCCGTTTATCTCCAACCAACAGGATTTTGTTACCAATCAAAAGTTTACATTTTGTAGCTTCTGACGTGAAGATGCTATTTACGAGCTTTTCTTGGGCTGATAGTACTGAGAATAAGTTTTTTGTGATCCCTGTTACAGTACCAAACATCATTGAGAGTAATCAATTGCTTGTGGCTTCCTAAATCTGTTTGGACATTAATAGTTCCTTTAACAATCGCTTCAATGGCTTGTTCATTAGCTGCCGTTACAGTATGTGATCGATCAAAATACTCAAAAGTCTTGAATACGTGTGTTAGGTTTGTAACTTGATTTGTAGCTCCATTGTCTACAAACCAGCTATTTTGATGTTCAATACCATTACGTTCATGTTCACAGCTTCATTTAATTTCGTGTCAGATGTTGTTTTCAGCGGGCGTCCATCAGCTTTCCATTTATGGCATTGTTTTACCTTATGGCCGATTTCACCACTTAAATGACATTTATTTTTCTTTTTGTCATATTTAGGAATCCTTTGTGTTTTGGATGGTCCTTGAAGAGTCAGTGCATCTCCGCAGTTCTCGGAACCTTTTGAAGATAATGCTCTTTCGTGAGAACATAGCTGACTGGTTAATCTGTCTATAGTCCTCTCTTTACTTGATAATAACAACCAACTAGATTTAAAGGCGAAGAATTCTTCCGGTAAGGTATCCAATATCTTTTTTTTCCGTCAGGAAAATGCGTGACGCATACCCCGCCACCTGGGAGTGGCAACGGGGTTATGTGGGACTCCTCCCGACCCGTCCTGCCCGAACGCCCAGGAGGGAGGGGCCCTACCCACTAAAAACCTGACGCCCCACACCTCACTCGGTCCACGGTACCAACCAGCGTGGTTGAGACAACGGCACTAGATGAGGTCACGGGAACCCTTACGGAATCTTCCGCGACCTCACCAGTGAGCGTCTGAGTCAAACGGACACATCCCTCTCTCCCCAGAAGAGGAGAGTGTTGGGGATGCCCTGGAGCAATCCAATATCTTGCAAATGAGGAACATATCGGGTAAATCAGCAGTAATGCCTTCCGACTTCTTCATTTCCATAGACAGCTCTTGCCACATGTTCTTTAATTTTGACAAATGGGTCGCCATGTCGTCGTTTGGATCCTTCTTATGTCCGAATAATTTCATGCAGAGATCATAGGCTTTATCTTCTGTTACGCCATCAAATAATCGGTGCAACTCTTGCCAAACCTCTCTTGCAGTAGAAAATATCATTACCATCTAAAGATTTTTGATCTCATTATTGCTTAAAGAAGACATTTTATTTGTATTTTTATTCGTTCATTATTTGAAAACAAAAGGTGCTGGCAATGTGTAACGTACCTTAATTTGTTAAGAACAATGGGCAAAAACACCCAGCTGCGCGAAAGATTTATGAAAAACTACCTTTTTTTATTATGACACCGTAAAAAAATATCGTGGTAGTCAAAAGATATGACACATAATTAATCTACTTTTAGGATCTACGTACTTTAACGGATAATAATTCTATAATAGGCATGTTAAATTTTACAAAGTACAATTGAGCTATACGGCATATTTAAGTAGCTAAACAAATTCATTTAATTGTTTTGTTCCTTTGTTTTATATTATTAGTAACCATAATAATGTGCCATATCGTACTATACAACCGACAAAGCCTAGCGACCATCCTTCGCTTGCACTTATTCAGATACCTCAAAACGGTTTACGGGGGTTGAGGGACTTCCAGTTGCAACTAGTCGACTCGTCTTACTTCGTTGTATCTGTGCGCTCCCTGTCACTTGACTGATTTTTATCTAACGCGCTTTGGACGTTGGAACACGATTATCGGTTTTGTTAATTAGTATGGATGAACTGGGCTCATGTTTTCTTCTATGCGTCGACAAATTTGTGTGATTTATGGTCGCTCCGTTTTACGTAGACAATTTACTACAATGAACAGACTGTTTGAAAAAAAGCCAACCCATGCGGGGATTTTTGGGTTTACTCTAACACGGCAGAATAACATAAGGAATAATATAGGCATACCTGAGCCCTCTATGTAGGGTTGAACTAACTAAATTAATTCCCTTGTTTCATTAATGTTCGCTCGTTATAGTACTTGTACCTATTTAACTTAAAATAACTAAATACCCCCCGGCTTGGAATTTGATGCGCTTCGGGACAGATGATCACGACTTTAATACCTTTCAAACAAATGTAGTTTAAGCCGTGGCGGACGTGGGTGCTGCGTCCATACATTTTTGCCCAATGTCCTTTTGCTTTTTACTTTAGTTTTTAATTGAGAGAACATAATATTTTGTTGTACGGACCCGAGAAAAAACTTATTTTGTTAATTGTTACAAGTCTTAACAAATTGTCTATTGTTTATATAAGAATTTATAAAAAAAATCAATAGTGGTAGTAATCTTCACCCAAACTCCACATTCCTGAATTATTATTGTATTGTTTATAGTACGAACTTTAATTGTAACCAAAACTAAAATTAGTATTTTGCCTGAAATAATAATAATAATAATAATATTCTTTATTGTTATACACCAAAGAAAAACACACAAGTAAATTAAAACATGATAAATAGAACGTACACAATATAGGCGGCCTTATTGCTAGGCAGCAATCTCTTCCAGGCAACCCATAAAAGAAAGATAAATAAATATGAAGGAGATAAGGAGGGGTGTTATAGAAAAAACATAATGATATCAATGACAGGAAAAACAGATATATCTAAGGAAAGAGAGGATGAAGTAAAAATTTAACATAATTGTTGGGATAGGAAATAACTCCGAACTTGATCCCTAAACGAATTCAGAGTGCGAGCCCTTCGAATGGTTTCTGGCAATGAGTTCCATAATCGTACTGAATGCACAGAGAAAGAATAGGAAAAGAAATCAGTAGAATGAAAAAAAAAATAGTCAATGCAAAAAATGCATTGCCTATTTTCCCTAAATAAAATGTGTTAATATGCAACTAACTATTCTATAACATATGATGCAATAAGTTATTATTATTGTTTACTTAAGTTATCTTAACAAGCCCTTAAATTGAAAAAAGGGGTAAGTATTGCTTATACATTTCAAAAATAATTTTAATAAAGGAAATAATGCAGTAATCTTACTTATACTAGCATAAGTGTTCGTATGTACAAGTTCATTACTGCTTTAATACAACATATGTTTTGAAAAACATTTTACTTTTCTGGCAAAGTCTGGCATAAATTTTGATACTCAGAATCCTTTATTTTATTACATTCTGAAAAGTAGCATAATAATTTATTTTAACAATTCCTAATAAACTATAATCATTAGCACTAACTTAAATACATCACGCAGTGCAACATTTTTTCTCCTTTTTTTTGATATATGAATAATTCTTCTACGTTTGGAAATAAAGTAAAATGCCCAAAAATACAGTTTTTTCGCCATACTGAAAAATCAGCATTTCCGTCTTATGCCTTTTTTCCCCTGAGGGTACGATATGTCCTCATTTGTTATTTTTGTACAACAAATTTGTTGGTACTATAGTTGTGTGGTGTTTCTGCATGTTTGTTGTTTTATAACAATTTGTTTTGTGTAGAAGTTTGTGTGTGGTGATAATTGTTACACCCGAATTTGACATTTTGGAGCTCCCATTTTTCCTTGGATTTGACATCCATGATTTAGACTTTTTTCGTTCAATATTTTTGACGATTTGTTTGGTTTACCACTTTGTTTTGGTAATTTGTTTGCCCATATTTGTGGACATCAATTATTTGTTTTTGCACATCATGTTCGGAAGTTCGGTGGTGTTGTGCCGATCATGAAGTTGCAATTTCGACTTTTTGTTCAACATTGTTGACGCTTTTTTGGTTTTGCCATATTGTTTTGGTATTTTGTTTGCCCATATTTATGGACATCAATTGTTCGTTTTTGTGCTTCATGCTCGGGAGTTCGGTGGAGTTGTGCCGATCATGTAGTTACAACTTTTGTTTTGGGTGCTTCATGTCCGGAAAGCCGTTGGTGTTGAGTCGGCCATGAATGTCACGTTTTGGTTTTCGCTAAATTTTTTTGTTGTTTTGACTTTCGTCACTACATTTTTTTGTCGAACTGTTTGTTCTCGACGCCTTTTGCACATCATGTTTGGAAAGCTGGTGGTGTTGTGCCGACCATGATTGTGACTTAAATGAGTTAGTGTCAATTTTGCCACTAATCTCGAACTTTTTGGGGATTTAACTAATAGTACTTGCGACTTTTTAGTATAGCAGTACTGGGGTGGGATTTTTCTAGAGTCTGCGACATAGTTGTCTAACAGATCTCTTAAGAGTTGGTAGTAGATGTAGCTTGTAGTTTTCTGTCTGTGACCTAGTTGTCCAACAGACCTTCAGAAATTAATGTTAAGAGTAGTAGAGTAGTAGTTTAAGAAATTTTAGGAGTCTGCAATTTTAATATCCAACAGATCTCACAGGGTTTAGTTAGAGTAGTTTGAATTTAGAGATTTTTTAGAGTCTGCGACTTTTGTGTCTGACAGATCTCAATAATGATGATGATAGTGGTTGATTTTTTTTGTAGTAAGCTTTGCATGCTTTTATTTACGAGCATTTTGCTTTAGGTTTTTTAATAATTTTGGGTCTGTGACTAATTTAGTTCAACAGCTTTTGTTTTGAGACTTGTGACTTTTTGTCCAAGGACTCTATAGTTTGATGATGTTTTGGTATTTGGATAACTTTATTAGAAGTTATTTTCTTTTCACTTTGGGTTTTCGTTTTCATCCATAATTCAACGGATTTCGTTTTGGCTTTTAGTAATTGAACTTTAGCTGTAGTTTCTTCAGCCTCGATTCTCGATGCTTTATTCGGGGAAGGGTGAAATGTAACGTGTTAAAAACGTTACATGAATCTCCTTCGCTCGAAGAGCAAGATAGAAGATTTTTTTAGGTTGTCTCTCTGTTCGTTTTTATCTCAAGTCTATTTTCTTTAATCTGTGCACTTTTGGGTAAGTGTGTTTCCGCCTTAATCAAGCAGTAAGCTGTATGGACGTTGTTCTCTTTGCCTTCCCGGCAAGAGAAAACAAACTTGAGAAAAAACTAATGTCACTTCACTTCACGACATAATTTTTAGACCAAAGGATGGTCATTTCATAATCAAAATTTTTTAACATGATAATCCATTAGATTATCGATTGTTTTTAATGGTAAGTGTTTTTCCAAATTCGAAAAGTGTTTTAATTCATATATTTCAATGATTTACATGAGGATTGATTTTGTTTACAGATGTAATATTTTACACCGTTTGCGCGGAATGGCGGCGACCACATTTCAAGCTTAATTTGTTTGTAAAACGGTAAGAACCTTAGTGCTTTCCTTAGTTTTACATTTTTTCCTTTGTTGTGAGCCATGTGCTAATCTGAGGAATGTTTATTTTCAGCAAAAAGCGTTTTTTTTTTATTTGGATTATTTATTTGGATTTTTTTTATTCAAACTTCACGATGTTTCCCGTGATGTGGAGGTGAACCCACGGGACCTAACAACGGCCATCCTTTACATATTTGCAACACCAGACATACATAACTCCAAAGATGCAGCAAAGTCGGTAATATTCCAATTTATGGTTGTACCAGCACCCCTATTAAAGGTAAATTTTCGTTTAATTCTTGGTAGTCATAGTGTAGAATAGTTTCTAAATTTAGCAGTAACCCTTTTGGACATAAGTAATTTTGCAGTAAATTTCAATATATAGACAACCCAAAATGAGAATGGAATTGCATTAATTCCCCTTTTGCGATTAATAGTTCGATGCTTTCCCGGCTATTATGGTATAATAATGTGGTAGGTCTGGCCCGAGTATTCTTTTTTTCATTAATTTCGACCTATCCATTTAAAGTAATTTTCACAACAATTTTTATTTTTTAATATTACAATATATGACCAAACAAAATCTTTAGTTAGGTTATTTATTTGCTTGACTCTACTTGAAATATAGACATTTAATTTTGTATCACAAGCAGCTATCCAAGCTAAAACAATTTTTGAGTCACTGTAGAGCCAAACCTTTAAGTCTTTGAATTTACATTTAAGTACATTATACACTCTATCTGAAACCTGCGACAAAAGCAAAGCACTATTTAATTCTAGCGAGGTATTGTTACACTCTTTTTGAGAGGAGCTACTCTAGATTTAGAACAAATCACCTTATTGGAGATTGTTCCATTAGAATTATAGATTCTTAAATACAAGCAACATCCTAAAGCTTTCATAGAGCATCTGCATAGCCCACTAAGCTCTGCAAAAACTGTATTCTTTGAGCTTACTCCCCTTGGAATGGTTATAGCACCCATTTCCTTTAAGTCTGTTAAAATTTATACCATGTTTTTAAATGTTCTTGAGTCAATATAGTGTCCCAGTTTACATTCATTGACCACAAAGTTTGCATAAATAATTTTAGCAACAACAATAATTGGTCCAATCATACCCAATGGGTCAAACATTTTCCCTAAATAGCTTAATATTTTTCTTTTAGTATTTATATCATAAATATTAGTATCTGGGCCTTTGAATATCAGCTGATCATTCACAACATCACATTGCAAACCTAACGTTTTTACTATGTTGTCTCTGTCAATATTGAATTCTTTAAAGTATCTTTTATTATCAGGCAAATCATTAAGCACTAATCTACAATTTGAGGACCATTTATGGAGTGTGAAACTGCCTTTACTAAGTAGTTCAATAAGCTGAGATTTTAGCTGCATTAATGTATTTATACCATCAGCTCCTCCTATCATATCATCAGTGTATGTACTGGAGAGAATAGCCTGAGCAGCAAGTCGATAGCTCTCACCATAGTGAAGAGCCAGCTCTCTTAAGCAACGAGTAGCCAAGAAGGTGGAAGCCTTTAGACCATATGTGACTGTCTGCAATTGTAAACAAGTTAGGTGCTTATCAGGATAATCACGCCAGAGAATATTTTGTAAACTAGTTTGAGATGGATTAATATTAATGCAACGGAAGATCTTAGTGATATCACACATTAATGTATATATGAATGTTCTCCAAAGAAGAAGAATATCAAACAGTTCACCTTGCACAACTGGTTCGTTCAACATACGGTCATTCAACGAAATTCCCTTTAGTGATTTCATCCCTCCATCAAGGACTACACGCAATTTTGTTGTTGGGCTGTTTTCATTGAAAACAGCATGATGAGCCAGAAAATACACATGTCCATTTTGAATATCATACTCACCAACATCCACAGGTTTGGCATGTCCCAGTGCTATGTACTCATCTATAAATTTCTTATACTGCTCCAAATACAATGCATTATCCTTGAACTTTCTCTCCAGTGAGAGAAATCTTTGGTAAGCCACTGAGAATGTATCTCCAATCTGTAAATCATTCAAATCTCTAGTTAATGGCATATCTACTTGGAATTTATTATTACTGAGAATAACAGAATTTTTGAAACACTCTTCAGATTTTTGGTGTTCTATATGTACTTTTGTTACAATTTGAGGAGGAGCCTCCGAGAGCCAAAACTTTTCCATTACATCCTCCAACTTCTTATGATCACATATTGCAAAATTGGAAACTAAATTGTTTTGCTGCATCAAGTGCATACTAAACTTCCCACCAATAATATGCCCGAACAATGTATTCTGCAATATGAGACCATTTTGAAGCTTTACATGTCCATCAAGTAATATATTAAAATAGATATCTGCACCAAACAGTAGTGACATTTCTGTTGGGACATTAAAGTCACTGTCAGCAAGTTGTACATGATGTGGAATATTTAAGGTAGAAATATCAATATGATTTTGTGGTAGCTTTGATGTAATGGAATGTATAACATTACATTTTACATTAAATTGCACACCATTAGGGGGGAATGCACTGTGATGTTTACGAATTTATTAATTTTATTACCAATGCTAATTATATTGGAATTTTGACATTTTGGCTTTATGCCTAACTTTTCAATCAGTGACATAGTTATAAAAGAGGTTTGACTGCCTATATCAAGAAGAGCTTTGACAACAACCTTACGGCCACAATAATCAAATAATTTTACCTTTATAGTAGGCAATAAAATATTACTCGAAGTAGTGTTTGAATGCATTGTTACTACTGGCTTTGTGCTTTCAGCACTCTCCTTATGGAGAAGAGTATTATGCTTTGCCTTACAGAGCTTACATAAAAAGTTAAATTTACACTTGCCAGCATGAGATTTTAAACATATAGTACACAATCTATGCTGCTTCACAAACCCAACACGGTCATCTATAGGGGCCGTTTTGAAACTTGGGCAACCATGTATAGCATGATTGGAAGCATTACAATAAGAACATGAACTATTTTTTTTGTGGCAACATTGGTCACTTTATTGGCATGGGGCCTTTTAAGTTCTGTAGTGCGCTTTTCTAAAAATGTGATAAATTCTTCCATAGTTGGAAGAATGTCTGAATTTCTATCTAGTTGATAAGCTCGGTTAGTATATTGATCTAACTTTTTTGACAAAAGAGAAATAAGTAACATATCCCATTTATCAATGGGCTGATTTAGATTCTTTAGTGCATATAATTGTTGTTGCACTTCTGAAATGAACGTCCTTATAGAGGCCGCTGTACCTTTTTGCATAGAAGGTAATTCTAAAATATAATTTATGTGATGTGTGATAATCTGCGCTTTGTTGTCAAACCTTTTCTTAAGCAAGTCAAGCGCTTCCCTATATGAATCATTAACAATAGGTAAGTTAATAATTACAGACAAGGCTTCACCTATTAAGAATTTTCTTAAATAAAATAACCTCTGAACATCAGAGAGAGAACTATTATTATGAATAACAGCTGTAAAAAGATCCATGAATGGAGTATATTTTGTGAAATCTTTCCTATCAAATGTTGGTATATTAATGTTTGGTAACTTTGAAGTTGCAATATTAGCACATTGTTTTTTCTCAGATGAATTTAAACTTTTAAGTGCAGAATTTAATTTCGATATGACATTAAAGAATTTTTGTTCTACTGAAGACATATTTTCCGAATCAGCTTCATCGAGAGCTAAAATGTCTAACTGAATTTGTTCATAGGACTTAAATGTATCTATTAATTTTTCCTTTCGGGCCTCTAACATTTCCGCATTTGCAGTGATGAGATTAAGCGGGTCGTTAACATAGTTTTCTATTCTTGTAAGCATACCTTTCAGCTGTGCCCTGGAGAGTCTTAATCGTTTTAGCTCATCCCTCTCAGCAGTCGACAAATCGGTAGCCCCCATCGTGGTAGAAGCTTGAAGTGCCGTAAGCTTGTAGGTCGAATTACGCTATAGCCGTAAACACCTTTTCACTAATATAGTAGTGGATAAGCGACGAACCACTCCGTATGTAACACTTTTAAAACACAAACACAACGAAATATCAATGTAAACACTGCAGCCAATTTTGCCGGGAAAAAACAATCTATCAAAACCAATTTGACAATGATAGCTGCAACTTTCCAACGCTGAATGTATCGTTAGTATGTTGGCACTACTGATTTCCTGCTAACTTGATGTTCGCTTAACGCCCTTTTTTTTGTAACTACCTCGATTTGTAGAAAATCTTGAAAAATATGAAATTTGATTTCCAAACCATACCAAACTTCGAAAGAATCTTCTAAATCGTCTTGCCAGCCTTTGTAGCTTCTGCTGTTTCGGAGAAAGTATGGTTTCTCACGAAATATGCGCGGCGCAACCACGCTATGGCCGACGGCGATAATGACTTGTAATCCACAAATTTCACTGGAACGCGATTATTATTCGACAATCTTATTATTTTTCGAAGGACCAACGTCTGCATGTAAAAATAAAATGCAGAGGAATATTTTTAAACTCAAAATTAATTTATTTCAAGGAGACAACTTTATGCACGGATTTTCTTGGTATAGACAAGACGGAAACGGATGTAGTTACAATCGTCTACGACTTATTAATGTTGCAATTACAGAAAATAATATTTTGATCTAGTTATTAATTTTTATACATATTTATGTTTAAATATATTATTAAACAGCCATGACCCACCACGCAGGCCCAGTGCGGATTGGTGGGTGCTAACGACTGCAGATGCAGCCGGGACCAACAGCTTAACGTGCCTTCCGAAGCACGGAGGAGCTCGAGATAGTAATTTTTGGTCACCCATCCAATGACCGACCACTGCGAAAGTTGCTTAACTTCAATGGTCGCAGCCGAACGCGCTAACCACTTGCGCTATTGAGCTCCTCATATATATATGTTATCTACTTGTATTAATTTTATGTAAACTACTGGCTCATCTGGCATAACTCTTCAGTATTATGTGAATGTATACATACAATATCTTTGTAACTTATTTTTGTTGTTTATAAATTACAGGAGTCTTCAAAGTTAGCCAAAAAACAAATACTTGATTCGCAACGGCAACTTCGGCGTGTCCAAAGAAACCTTCAACCTACTGTAGATCAACCATCAACGTCAACATGTTCTTATGCTCCATCTGTTCCTTCTGAACCATTTACTGAGCCGCGCATTGATGATACTCACTCCTCGAAAAAAGAAACTTAAGAAGATTATTGCCAAACAATCCCAAATATCTTCACAGCGCCTTAGAAAATTAAAAGCTTTGCAGCAAAAGTGCAGAAGATTAAAGCGCAGGATTAAATCACTAGAAAATATTATAAGTTAGTTAAAATCCAAGAATTTGATCAACAATGAAACAGCTCAGATATTAAGTAATATAGGGGGTGAGAATAAGTTTTTTTTGCAAAGATTTATTGATAAAGAGAAAGGTCATAGTTTATCTCGAGAATACTGCCCAGAGCTGAGAAAGTTTGCGGTGACCCTTAACTATTTATCTCCTCGCGCATACACATAAGGCAGCAGTTTGATAGCACTTTACCTTATCCAAGTATCATTTCAAAATGGTACAAAGTTATCGACTGCAGGCCTGGTTTCACTGTTGAATCCTTTGATACCATAAAACAGAAAACAAAAGATGGTAAGAAAATATATTTTGCTCTTATTATTGACGGCATGGCCATCCGTAAAATAATCGAATGGGATGGAGTGAGATACTTTGGGTATGTTGATATTGGTAATGGGTTGACCGGTGATGACATTCCTGTAGCTAAAGAGGCTATTGTATTTATGCTAACGAGTTTAAATGACAATTGGAAAAGTCCTGTTGGTTTTTTTCTTGTGGATGGCATAACTGGTAATCAACTAAGTACACTAGTTAAACAATGTATAACTCTTTTGCAAAATGTAATGTTCATCTTTGCTTTTTAACTTTCGATGGGTTGCCAGCCTACATATCCATGGCTACGAACTTAGGTTGTGTTCTGGATTTAACTAATTTAACAACCATTTTTACATATTAAGAGTCTGAGGTAGGTATATACCCAGATCCTTGTCATTGTATTAAACTCATAAGAAACACATTAGCTGAAATGCCAATGATAGACGAAGATGGTAAAGTTATATCTTGGGATTATGTAAAAGCTCTGAATGAATTGCAAATGAGAGAAGGGTTTCATGCAGCTGATAAGTTACGGCAACAACATATACATTTTCAGAAACAAAACATGAAAGTACGATTAGCGACTCAAGTTCTAAGTGCATCCGTCGCAGATTCTCTTGATATGTGTCGTGTAAAAATCATACCCGGTTTGAGAATAACTCAGCCACAGCGAGGTTTATTAGGGTTTTTAACGACTTATTTGACATTTTAAATAGTCGCACCATGAAAGCTAAGGATTGGAAAAGCCCCTTAGCCAATTTTAATTGGGCTTTTTTTTGAAAATGCAGAGAGGTACATAAGAAACCTCAGATTCATGGAGTCTACGTTAGTAACAAAATCCAGAAGAAAAACTGGGTTCTTAGGTTTTATAATTTGTATGAGATCTATACGGGGCACATCTACAATCATCATGTGTCACCCAAAACCGATTTTGAATACCTAAGTACTTATAAAATTAGTCAGGACCACTTGGAACTTTTTTTTGGAGCTATTCGTGCAAAAGGTGGATTCAATAATAACCCATCCGTTCGTCAATTTATATCGGCCTATAAGAGGTTACTAGTTCATGCTCAATTTAAAAGTGACGGCAGAGGTAACTGTATCAGCCTTAGTGATATAAATATTCTCTCAATCTCTTCAGCTAATCGATATGTTAGAGATATAAATATTTCGACTGACCGTTTGAGAATAACAGAAAATGATATTCATGTTACAGAAAGTGAATTTGACGAACATGATTATTTCTATGATCCATCCCAACTGACTGAATTTGCAGAAGTAGTCATAGAATACATTGCAGGATTTGTTGTCCGCAAATTAAAAAAGTCTCTTTATTGCAATAATTGCTTAGAATGTTTGGAAAAGTATAGTTCAAACCATACACTCACTATAATTAAAAACAAAGGAGGGTTATTATTCGCTGCACCAGGTGTCATAAAATATGCAAAGTGGTCGAAAGACTTTTAAAGCAATACTCGGTGTTTGGAGTTCAACAAATAGGGCTTCCTCAAAATATCTTAACAATTATAAGCAAAACACTAGCTAGCTGCAGCGATTTATTTGTAGATTTATCTCAACACAGTATTGATCAATGGTAGACAATCACAGGAATTTGCTGATAAAAGCCATAGCTGAGTATTACTTGAAAATCAGAATTCATTATATAACTAAGCAACTTGTACAACCTGAGGAACGAGTTCGTAACTTTTTAAATAAAACTGTTTTGTTTAAAGGACAATAAAAATCCTTAAATGAAGATGGAAGTTGTTTTATTTAAAGTTCTACAACGATTAAATTTTTCCTTGTGAACACAGCATAAAGATGTATATGTCGCAGTAAGATAGATATATCCGTAATATAGTTATATCCCTAGGGATATACTTATATACCGGAACATAGTTATACGAAAGCGATTCATTACTATCTTGCGGTCACAATCTAGTAATATGTTTATCTGACTACACTAATCTAGTTAAATAGTTATAAGTAAACATAGAATCAATTAAAACAATATTGTTGTGCCTGGTCCGCGTGGATTTTTTTCTAGTAAACTTTTCTTTAGATTTAAACATCTAGCAGTTATATGCATTAAAAACATAACAATATTATTGGTTTATATTTTAATGAAAAAACAAACTTTTTGTAACCCGCAATTAGTTACAATACATTTTAGCAATAACAGTATCATAAAGTAGGTAATTATAATTATTAATAAAAATTATTGTGATCGTATTTTGTATTGAAGCATTAACTATACAATTGAGAAAAATTATTACCTAATTAAAAAAACTTGGTGTTTGTAAAATATTTGAAACTAATCAACAGTTCTGAGACAATCTTCTTATATTTCTCAGTATTTTTAATTTTTACCACCGCATTAGATTCCTACAATTATTTCACTAGACTGAATCAAGTAATATAATTATATCACTAAACTTGAACCTTTTTATAATTATATTCCTAGTGAGATGTAATGAATTGCTTTCGTATAATTATGTTCCGGTACATAATTATATCCCTAGGGATATAACTACACTCGACTGCAAATAAACTGGGCCACTTGCTACCACGGAACTCTGATTTGATTTTCTTAAAAAGTATGAAACTTACAACTATCAAAATTATACCTACAGACAGTGCGTTTCATGATGATTAAAATGATCTGGTGTTTATTGAGAGTAAACAATTAATTAAGTTTTTATGAAAAAAACCAAAGAAGAATCGTTTTCCATCTGTCGGTCACGAACGAAACAAAAACCCTCACGTCTGAGAAAACTATGGACAAAAACTAAGGAAATGATAAGAAGTATCAGACTATCTTCATTTTATAAAAAAGAAAGATAATCGCAACTTAATTACAAAATTAGCAAATTGCTAGCATTGCGGTTCTTGCTGGATGACAAAGTAAGTTGACAGTACTTTAGAATAAATTTTTACTCATATTGATAATTATGAAACGCACTTTCTGTAGACATAGCTTTCATAGTTGTAAGTGTTATACTTTTTGAAAAAATCGAATTACAGTTCCAATGTACTAGCGGGTGGCTCAGTTTATTTGCAGTCGAGTGTATATTACGGATATATCTATCTTACTGCGACATATAGGTACTACATAATATATTTCGGATAGAAAACGGATCGGCATTGCCTTAATTAACTCAAGCTGTTCAGTGTGCTTTAAATGAAATTCACTGTATCGCCTACTACTTCGTGACATTACAGTGCCGATTCTTTTCTGATCCGAAAATTGTACATAAACTTTAACTCGAATGGTGAAATTTGAATCATCTATCTGACAAAATTCAATCAAATATAATACTTTTATCGATACTTTGTCGATATTGTAGTGGCAAGCACTAGTTTCCATAAACTAAAACCGGCTACGTTTAGGATTTCATTGTTACTTCTCCAGGCTTGTTAATTTAATTGCTCCGAAGGCGGCCGTGACCCCCACTGTACATTAAAGAACCAATAACGTTTCGACATTATAACTATCGTCAGCTTTTAATGCTTCATAATTTAACTTACTCTCTAATGAAGTACTGGTTGGATTGCAATCGCTCATATTAAATTTATTTAAAATATTTTTTATATATGCACTTTAATATAACGTTATTCTACTGTTGTATTGAGTTACTTTTATAACAAGGAAAACTTTTTTAAAGACCTTTAAATCTGTCACTTTAAATGTACTCATTAAAGAAGTCTTAAAACTATCTAAGATTTCTTTATCACCACAGGCAATTACTAAATCCTCAACATAAAGTACCGAGTATATTTTTTCTGAACATTACCTTTATTTAGCATGTACATATGTCGGAGACTATGGTGTTATTAATTTATTCTGTTGGCAACACTTTTGTCTGTGACGTAACTGAATGACGTGAGTGACGTTGTCAATGTCAATGTCATTGTCAACTTCGTATCTGTCAGTAGTGCGTTTGATCGAGGAGCTCTCTTGCTCTTGAGACAGCGCCCGCGCCGGACGTGCGCACTGATCGATAAGCAAACAACATGGCGGACCGCGATGAAGAAATTATCGAGTTAAATCCGTTTGAATCTCCAACATATACATATATCAACAGATGAATTCTGAAAATCCTTTTCTAATAAACATTTTCAAATAGTTCGAACCAACACCTAGCCGCTTGTTCAAGTCCATAAAGAGCTTTGTTTAATTTTCAAATATGATTATGAGGACTAATTAAACATATCCCATTCAAAAACGCAGTTTTGACATCCATGTGATGAATTAAAAGATTAAATTGGTTTGCAAAGCTATTAATAAATCTAAAACTTACTATTCTGGCGACAGGTGCAAATGTATCCTGCTAATCAAACTAAATATTCTTGACTGAAACCACGCGCTACAAGGCGTGCTTTGTATCTTCGTGATTTTCCGAATTCATCATGTTTTATATTAAAGATCCATTTACAATCAACAATAATTTTATCACTAGGTATGAGTACTAAAGTCCAGGTATCGTTTGCTCCCGTGGCAGTTTGGCTAGGTCTGCTATCGGGCGCGTCCTCCCGGGTGGCGGTTGGGGGGTACCGGCTTCGGCCGGCGTGAACCATACCCAGCTGTGGAGACCTGGCTGGCATCCTGGGTATCCCGGGTAGCGGCAGTCGGGTCAAGCTCATAACCCTGCCCATAGTGCGGGGCCGAGAGCCGTCGCCTGAAAAAAACTGTTTCCTTTGGAGGCGGGGGCTGCGAGGAAGACAACCTCTCTAAAAAATTACCCGGTGGTGGTCTCGGCTGGCGTCCTGGGTATCCCGGGTAGCGGCAGTCGGGTCAAGCTCGTAACTCTGCACATAGTGCGGGGCCGAGGGCCGTTGCCTGCAAAGGAACTGTTTCCTTTGGAGGCGGGGGCTGCGAGGAAGACAACCTCTCTAAAAAATCACCCGGGTCTGTCGGCCAGCGCCCTGGGTAGCTCGGGTAGCGGTGGTCGAGACTCTGTAGGTTGAGGCGAAAACGCCATTGGTGAGGGCGGTTGCGGCGCGAACTCCGCGTCACCTCCGGCCAACCCGTAACCCCGCACGTGGTGGGGCCGGGGGCCGCGCCGTCCTTCGGGGCGGGGGCTACAAGGAAGAAAACCTTTTCAAAAATCACCCTTGAAGAGGCCAGGTAGGGTTCCCTCGCCCGGAAGAGGGAAAAACTATGAGAAATGTCGAATTATGTTGTGATTATTGTCATGCGCTCCCGTTGACGCCGGGCGCTCTGGGGTAGCTGGGCCCCAGGGTGAGAAGTTAGTAACTAGCGGCCAATGCGCTTCGGCTGGCCACTGGCGCAGCGGGATTACCAGGTCCCGCAGTGGTAAATTAGTTACCGAGGCGATCGAGGTAGTAGGCATCCTGCGCCTTAGAGGCGGCGGGAACGGAAAGGATGGGGTGGGTTCAACATCAACGCCCCCCAAGTCGAGCACGACCCGTAAGGGGAAGGGTAAGCGTAAAGCTTCCCCAGTTTCCCCTGCTTAGGACGAAAGCTATGATACCCTTACGGTTCCGGAGATCAGGTTCCAGGTTGAACAGCAACTGAGATACCTCGACTCCGTGGTGGATGAATACCCGGTGAGCAAAAAGCACGCTGAGATGGCCTATCGGGCAACAAAGGAGACCAAGAAATTCCTGGAGATGGCCCTGCAGAGGTCCAAAGACATAGAAAGGATGGAGCAAATAGAGGAGGAGAACATCCTTCTCCAAAAGGAAAGGCAGAAGACGAAGGCTGAGATGGACAAATTGCGAGCGGAGTTGAGATCGCTGAGGAGAGCGATGGAGGAGAAAGCGCCTCCTCCAACCACACAATTGGTGCCACTGGAGGCCGTCGAGGAGCTGAAACGCTCCCTGATGATATCCATAGGGGAGATGATCAGCACTCGGCTGGCTTCCCTCGAGAAGAGGTTTCCGCCGCCGGATCGGATCAGGCCGCCCCTTGCAGCGGACCGGCATGGCGCGGAGACGGAAGGGAAGATGGCCGCAGCGGTGGTGGAGACCTGGTGCGCTGTGGCCAAAAAACCGGCGAAAAAGAAGGGTGCGGGCCCAGGAGCGACCCAGGTGCCAGAGGTGGCGAGGACGCGCGCGCCAGTGCCAAAGAAAGCGCAGCGACCGGAGGGTGGGAGAGCAAAAATGAGGGTGCCAAACACCACGGCTGTGTCCTTGACAGTGACGCCGACCACGAAGGATAAAGGGGTAAACCTACACGAAGGTGCTGGAGATGGCCAGGGCGAAGGTGAGACTCCAGGAGGTCGGCATAGAGGGAGGTCTCCAGATCCGGGAAAGCCGGATAGGGACTAAACTCTTGGTGGTCCCGTGACCGGATAGTCTTGCAAAGGCCGATGCCCTTGCGAAGCGCATCGGCGAGGTGATGGCGGAGTACGTGGAGGTCGGCAGGCCGGAGAGGGTAGCCAACCTGCGGATCACCGGGCTGGATGAAACAGTGACGGCGGAGGAGCTGGTGCAGGCTGTGGCGGAAAAGGGAGGCTGCCGGGCCTGCAAGGTACAGGTGGGGGAGATTCTCTCCGGATCGGGAGGCAACGGGTTTGTCAAAGTGAGATGTCCCGTAGAGGCGGCCAAAAAGGTGGCGGAGGGCGACAGGCTGAAGGTGGGCTGGAGCCTTGCTCGGGTGACGGCACTGGGCCCCCCACCTTCGCACTGCTATAGGTGCATGGGCAGGGGCCACGTCGCCAGTAGGGAGAACCGCAGTGGCCTGTGCTTCAGGTGTGGGACGACCGGACACAAGGCGGCCACATGCACCGCCCCGCCGCGATGCGCAGCGTGTGAGTGGTCGACCGGCCGACCACGTTATGGGGAGGGGGAGTTGTGAACCGCCGGTCACGAAGGGGAAACCCCCCGAGAATGGCCCCTCTGAGGCGATGGCGCCTGTACGAGCGCCCTCAGAGGGGGGGATGTCTGAGTAGCCCTGGCCGCTCGGACCCCCCACGAATGCGGTCGCCGCGTTCCCCCCTCTTCTCCCAGGAGAAGGGACTGGGAGATGTAGGCGGCTGGGAGGGGGGAGAGGGACAGGAAGAACTACGTTTCCCCTCCCGCTTCCCCCTCCCAGGAACGGCGGCCCTCCTCATGTGGTTTTGTCTGCAAGGGGGGGGGCGGAGGGCTATAGCCCTCCGCAGCGGGGGGGGCCGGTATGGTGGGCACTAGGCCGCGTACCCAGCCCCCATGCGCGGGCCTACCTGCGCACGTCTGCGGGATCCCCGCAGTTCCTCGGGAGACCCTTTATTTTTTTTTATTACGCAGGTAAAAAATCTTTTTACAGATGACGGCGCCTTTAAGAGGCACACCGCCGAACGGACCTCACTCCTGGCTCCCGCAAGTCTTACGAACCCCCCAGTGGATGCCCACCTGGGAGCCCGCAACTCTTACGGGCGCTTTACGGCATAATATCCGCTAAAAAAGTCCTTCACCACTGCCTGATGCGGTGCCGCGGGATCCCCATGGTGGGATTTCTCTGCGTCCCCGCACCTAGCAGCTTCCCGGCCTTGCCGGGGCTCCATGGCAGGGGTCTCCCGCGGTATTACGGGGACCCCGCAGACGTGCGCAGATAGGCCCGCGCGTGGGGGCTGGGTACGCGGCCTACTGCCCACCATACCGCCCCCCATCTACTGCGGAAGGGACTCCTGGGCGTATCCGTCCAAGAACCCTCCGCCGCCCTCCCTTTGTAGGACAGAACTACAAGTGGGGGGGCCGCCGTTCTTGGGAGGGGGGAACGGGAGGGGAAGCGTAGTTCTTCCCGTCCCTTTTCCCCCTCCCGGTCGCCCGCGTCTCCCCACGTCTTCTCCTAGGAAAAGAGGCGGGAAAGGCGGGCGACAGCATTCGTGGGGGGGTCCGAGCGGCCTAGGCTACTCGGACATTTCCCCCTCTGAGGGCGTCCGTCCGGGCGCCGCCTCAGAAGCCAATCGTTCGGGAGGCTTCCCTTTTGTGACAGGCGGGTCACATCTCCCACTCCCCATTACGTGATCGGCCGGCCGACCAATCGCCGCGCACACCACGCATCGGGACGGGGCGGCGCACGTCGCCGCCTTGTGCCCCGCCGTCCCGCACCTGAAGCATAGTGCGCTCCTGTCGTCCTTGGCCGGGCATCTCGTAGCCATGTGTCCCCTCTCCATCCATCTGAAACAATGCATGCGCCGGCCGAGCTCCTTCACCTGTGCCAGACTCCAGCCCACCTTTAGTTTCGCCCCTTCTGCCACTTTTTTGGCGACCCATGCAGGACAACGGACCAGTGTCGCCCCCATGCCTCCCTGTCCCGGTTGCAATGCCCCCACAGTCACCTCACTGGTGAAGCAGCCCCCCTTCCTGGCTACTGCCTCCACGACCTCCTGCCGGGTGATGAACTCGTCCAGGCCCGACACCCTAATTTCCTCCCTTTTCTCAGGCCTGCCGACTTCGGTGTATTCGCCCACAACCTCGCCCATATGCCTGGCTAGGACGTCTGCCTTCGTCCTGCTATCCGGGCCCGAGACTAGCAGGAGCCTGGAGCCCGTCTGGCTGGTCTTTATGACCAGGCCCTCCTCAATTCCGACGGACAGCAGTTCAATGGCCACCCGCGCCATCTCTACAATGTTGCTGTGAGTGAGGCCTAGCTCCTCCGCCCTAGGCCTCAACCTCACCTCAACAGCTGCCGTTTTTGGGACCTTTATCTTAGGCCCCTCCACCTTCCTTGGAGCTGGTCCCCTTTGACTCTTCGTGGGCTTCCCTTTCTTCTTCGCAGAGATGGTGTCGGCGGCTGTACTTCTCGCCTTCTTCCCTCTCCCTACGACCGTGCTCCATTTCTCCGCCTGTTCCGCCGGTTCTTCCCGCACCGAGGTCCCCGTCTGCCACCGGTCCACCGCTAACGGCGGCCTGAGCCTTTTTGGAGGCGGGAGGCCTCTCCTCCAAGGAGGCCAGCCGAGTGCTGACCATCTCCCCTATGGATATCATAAGGGAGCGTTTCAGCTCCTCGACGGCCTCTTTCCATTCTGATTTCTTGGGCTCTCCTTTGCCCACCACCTTGTCATGGAGGGCCCGCACCTCCCTGCGCAGCTCCCCCACCTCCTTCACTAGGGTGGAGTTCTCCGGACGGAGCTCCTACACCTCGGCCACCACGTCTTCCATCTGGTACATAGTCCTCTCCTCGCGGTACCAGCGAGATCTCTCCCCGCGGGACCTGTCCTCTTCGGCCGTTATGAAGGCATGCTCCAGCCTCTCGCCCAGGCCGTGTGCACCTTGGCGGGGGAGGAAGATGTATCCCCGTCCCTGTCCGCTCCACTTTTTAACCTTAAAATAACTCCTCCTGACGCGTCGGTAGCAAATTTCACACCAGGGGTACCGGAATCCCCCTGGCGCCGGTGGCCAACCGGAGCGCATAGGCCGCTGCTAGCTTATTTAACACCCTGGGTAGGAGCTTCCCCAGGGCGCCCGGTGACAGCGGGATCGCAGGACAAAAGCAAAACATTGTCCGACATACTTCATTAATTTTTTCACTCTTCCGGGCGAGGGAACCCTACCTGGCCTTCTTCAAATGTGATTTTTGAAAAGGTTTTCTTCCTTGCAGCCCCCGCCCCGAAGGACGGCGGCCCTCGGCCCCAAACCACGTGCGGGGTTACGGGTTGGCCGGAGGTGACGCGGAGTTCGCGCCGCAACCGCCCTCACCAATGGCGTTTCCGCCTCAACCTAGAGAGTCTCGGCCACCGCTACCCGGGCTACCCAGGGCGCCGACCGGGAGACCCCTTGGGTGATTTTTTAGAGAGGTTGTCTTCCTCGCAGCCCCTGCCTCCAAAGGAAACAGTTCCTTTGCAGACGGCGGCCCTCGGCCCCGCACTATGTGCAGGGTTACGAGATTGACTCGACTACCGCTACCCGGGATACCCAGGGCGCCAGCCGAGACCACCACCGGGTAATTTTTTAGAGAGGTTGTCTTCCTCGCAGCCCCCGCCTCCAAAGGAAACAGTTCCTTTGCAGACGGCGGCCCTCGGCCCCGCACTATGTGCAGGGTTACGAGTTTGACCCGACTGCCGCTACCCGGGATACCCAGGACGCCAGCCAGGTCTCCACAGCTGGGTATGGTCCACGCCGGCCGAAGGCGGTGCCTCCCATCCGCCACCCGAGAGGACGCGCCCGATAGCAGACCCAGCCACACTGCCACGGGGCCTCGGGAGATCCCTGCCGTGGAGCCCCGGCGAGGCCGGGAAGCTGCTACGTGCGGGGATGCGGAGAAATCCCACCAAGGGGATCCCGCGGCTCCGCATCAGGCAGTGATGAAGGTATTCGCAGGACTTTTTTAGCGGATATTATGCCGTAAAGCGCCCGTAAGGGTTGCGGGATCCCAGGTGGGCAGCCACTGGGGGGTCCGTAAGACTTGCGGGAGCCAGGTGTGAGGTCCGTTCGGCGGTGTGCCTCTTACAGGCGCCGTCGTCTGTAAAAAGATTTTTTACCTGCGTAATAAAAAAAAAGTATAGTTTGCTAGTAAGGAATTAAATTCTTCCTTTATAGCATCTTCCCACATATCCTTGTCATAACTGTAGCAGTGCCGAGGTACACACTCAAATAAAATGCGCAAATCCGGGTTACACACTGTGTATTGCAAAGCACGTGGAAATTATTTAACACAAGGTGACGTGAGGTGTCGTCGAACATAGATCGCGGACTGGCGGCGGGAAGCCGCTGCGTAGTGCTCGCAGGCACCGGTACAGAAAAATATCAAAATACCTTATAATAATATTATAAAAATTACAAATTCAAAAATGTATGAGCGCGTCGCTAACACCCCTAGTGCTGGAACAGCACTAAACTCTCAATGAGATAGGAGCGACGCGAGCTGTTGACCGACGCAGCACACCCGATTTCGTCTTTACATCGACTACTCTCACACGATTGTCTTTACCAGGGTACGTACGCAAAATGATACCTTTTGGCCAAACGTTACGCGGTAAAGATGGGTCTACCACGAAAACACAGTCACCAACCTGAAGAGATTGCTGCTCCTCATTCGATTTTCTGCGTGGTAGCATCTCAGGCAAAATTTCCTTCACCCACCGGACCCAATACGTGTCAGCGAGTCGTTGTGCCTTACGCCATTGTTTTCGTAAACACAAATCATCTTCATCAAATATGCCAATAACAGGTGAGTTAGATGAAGTTCCTAAGAGGAAGTGGTTAGGAGTCAAGGTCTCCTCACTGCCTGGTTCGACCGAGACATGACCCAGCGGTCTACTGTTGACCATGTTTTCAACCTCTGCTAGAAGGGTGATCAAAATTTCTTCTTTAGGTGCCCGATCATTAAGTACAATTTGAAGTGACGTTTTTACTGACCTTATTAGTCTCTCCCAGGCCGCACCCTAATGTGGGCTTGCAGGAGGTATGAAGTGCCACTCCAAATTATTGTTAGCACCTTCGTTTTTTAGGACCTCAACATCTAATGCGCTTGACGAGCGTTGCAACTCCTTATCAGCGCCCCGCAGGTTAGTTCCGTTGTCGGAATATAGATGTTTTGGCCATCCACGACGAGCTGCCATTCTGCGCAGAGCCATGATGAGGGAATCTGTGGAAAGAGATGGTACAAGTTCTATATGAACGGCGCGTACTGTTAAGCACGTGAAGAGAACGCCGTATCTCTTCTCTTTGCGTCTCCCCACAGTAACCTCAACCGGTCCGAACAGATCCAAACCACAAAATGTGAATGGTCTCTGATGGTGTGATTCTCTTGCTGCAGGTATTTCGGCAGCGAACGACTCATGTTGTGCATGTTTCATAATGATTAGTTCCGCTTCTTTTATTTTGTTACAGTCTATCTCAGCTGCACGTTTTCTACATCTATCGATGAAAACCAAAATGGCAGCCATAGCTCGCAGCAACCGCAACCACGAAGAAAAACGAACAGGTTCGGGTACAGGTAAGTCAACAGGTGAGTCTTCATTTACTGTTGCGCATGCGGCATTCACTTCGCACATTACAGGTTGAATCACATCCGCAGGCCATGCTTGTTTCGCCATATACAAAAATTTCGGACCTGAAAACCATTCAACCAAGATAGAACTGTCAAATACTTCTCTAGTAGCCAAGTCAGCGACATTCATTTTAGTCGGAATGTATCTCCATTCGTTTATGTGCGTGAGTTGATCTATCTCACCTAAACGGTTGGCTTCGAATGTTTTATAAGTGCGCGTGTTATTCCTAATCCAATGCAGGACTGTAGTAGAATCACACCAAAGAACACGCTCAGTGACCGTTAATTTATGTTCACGTATAATGGAATCCATAAACTTAGCAGCTAACAATGCAGCTTGTAACTCGGCCCGTGGCATCGTCAGTTGTTTGCCGGGCATGACACGACACTTACTTCAAATCAGGGCGACTCTTGTTTTGCCATTATCGCTCCAACGCCAATAGGCTACGGTGCACATTGTTTTGGCTGATGCGTCACTAGAAACATGCAATTGTAAATCGTTATAATAACCTTTCGACGTAGCGACAGATTTCGTCGTAGCCTGCTCGTAGCAGGAGGCCGTCGTAGCGCGGTCCGTAGACGTTGACGTCAGAGGGCCGCGTGCGCCGCGCGCGGGAGAGGGGCACTCATTATCGGAGCGGCTGGATGCGTTTTCCTCGTAGCCGCTTATCTGTTCCTCGGCCTCACACGCTCCGGCTGCATTATAACACGGTAATAATATCATACAGTATTCTATTTATTTATTTATTAAAAGGCTTACCAACAATTGTAACACTTAAGCAATTACAAATATACACACGGAGACACTTATATCAGTGTTACAAATAATTATAGGTAAACACCACATATACCATATCTATATCAAACAGTTTGTGTTAAAATTTTACCTAATAAACCTTAACTTAAATGTTATTTTGTCCAAAGAAGGGTCATTACAAAAACAAAGGATCCAAAATTAAAAATAAACTTCTCGGGCACTCAGTCCGTCAAGTTCCTACTAATGGCTGATGTTATTGTACTGAGACTATCAAAGTGTAAATCAATTTTATGACTAAAACCGTTCAAAATTTTACAAAATCTCGCATAAGGCGAGTTAGCGCCTAAAACAGTTCTTCTTAAAGGAGGGCAGAGTGGCGTGATTGGCTTCCGAGGCATTCTAGAAGGAACGCGCAAATTGACAAGTTTTAACAACTGTGGACATTGAATCTTATTCCTCAAGATATTACTTAAAAATTTAGCATCCATGAGAGACCTCCGTTTTGCCAGAGAGGTAATTTTGAAAAAGCGCAGTCTATCCATATATGACTTGATTTTTTTGGCTTGGCCTACAGAATAAATTAAATGCCACAGAAATCTTTTTTGAATTCGTTCAAGGCGTAATGTATGCGTAGCATAGTGTGGTCTCCACACAACACTGCAATATTCCAAGATGCTACGGACTAGGCTGTTATATAATAATATTTTGGTATCTATGCTACTAAACGACTTGCAATTCCTAAGAACAAATCCTAACATTTTAGAAGCCTTTTTAGCTATACTATCCATGTGCGAAACAAAAGTTAATTTCTTATCATAAATAACTCCAAGATCTTTAATTGTATGGACTTCTTCTACTCTGCTGTTTTTAATAGAGTAATGAGCATTTATGATGTTGTGGTTTCTTGAAAATTTAACGTGATAACATTTATTTGTATTTAAAATCATTCGATTATTGTCACACCATTTTTCGAGGCTACTTAAGTCACTTTGTAAAAGACGAGTATCCTCTAAGGTCTTAATTATCCTTAGGAACTTCAAATCGTCAGCAAACATGTAAACTCGAGAAAAGCGGAATGAATAAGGAATGTCATTCATAAAAAAATTAAATAATACCGGACCTATGTGGGAACCCTGCTGTACCCCAGAAAGGATGGCACGTGATGTGGACCGATAACCATTGATAACCACAAAGAAAGATCTCCCATGCAAGTAAGAGGATATCCACTCATACAGGCTACCCGATACACCGTACCTACGCAATTTAAGCAAAAGTATTTTGTGCGATACGATGTCGAATGCCTTACTGAAGTCCGTGTATATGACATCGGTTTGAAAACCAGAATCTACCGCGCTCACCAATGTCTCAGTAAAGCCCACCAAATTTGTGCTAGTGGATCTGGCATGAACAAATCCATGCTGAATATCAGTTAAATACAATTTAAGATGATTCTGGAAGTGAGGGCAAACGATAGATTCAAAAATTTTTGCAAAGCATGATAGAATGGATATGGGCCTATAATTACGTACGTGATCATCACTTCCAGATTTATGAACTGGCACGACCTTACTCACTTTCCATTTCAAGGGAAAAACCCCCGATTTTAATGAGTCATTGTAAATGATATGCAGTGGATATACCAATTCTGTTGCACATTTAGAAATAAGTATAGGTGGAATTCCATCCGCCCCTGCACCCTTGTTACAATCCATGCTACGTAACCTCTTAAGTAAGTACTCGCTGTCCACAAATGGAACCGTCAAGGCTTGACTGTTAGTATCAATTTCGCGTAGATAATCGGAATCAGCAATGTGTTCACACTCCACATCAGGGGCGTAAACTGATGAGAAGTAGCTAGCGAACATTTCACAAGCCGCAGACCCTTCAGAGGTCACAATAGTCCCATCCGTGATAGAACTAGGGAATACACTCTTACCCCCCCTTTTACTTTTCACATGAGTCCAAAAAAGTTTAGGGTTCTCTTTTATTCCCTCCTCCAAACGTTTTGTATAATTTTTATGACATTCATTAGCTTGCTTTTTACAACGTCTGGCGATAAGTTTTAATTCAATAGCATCCATTGGATTTTTGTATTTATTATAACGTCGTCTGACGTTGTTCTTCTCGTTGAACATTTTAATTAATTTAGTGCTAAACCATACAGGGTATTTATGTTTATTAATTTTACAAAGTGGTACGAATCTTCTGGTGACTACGTCTAGTGCCTCATATAATATGTCAACCTTGCTATTCACGCAACTTAGTGCCCTAAAACGTTCATCCCATTCAAAATTGCTTAAATAATTACGTATTGATTCGTAGTCAGCTTTAAAGTAGTTACGCCTAACGTTATTCATATTATTATAAGGCATTCTGTGCTCGCTACTACAAGGTATGGTTATTACGAGAGGAGGGTGATATTTATCAATATTACAAAGGCAATCGCTACATTCTTCGACCAAACAAGAACTAATTGTTGATAGTACTAGGTCCAGGGTTCTGCCAGTCGAATTAATTACATTATTAAATTGCATCAATTGATTAACAAATATGAAATCTAGAAAAAATTCATTAATATTATGTTGTTTAGCATACTGAGCAGAACCTGAGATGGACTTCCAATCAATGCCACATAAGTTAAAGTCTCCAACAATACAAATATGGATATTGTCCATTTTTTCGAAAGCAGCGTTATATGTATCTAAATAATACTTCAACAGATCGCGTTGAATAGGTGGAGGTAAATATACCGCGCAAAGAGCTATCTGACGCAGACCATTGGAAGGAGCATCGATCAGTATCCAGATATCTTCACAATCAGATTCCCAACTAGTGACTCGTCTAGCTTTTATATTCTTTTTAACGGCTATCAGAACTCCACCGCCTTCTTTACCACGATGTAAATTTGAACTATTCCTGTCCCTTCTATATACCACGTATCTGCTATCAAACAGCTCAGAGCTAAGTACAGAGCCATTTAACCATGTCTCCGTTAATACCACAACATCATAGTTATTACATTGAATATTACGAAAAAACATATCAGTTTTGGTTCGCAAACCACGCACATTTTGGTAATATATACTTATATGATTGAATTTTATATAATTATATCTGTTACATGCTAAACAATGGTACAATATTAATTACACTAATTTATTCAATGAGTCCATGTTTCTAATTAATATATACTCAGTATCTTCAGCCTTCCTCGCGAAAATTCTACCATTTCTCACCCACACAAACTTGTAGCCGCTCTCCTTAGCCCTCAGTCTCGTAGCTGCATGAAGAGCCTTATTATTTGGTGACAGGTGTTCACTAATGTATATTGGTGTTTCAGAACCACTAAGTCCAAAGTGCGTGCTGTTAAGTTTCTTCTGTGCGTTATTTTTATTAAAGGTGATTACAGATGCCAAGAGCTGGTCACGAACACGGGGAGACGCAAGCTGGACGACAATAGATCGTGGCCGTTGTGTATTTGTGTTAATTTTTGCCACACGGCTGCAATTCAAAATTTCACCGTCACTTATCTCGCACCCAACCACAGAACCCAGTTGCTTTACAATAGTAAATATATTTTCGTTCTTATATTCAGGCATGCACTGAATCTCTATATTATTGGAGCGAGATTGTTGCTCAAGGTTATTAAGGCGTAGGCCAAGGTCAGCCACAGTAGATTTTAATGTGTCATTTTCTATCTGCAACTCTTTAATAAACTTGCTCGTATTGCGTTGCTCATTCTCAATTTCCTCATATCGCTTGTTGATAAAATTCATAGAATCCTTTATTTCAGCCATCTCCGTCTTTATTGGTTCCAATTCCTTTTTAATGACGTCTGCCAAATGATTACTAAATTGTGTAAATAGCGAATCAATTTCATTCTTAATAGCGCTCTGAATAATATCTTGAACTTCTTCTCGTGTAAGAGCCGGTATACCTGGAGGCGAATTTAAAGCAGGCCTCTTGTTCCCTCTGGGGTTACTTCCACTACGAACGGGAGTTGTATCCGACTTTGTAGATTTCGGAATCAAATTTAGACAGGAAGGACATTTCCATTTTTTATATGCTGCAGAAGTCCTCGCTATTTCCGGGATTGACAAACATAGGTAATGATAAGCCTTTCTACAAGTTAAGCAGTTAATAAATTCCTCTTTACCGTCCAGTTCATCCATTGTACAGCAACCCCAAGACATAATGTGTGACATTTTTAGTACACAAAATATATAGTCAGTCTCAAAAAATAAATATATGGAAAGAAAAAGAAAAAACAACTAAGTAGCTGACTAACAACTTAAAAAGACAAAATTTAAAAATCAAAAATATAAAAAAAAATAAAAATCCAATCTAAGGATCGAACCTCAGATCGCTCGGTTTTTAACTGAACACTTTATCCCTTGGGTCACCCGCCTCTTGACAAAAGTTATAAAATGACAGGTGCTATGGTAAAACTTTTTTTTTTCTTAGTTAAGTGGGTATTAAGCAAGATAGGGAATTGCTCCACGAAATCACTTTTGTCCACCGTCACTTGGAGATTTAGGATCACAATTTCACACAGTTCAAGCATCCGAAACTGCTAAGTCTTATATGATAATTGTAGAAATAAAATCCTATTTTAACTAACAAACACAAATGATAGAATTATAGCTTAAAAGCACAGCTTTTGATTTTTCTTTGCAGAACTACAGCTAACACTTCTTTACTGTTTGACGTTTTTGACGCAGTTTTCTATCTTCATACAAACGGTCGGAAAGCGAGTCATACCTACGCCACTCGAGTTCGATGTGCTCTCGGCGTGCACCCAGTCACGAATGCGCCGCCGCGCCGCAACGACGACCGAACGGTCAGAATTGTTTTTTATGCAGTTAGCCGTGCTAAAACATGCGTTTTGTATTGTAAATATTTGATTTAATTAAGTAGATACCTACATAATTTAGTATGGAAAAGAACAAACGACGATCAATATCGTACAACAGCACAATTGCTGTTTTTGGTTGCTTGAACTCTTCAATAATGCGCTTACCACACGCACAAGCTTCACCACAGTTTGGCCTGCGCAAGCATCTCGCACGAAAAAACTGTACACTTTGTGCGTTACCACACGGCACAGTTAAGTACGCGCAAGCCTCATTCTTATCGAAATCATTGGCGTGGAAACAATGTTTCTCTAATGAAGAAACATTTCTTATGCTACTATTTTTCAAGTGTTTGTTATTAAAAAGAACATATAAAAACGATAGGATATGTACATAATATGTGCAAGTAGTTGGTAGTAGGTATTAGGCATAGTTATTTAATTGCAAAAATTATGTTCTTACCTCTTTCATTTTATTTATCATTCTTTCGTAAGTGTCGTTCTTTTTATTTCGATCGGAATAATCTTTAGATTTAATTTTCCAGAGTGTAGGCAGAGATTTGTATAAACTAATTAATTCAGACGTGAATTCGCGATTGTACGTACGCAAATCTGCCAGTTTTGGGTGACGATGACGAACGACCTCATGAAACGACGAGCGAGCCTCGACTCAAAATACACTCGACTGTGGCTTGAACACTGAACGCCCAACCACACGCACAGGCAAGTACGCGCAGGCCGGGCTTGCGCAGGCAAAATTTCAAGCAAGTCGAAAAGTGCGCAGGCCGCGCTGTGGGGTTGGCGCGTGATACAGTTTTACCAACTACACGCACCGTGTTCCGTGTACAAACCGGCCTGCGCAGGCAAAACTGTGGTGAAGCTTGTGCGTGTGGTAGGCCCATAACACACCCAGAGATATCATTTTTTAAATTACCTGAAATATTGGAAAGGTGTCTTACCTTTATAGAATATTTTTTACATACCTATCTACTAGTACGTTATTTGTTTCTAATATTTAGGTGTTTCGGTTTTTCCATCGGGCAAAATATCTGGAATAATATATAAATAAGTGGTTAGGATGAAAAAGAGACAAACGAGTAATCTACCTACACTCGCGTTAAAAACAAAACTACATAAAATACTGTAGGCTGGCGGCCCTACCGCGTGCCAACCTAGCGTTCGGTGTAGGCATTTATTTTCAAGGACAGGGCGGAGTCACAATACTGTATAGATAATATTACCGTGATTATTAATAATATCTTGCCACTCGTACTTTGCTAACATTTTTAGCAAGTTAATCCATTGACACCATTTGGTGTAAATGCTATCAGGAATGCAATCATCCCATCCTATGTTCAATCGCCAAGTATCCTGTAACATAATGCGTCCCTGAATAGTGAATGGTGATAAAAATCCAAATATGTCAAAAATTTACATTATTACTCGCAGCATTAGCCGCTTCGTAGGCCTATCTTTGCCCACAAGAACATTTTCGGGGATGCGTTTTAGGGAAACATCGAACCCCAACTCACCCGTTCCCGGGTACCAAATTAAACCGAGTTTAACCTTATAGCAACAGAACCTAAGGTATCTTTTTCAACACTTTCGAGCACAGCGAGACTATTACTTGTGCAATTTCGAATTTCAAAGTCACCACAGCTATGTATATAAGAAACATTTTTTACCATATTTATTGCAGTTAATTCGTCAGGTAAACTTTGAATATAGTCATCCATATAATGTGAATTTCTTATCGCGTCAACAGCGGCCGGGAGTGATGACTCATACGGCGTTGCATTCAAGTTTTTTATAAACTATGAGCTACGAACGGTGAACAATTGGTACCGAATATTAATGAATTCATTATTTGAATATCGTCAGGGTTGTCTCTCCAGAGAAACCGTAATGCATGTTGATCTTGTTCACGGATTTTCACTCTGACAAACATATCCTTTATATCACCCGTTGCTACAATACCATTTATCCTAAAGCGCAGCATAATTCCATAAAGTGATGATAAAAGGTCAGGCCCTGTAAGTAAATAATCATTTAAACACGAACCATCAACTTTACCAGCCCCATCAAAAACAAGTCGTAACTTTTTTTTATACGGATTGTCTACACCAAAATGTGGTAAATACCAAGTTTTATTTGTTATCGTTGTATCTTTTAACTCTCGGGCATAATCATTTTGTAATAAATGATTAATGCGATCTGAATATCTTTGAGCGAAACCTATATCTTTTGTAATTTTTTTCTCAATACTCAATAACCTTTTCAAAGCACTATGGTAAGAATCTGGCATTTTACAATTTTTATCTTTCCAGGGCAACCCTACATACCAACGACCATCAATAAGTTCAGCTGTTTTTTGTAGCTGTGCCACGGCGTGAGTATCATTTGCGTTTTGTCTAGGTTCACCCGTAAGATCAAGGGAATCCAATGCGAACGAATGTTGTACCTCGTCGTGTAAATTCTGCAGTAGGTAGATATCGTCATCATCGTTCGACCTGAGACAAAACGTGTGAGACAGACAGACTCGCGCAAGAGTGGCGCGCCCCGCCGAACGGGCACGGTTCCATGAATACACCAACCTAAGGGCGTTAGCGTAGCAGACGGCTCATTAGTGTTCCCTAACTTAACACCTAATGGTAACAACAAATGATAGTTATCTTGGCCAATTAACAATTTCGGTTTAACATCTGACATATGATAGTTAATTTTAATTTCCTTTAAATGCTCATATCTACTATAATCGACAACAGATAATCTTTGAATCGGCAAATTTAATTCATTTACACTATGCATGGTAATTGTACTAATCGAACTATTGTCCATACCTGATATGTTAACATTCATTACCGTAGCATCGCACACAAGTTCGTTGTTAGCCCAGGCGCCGCTCACGCGCATTGTGTGGCGGCGGCCGCGCAAGCCGGCGCGCGCTGCGAGCTCACTGCTTATCAGTGATACAGTGGATCCATCGTCGAGTAACGCATATTCACTAAACACACCGTTTGGGCCGTGTATACGTATGGGAACGACCTTTAACAAAACTTTACACTTATCACTTGCGTTTATATGCGTGACGGTTTCACTATTGCCACTACTTTGTTCCTGTGAGTTGGATCGTTGCACAATAACATTATCACGGTGCTCGCCGCTGTAGTTATAATGTAATAGACAATGATGCGCTTGATTGCAGTTGTCTCTGTCGCATAAGGTCGCTGAGCAGGTTTCTCTGTTGTGGCGGGCGGTGAGACATTTAAAACATATGCCGTTTCGTTTGATGTGCTCCCATCTCACTTTGCGCAATGCTCGTTTGAACTTTTTGCATTCGGTTAGTTTATGAGCAGATATTTTGCAAAATCTGCATTTTTTATTCGCAGCGCGTTCGGACTGTACTAGAACTGTCTGACAGTGAGAATTGTGACTTATAGCTTTTTGCTTCATGTTGTCACTGCGACTGGGAGTAAAATAGATGCTTGCAGCAGTAGATACCTTCGTGGCTTTATCATTTAAAAACTCAGCTAATATCATAAGTCTTGACTTCTTATTTTCTTTGATCAAAGGGTAACTGTAATCGGTCCATTTTGAAAGTAGTACAGACGGAAGTTTGCTCAATATAATGGACGCAATATTCATACCATACAAATACTCTTCGCGTCCCACGGCTCGTACGGTTTCTACAAAATTTTGTATTTTGCAGGCACAAATAACAATATCCTTCTGATATTCGTATGACATAGATGGTAACTTTTTCACATCTTGTATGATTTTTGAAATCAAGTAATCTGAGTTACCAAATCGTAGTGCTAAGGTCGTCATTATATTTGCGGGAGAGGTTGAACTTATTAGCAGGGCAGACACGGCTTCTTTAGCGGTGCCCCTGAGACATTTTCGTAACCGCCACAGGTTTTCCTTCTCGGTGAAGTTACAAACTTCCGTGGACTCGTCGAACGCCTGCTTGAACTGTAACCATTCCAATGGTTCACCGGAAAATTCAGGTAAGTCTCGCGGTGTGCTAATGCGGCTCAGTAGATTGGCGTTACCTCCGTTCGTGGTCACATTCTTTAGTGCGCTAGCAAGCATTTCAATAGTCGACGTCTCCGTAGTACTAGCTTTGTTTTGCAAAGGTGCTAATGGTGCGGACAGCGTCGGCGGTATGCCTTTCAGTACTGTTAGTGCAGGGCGTGGCTGGTGAGGGGCAGCTGTTTGCAGCTGAAGCGGCTGTGATGGTGGCGGTGGTGCTGCCGTATCAGATGGCGGCGCGGGCGTCGCTAGTGGGGTGTACCAAGTAGTGCGCGTCTGTGCCGGGTGCAGCTGGGGTTGGTCGTCGGCCGCCGGCGTCGCCCACTGCAGCGCGGGCGCGGTTGGCGGCTCCGACGGTGCCGAACCGATGGTCTGTTGGGCCGTTTCCTGCATGACTCCCTCTAACCATTTGTTCACGAACGCTGGAGGTCCTTCTTCTTCATCTTGTGGACTGTATTCTTCGTCGAGACTCGAGATATTTACCTCCAATTGTTTATCTATTAGCTCCATACGAATCTTTGCTTTCTCTGCTTGTGCCTGTAACTCGAGCTCGAGACGTTTTCGCCTGGCGGTGGAAGATGCCGATGACTTTCTCGACTTTACGCTTTTCGCTGACGTTTCTTTCTGCGGGACCTTCCGCTTTTCAGGTTCGGTAGGGTGTGCGGATGGTGCAGATACTCCTGGAAGAACGTCCTCGCAAGTTTCGAGTGTGTACCATTTTCGACGGTGTTCGGTACATTAGATCTGGCTCGAAGACCACTTTTGTCGCAGTGCCGAGGAACACACTCAAATAAAATGCGCAAATCCGGGTTACAGACTGTTTATTGCAAAGCACGTGGAAATTATTTAACACAAGGTGACGTGAGGTGTCGCCGAACATAGATCGCGGACTGGCGGCGGGAAGCCGCTGCGTAGTGCTCGCAGGCACCGTTACAGAAAAATATCAAAATACCTTATAATAATATTATAAAAATTACAAATTCAAAAATGTATGAGCGCGTCGCTAACAATAACAGTGTCTTAATTTCATCGTAAAAAGTTGGCACTTTACAAAAAAACAGATCCAGCACTTAACAAATAGTCAAAATTGTCATCCGTCTCTTAATACGATACTGATGGTTACACCCTAACCCTTACACTTGAATGCTATGCTAAAGATGCTGTATGCTAAGGTCGTATGCTAGGGAAGACGAAATAAAATGACCGGTTTGAGTGATAGTTGAAAATGCACTGCTTTATTGTTAAGTATAAAGTAATAATGGTAGCGGCGCGGCGTATGCAAACGCACGAAAAGAATTAAAATTAGGTTATTGCTAAATGATTTGATTTATTGTACGATTACTTCGGTCATCTTGCCCACGAGAGAAAAACACAATATAATATCTAAGAAAGTTAGAAAAAGTTCAAGTTAATAAAATAATAATTGTTTAGGTAAGATGCTAAAATCTATAATAACATAAAACATGGGCAAGTATTAGTGTAAATAATATTTTTTATTAAATATTGATCTTAATCTATAATAAGTTCATTTGTTGATAAGTCTGTATATATTGCTTTTGGTTCTCACTCACTGTCACTACCAAGCCCCGGAATACAAAATTTTATAGTTCGCGACACAAGGGGCGATGTGGCTTTATTTACACTCGTTATGGATCGGCTTATTTCATGACGCACACTTGACACATTCACATCACTAGCACTTAATGCCGGCGGTAGTGGCGCCTGCGTCTGCGCCTCCGCCACAGGCGACAGCGGGCGCGAGCGTTGACATCGTTGCGGCTGCCGCTACAGGAGTTTGCTTCTTCTTCTGAAGTTTCTTCCATAACTTGATGAAGATAATGATGATGCCCAATAGCAGTAAGACTGCTACCACGCTGTACATAACAGTGAATTGATGCACATCGTGAACGGTTAAAGAAACCCCCCGATTGTTCCTTTAAGGTTTCAATTTGATCCTTCAACTTCTGCCAATCGTTATTTATTGTACTTGTAAAATGCTCAGGTAGTGATATCGATGTATTCATGATTTTATTAAGCATAGACCACTCTGGTATATTAAGTTTTTGTTGCACTTGTAAGTTGCTCAGATAATGATTATGTCCGAATATGGTGAATGAATCTACGGTTAACGTACAACCTTGACCTAAAGTGATAATTCCATTGTTATTAATTTCCTCGACTGTCCAACCAGCTGTGCAAAATATGCGTATGGTGCATTTTTCGCAACACGAGAATATCCAAGAGTTTCGAGCATGTAACTTGACCCATTTATCGCTGCAGGTTGATGTTTCAATAATACAAGGCGATTTATTATTATGGTTGGTATGGCGTGTAAATAGCCATCCACTAGATGCGGGTTTGACGAACTTTTTGTTCCTTCCTCTGTGGTTCCCATTGGTGGCAAATCCCAGCCTTGGTTTGGTCACTACTGTTACTCAACTGGCATCTCGCCAAAAACAGATGTGTTATCACGCCTGGACAAACGCAGCGGCGGTCGTGGGTAACAACATCTCAAAAAGAAGTATAATGGTATGGCGTGTAAATAGCCATCCACTGGATGCTGGTTTGACAATATATGTATGTGCGGCGGGCGAATTACTATGTACGAGCTGCTTAGACACAAAGAAACATCAACAATGAAACAAGTGGAAATTGAATAAGCGCAATGTCACCAACGACTCACCTGGATGTCTCTCTGCCTCCTAATCGGGCTTGCAAGCGTGGGCACAGCCGATGCAGCTCTTTCTTTCTTCCTCTGGGTACGGTTGAAATCTTCTACGCGATTTCCGAGATAATTACGCGCTGCGTTTTACTTTATATGCGTACGACCTATCTGCACGGAATCTAACACAGCAGAGAGCGGCCGTTGGAAATTGACGAGCCAACGACCGTTATTAAGTTCGCGTACCCGCGCATAACAATTCGCAGTACCCACATATCTGCCATCTGGACAGGTTCGCAGATCGAAAATTAGGTGGCGTCAGCGAGCATATTGCAAATCCAAAAGCCAAATGCGAACATTGTTGATGTAAAAAAAACTCACACATAATAAAACGCCCAACCATGCTCTCCGCCTTGGAAGTTCCTAGAACTTTCAATAGAAAATAAAGAGGAATCATGGGATGCGTGAAATATGAGATATAACTCATGAAGAGAAAGAAAGAAAGAAAGAAATTATTTATTGACCCTATAAAATTTCAAATAAAAAACATAGATAACAAACAGAATAAGGTCAACTAGGTCCCTGCCTCAGCACAATGCCACAACGACACCAAGGCCGCTGCGGCGCTGATATTCTGGCAGGGCCTAAGGTTGTCGTGAATAATAAAATAATAAACGACACAATCACGATTAACAATACCACAAACAAAAAAAAACAATGTAAGTAAAAAAGAAAAAAATATATATATATATATGTAAAGGCTGAGTATTTTCTTTTCCTTTGCCTTAACGCTAACAACCATAAAATAATTAAAACAATAAAATTTGATAGTCTCAAGTCTGTGGAAAGGTGGAAAGATTGTTGTGCATGACTAACTTTATTATTTTACTATTAGAAACTCAATTTTGTACAATATTGCTATGAGTAAGTTTGTTTCTCTGGAATACCTATCCACCAATAGCAAACATAGATAAAGAGTGAGATCTAGTAGGTATGTACAGTAAACACAATAATCAACAACATAAATGAATTAAAAAGTGCAATTCCAGCATAAATGTGTGCATTTATCTACAGCTTTGCCAAGCACCAACGCGGTGGCAACAAAGAAAGATGGATGGCGTGTGTCCCTTAATGATGAGGCTCAAATGCAACAATAACAACAGGTGTATTAACGTTCTCACAACAATAACTCAGTGCTGGCTAATCCACCGGAACGAACCCCCGCAAAACGTGGAGTGAAAAACAAGACAGTGAGTCGTGAAATCTATAACAATAGCTGCATTTGTAGTAGATATATTTTAATGTGCTTTTTGAATGTGTGTATTGTTTTTAGATCACGCACTGGCGGCGGGAGGTCGTTCCAGCATTTTGTGGCTGCAAATCTAAAAGATCCACGAAACGCTGCTGTTCGGTGCTTCATGGTTGTAAAGACAAGCCCACACTGCCTAACTCGGTATGTACTCTGATCACGCATCCATCTTAGTTTATTATAAAGATACTTTGGCCTTCCCCTGTCCAGAACATTAAATAATAAAGTAGCTAGATGAAGCTTCCTCCTTGCCTCCATTTTTAACAATTTCGCAGTGTTCAAGAAGGGAGTTACATGTGAACGAGGAGATACATGGAAACAAAACCGAGCACAGGCGTTTTGCACACGTTGAATGAGTTTACTTGTTCTGGACATGAGGCAGGGCCCAAAAACTGTATCGCAATAGTTCATCTTAGACAAAACAAGCATTTCACACAACTTGATTCTCAGCTCTTGACATAGATATGGCCTAATTTTGTACAGCAACTTTAACCTATAGAAACAGATGCGGGAGCATTCAGCAATATGACCTTCAAAATTCAAAATTCAATATCATTTATTCAGTCTAGGCTGTTACAAGCACTTGTGAATGTCGAAAAGCTACGCCATCGGTTCGCAAATCTACGGCGGGAGACCTTGTACTGAGAAGAACCGGCAAGAAACTCAGCAAGGGCTGTTTTTTTCTCCCTGTATTATATACAGAGTCGTCAATTTGAAAAATGAGTTCAATATGAGATAACCCATGAAGTCACTTTCCATTACAAATGTAAATGATAAAACAATTATGACTATAAAATAAAAATAACAGATTTAAAAATGAAAAAAAGTTTAGGAATGCCGTGTCCCACTGTTTAGGCATAAAAACAAATGTACCATTAAAGTTAAATACAACGATTAATAGTACCCAATTGTAATATTAAAAAATAAAAAGTTTGAGAGAAATTTACTTTAAATGGATAGGTCGAAATTAATGAAAAAAAGAATACGCGGGCGCCAGACCTACCACATTATTATACCATATTAGCCGGGAAAGCATCGAACTATTAATCGCAAAAGGGGAATTAATGCAAATCCATTCTCATTTTGGGTTGTCTATATATTGAAATTTACTGCAAAATTACTTATGTCCAAAAGGGCTACTGCTAAATTTAGTAACTATGCTACACTATGACTACCAAGAATTAAACGAAAAATTTAGGGGTGCTGGTACAACCATAAATTGGAATATTACCGACTTTGCTGCATCTTTGGAGTTATGTATGTCTGGTGTTGCAAATATGTAAAGGATGGCCGTTGTTAGGTCCCGTGGGTTCACCTCCACATCACGGGAAACATCGTGATTTGAATACGATTTCCAAATAAAATTTCAAATATAAAAAAAAACGCTTTTCGCTGAAAATAAATATTCCTCAGATTAGCACATGGCTCACAACAAAGGAAAAAAAATAAAACTAAGGAAAACTCTAAGGCTCTTACCGTTTTTTAAACAAATTAAGCTTGGAATAAGATCGCCGCCATTCCGCGCAAACAGTGTGAAATATTACATCTGTAAAAAAAATCAATCCTTATGTAAATCATTGAAATATATGAATCAAAACACTTTTCGAATTTGGAAAAACACTTACCATTAAAAAATAATTGACAATCTAATGAATTATCATGTGAAAAATTACGATTATAATTTTTACATGTTTCTCGTAAAAATTTTGGTCGTGAAGTGAAGTGACAGTTCTTTTCTTCAGTTTGTCTTGGCGGTAGGCAAAGAGAACAACGTCCATTCAGCCTACTGCTCGATAAAGGCAGAAACACACTTACCCAAAAGTGCACAGATTAAAGAAAATGGGCGCGAGATAAAAACGACCAGAGAGACAACCAAAAAAATCTTCTATCTCGCTCTTCGAGCGAAGGAGATCCATGTGACGTTTTTAACACGTTACACAATGTAGCAAGAGCAGACTCATCTCCGCTGGCAGCACCCGTTCACGAGCATGACGCATGAACCAGCCATCGCTTCGCTCAACCATTTTTAGGGAACGCAACGACCCGCCTCACACGACACCGCCGAAGAGATTTTTAAGAGAGTATGACTACCCATAACCCTATATGGATACTAGGTAGCAAAATAGGGAAAAAAAAAATTAAGTACCAGTGTACATTACTATAAAAAACTATAAACACAACTGTAGGACACATGCATGTGGTTACCTAAACACTAGTGTCGACTCTGCCACTACCCTCCAAACCCAAAACCAAACCCAAAATCAGTGCCCCCCCTTCACTCTGTATAGAGAATGACAAGGATACACCGCTGCAAAACCAAAGTTCAGGTCTAGAGAACCATGCCAGAATCCACACCACCATTAAATCTTTATCTCAGAAATAATAAATGTTCACCTAAATTTTTTGTTTCTGATTGCTGTGCCATACAGTATAAATACAATTACAAATAAAATTTAACTTAAATAATTAATTATCATTATAATAATAATAAAGTAGTAAAGAGCAGACTCATCTCCGCTGGCAGCACCCGTTCACGAGCATGACGCATGAACCAGCCATCGTTTCGCTCAACCATATTGTAGGGAACGCAACGACCCGCCGCACACGACACCGCCGAAGAGATTTTTAAGAGAGCATGACTACCCATAACCACTCAAACCAAGTAAAATAGTTACTTAGAATTCAGATAATTTATCTGTACGACACTGCAAACAAATACAAAACAAATTTACAGTTACAGCCATGCAGTTTTGTCATTTAAGTATTCTTTAATAGTATAATAGCCTTTCTTAAGTAAACAATTTTTAATGTGACACTTGAACTCATTTATGGGTAACTCAAGAATGGCATCAGGAATTTTATTATAAAAATGTATACCTTGACCCATAAAAGATCGGTAAACCTTCTGTAACCTGTAGGGTAGCAATGCAAGCTTATTTCTATTCCTTGTGTTAAAATTATGCACGTTACTGTTTTTGGTATACAAATTGATATTATTTTTAACGAGGAGTATACAATTGTAAATGAATTGAGAAGCAACAGTCAAAATGCCGATTTCTTTAAATTTTTCTCTTAGAGATGTTCGGCTACTCAATTGATAAATAGATCTCACAGCTCTTTTTTGTAGAATGAATATACTTTCAATATCAGCTTTTGTTCCCCAGAGTATAATGCCGTATGATAAGATACTATGAAAGTAACTAAAATATACAGTCCTGGCAGTTTCTGTATCAGTAAGTTGTCTTATCTTTCTTATGGCATAAGCTGCTGAACTAAGTTTACCAGCCAAAAGCGTAATGTGATGATTCCATTGCAGTTTTGAGTCTATAGTTATACCCAAGAATGTAGTTGAGTCTACTAAATCTAATTTATTATTATTTAATTTAATTTCAATATGTTCGACTTTTACATTAGGTAAAGAAAATTTAATACACTTGGTTTTATTAGCATTTAGCTTTAGATTATTAACATTAAACCATTGCAAAACTTGCGAGAGAGCATTATTAACATCGTCATAGTTGTTCTTGCGCCTGTCAACGTTAAATAATAAAGATGTGTCATCAGCAAATAATACTATCTCACACAATTTTTCTACAAAAAATGGCAAATCATTTATATATACTAGAAACAGAAAGGGACCCAAAATTGAACCCTGGGGAACGCCCATTTCCACATGAGATCCAGATGATTTAACACCATTTACCTCTACAGTTTGAATTCTGCTTCCTTTCTATCCTTACATCTAATATTTTTGTTAACAAAAATCAATGAGCCGCCGTGTATGGCTGTCTTTCGTACATAAGCACTCAACAACTGAAAATTGTTTATGTGATAAGACATTTCACAAAGCTTGAGCCAGTGTTCCGTTAAACATATAATGTGTATGTCCTCACTTTTCGAATACAATTCTAATTCTAGGTCTTTGCCAGCCAAACCTTGTATATTTTGATGAATAATATTAATAATGCTTTTATTAGGTTTGGCTGTTGTCTTTAAGCTCAGTTTAAAACTGGACTGGTTAAATTGTTAATAGAGTTAATATTTCTTTTACTAGAAATACTAACACTATTTTGTTGAATAGGGTTAGTTATACCATGTATAACCGTATTTTGTATATTAAAAGCTAACAAATTAGCTATCTGGGTCCTAAATCTCTTTGCGAGATACATAGTATCTGTAGTCAACTTAAAATATCTAATATATTTATTTATATCAAAATATAAACATACGTCACTATGACTATTAATTAAATTATAAATACTTAAATTTAAATTAAAGATGCGCTTGTTCTGTTCCCTAGATAAGTTATGTGCATATGGGAAAGCGCTAATTATTATTTTACAATTTGATTTAGATTGTATTTTTAATAAGTGCTCAATACTTTTTGTAATGTCCCGTATTGATAATTTGGAACTGTCACCACACAAAAACAAGAGGTTCGTATAACTATCCACATTATGGTAGGTCAAATTATTAACAATGTCATTAAATGATTTTCCAGGAGTACATATATTTATAATATTTTCCTCGCTGTAATTTTTTACTAATAGTCCTAGCCCCTGACCTAACCTGGCGCTGGAAAGCGCTGGCTTGAAAGGAGAATTATTATATGTTGTGCCAATTTTTTGTAAATAGACTGATGAATGACCAGAAATTTGGGAAACTTGATTATTATCTATATTACCATTTTCTTCTAATGCTAATGACAATGATGATTGATTTGAAGAACCAATCAATTGACTTTTAATCAACGAGTCATAACGTTCTGCGTTGAAATTGCACAGTTCAACTAATTCTGTTGCAGATTTTATGTGCTCCGTTATTTGACTTTGTGCACTAGCATATTTATGTTTAATGGATTCTAACAACTCATGTAAATTTTGAATTTCTAATAGTAATTTCTTTGTATCTCGGTCATACATCTGCCTACTTTCATGTAATTTTGTATTATATATGTCAAGAGAGTCCATGAGGTTAATTTTTTCCTTTCTAAGGGATATATTTTTATAAAAACAATTGTTTTTTTTTGTAAGTTTCTCAGTTTTTTTATGAATTTACTGATTCGGATATATTTTTTTAATTTTTTCGCACTTACACTATTATGTGAAACCTTCATACTAGCTACAAGCTCTAAATTTAAATTCAAGTTTAAGGGTCCTCCGGGAGATGCCATTAGTTCTTCAAAGAGGCTTTGTGTGTGTGCAGTTTCTTGTAGTTGCTGAGCTTCTGTATAATGAGCTATTTGCTTGTCTGCTGCACAAAGCTCTTTTTCTAGGTCTGTAATACGCTGTAGGGCCCTCTCAAAAGTGCCAAACTGTTGGTCATAAGTACTGATAGTACTATTCAGTTCATCCCGTTGTAAAACAACTTCTACATGCTGAGAGTGTAGTTGGGAAAGCTCATTTTTGAGCTGGGTATTCTTGTCAATGATTTTCTTGATTTCAGTTTCACTCTCATCACGTTCACGAAGGAGCTGACTGCAAGTTTCCTTTGTTAACTTCAATTCTTCCAGGGTTTGCCTTAATTTAAGGTCAGTGTTTTGAGCTGTAGCTTTGCGGGTCATCATTTTTGGTGTTTGTATGAAAATCTGAAATAATTAAAACTGTATAAGTTTCTTTTAATATATTTTAGAGACAAAGGCAATTCTTTTTATATATAATATAATATGGACAACAAAATTCCTTTTTTAAGAAGAGGGTAGATAACTATGGGAAAAGTTAATGCACTCAATATTAACGAATAGTATTTATTATATTAAATACTTTAAAAAGCAACTATGTGCGCTTTCACAGCTCAAACAAAGTTGATAGGCAGAACAGATTTAATTTAATACACTTATTTTAACTTTGTATCCAGTTTAATGTGACAGAAGTAAGTGATGTCAAATTTAAGTTAATTATTCAATCTTTGCCAAATCAAATATTGAATATTTGTTTATTATCATATATTTTGGTAAACAATTGATGAAATGTTCGTGATAGCTTATAGAATTAAATAGAATAAAAACAAAAAACAAAACTGTTCAACTTTGGATGTGATTGTCTTAGAATTACATATTATAATACTTATTGAATTTTTGTACTGTTTTCTATTTATGAAATAATGAAAACAATACTCCCCAGGTTTAAGCAATAGCCATTCCACAATATTTGGTGCTAATATTGCTTATCAGAGCCGTTATTTCTTCAACTATCCGTTGACAGTTTGATGAGAACTTGATGTGTTGTTTATTCAAAATCCTTGTATTGAAACTTCGTGATTTCAATTTCACATAACTAACACAATATTATATCACTGTTTATTGTAACTTTAACACGAACAAACACAATTAAAATAATTAAATAAAAATTTAAATACGAGTACTAAAATTTGACAAGTGCACTCTTCAGTGTCTTCAAAGTTTAGGTTCTCGTCTATAATAAGCCCCAAATTTTTGGCTTTACTGACGCGCTCTATTCTCTCACCGTCTATGTGCACATTTAATTGAATATCCCTAAAATAGTGGACTTTTTTTTTGGAGCCAACTAATAAAAGTTTTGACTTTTTCGGGTTGAGAATCAGAGAGTTAGACCTGCACCAATCGGAAATACGTTTTAAATCCTCATTTACTTTTGTCATAGCATTATTGTAGTCGAGGTGTTTAAAGGGAAGATAGAGTTGCAGGTCATCTGCATACAAGTGATATCGGCAGTGATGTATGTTGTTTGTGATATCAGCGCTGACTAGAAAATACAGGGATGGTCCCAGGATTGAGCATTGAGGCACGCCACGTGTAACCATCAGGTTATCAGAACACTGCCTTGTTCCATCTGTCTTAGTCAGCTCGACACACTGCCATCTATTTTCGAGGTAACTATGGAACCATTTTACTGAGTGGGCATTGACTCCATAATAGGCCAGCTTGGATAACAAAAGATTTACATTTATGGAATCGAACGCTCGCGAAAAATCAAGCAATAACAATTTGCTGAGGCTACCCTGGTTCTGGGCTGCCAGGAGATTATCCACAACATCGGCAAGAGCAGTTGCTGTGCTGTGACCGTCCCACGGCGGAACCCGGACTGTCGCTCGGGTAATATGTTGTTAGCCTCAAGGTAGCTTGTAAGTTGTTCACAAACTACTTTTTCCAAGACCTTAGAGAGAAAACGCAGTAGACTAATAGGTCTTAGATCGTTCATGGTGGCTGGGCTGTCGATTTTGGGTAAGGGCTTAACCACAGCAACCTTCCAGCTGTCAGGGAAGACACCCTCTAATAAGGATCTGTTTATAATGGTCGTGATGGCCTTTAAAGTCTGTGGTAAGGTCAATTGTACCATGTTTAGTGACAGACCATCATGACCTTGTGCATTTGACTTGAAACCTCTAATAATTTTAAAAACAGTATCCTCAGTGACAGGCTGCAAGGAGAAAACTGCAGGTCCATGTCTGTGATATTCAAAATATGTTAGCTGTGATATTGTTACCTGACCATTGCCGGGGATGTTGAGAAAGTGCGCATTAATTAAGTTGGGGTCATTAAAGTGTGCCGGTATATCTCCTTTTTTCCTGCTATCAGCAATTACACAGGTTTTTAGATTGCTCCATAATTGTTTTGAATTATTACTGTATTTAAAACTAGTTTTTACGGGTTAATGCACGAAACTTTATTTATTTATTGACGTTTCGCAGCCTTTTCAGGTCTGCATCGTCAGAATAATGATTTTTTATTTAAAATTGTCGAGCTACCTTCGAAAGACTTATATTGAGCGTTCGGTTATTTCATTGGAAGATTTTTAAAATTTTATTGTCTATGTATGAATTTATTATTTAATTAACTTAATAAAGTATTTTATTTAAAAATCTTTTTTGTAATTTTGAGTTTATTTATTTGACCCTAACTACCGTAAACTACCACCGGTTCCAAAATTGGGAGACCTTCCTGAGAAGAACCGGCGAAACAAACTCAAGAGAGGCTTTCTATCTCCTTCTTATGTTAAATTATGCAAACAAAATGAACTAATAGTATCTGATGGTCTTGCAGTGTGTGCTCGGGGTTGAGATTTTATCTCCTGTATAATAGGTTCCCAAGCTGGTGGTATATACCAACCATCTTCCCTATTGAAATTTGGATATTTTTTAATCTCAATAGCCTCGCGCATCATTCGAGGAACGAACCGCCGCTCAGCTGCAAGGATCTGTGGTCTATCAAATCTAATGTAGTGGTTTGGTCCCCCTAATGCATGTTCACACACTGCAGATTTATTTTCGCGCCTATGTTTCATATCTGCGATATGTTCTTTTACCCTAGTCCCTATACTCCTCTTTGTTTGCCCGATGTAGGAGAGCCCACAGTCGCATTCAAGTTTGTAGACACCAGCAACTTGAAAGGGTATATTGCACTTGACCGGTCGTAGAAACTGGTTGATCTTTGGCGGCTTGAAGTATGTATTGATTGAAGCACGCTTCAGAATCCTCCCAATCTTGTCAGTGACTCCTTTCATGTAAGGTAGTATAGCAGGTTGTCGGTCGACTGTGCTAGGTTTGACGCGACTGTGACGGCGGCGTGGTACATTCAGGTTATTATCCTTCAGCACTTGCTCGACATGCTGAAGTTCAGCTGCCAGGTGTTGTTCGTCATAGATACCCCGTGCTCTCTGAAACAAAGAGTTTCCTACGGCAGTTAATTGTTTCGGGTGATGGTGTGAGTCACCATTGAGGTACCTATCAGTATAAGTCACTTTACGATACACAGTATGGCTTAAACTTTGGTCAGGATTCCTGATTAATAAAATATCTAGAAAAGCTAGTTTACTATCTGCCTCTAACTCCATAGTGAATAGGATGTTGGGGTGTATAGAGTTAAGGTGATTTAAAAAGGCAGAAATTTGATCTGTTGGGAGGATTGTGAAAGTATCATCTACGTACCGCTTATATAGCCTGGGTGTGACAGGTGCCGCGCTGAGAGCCCTCTTCTCGAAGTCTTCCATGAAAATATCGGCGACAACAGGTGAGACAGGGGAACCCATTGCAACACCCTCCATTTGTACATAGAAGTCATCCCCCCATAACAGGTAGCCAGAAGTAAGGCAATGCTCCAGTAATACTGCATATTCTATAGGCATATTATTTTCAAGTAGCTTCTTCTTAGTGATTTCAATGCAGTCCTGTACTGGTAGGCATGTAAATAAGGACTGAACATCAAAACTGACCATGATTTCATTGTCCATGAGACGTTGATCTCTAATCTCATTGACAAATTGGTATGAATCTTTCACAAAGGCTGTTGTGTTACCTCTCAGTGGTGAAAGTAACTTTGCTACGTGTTTAGCCAAACTGTATGTTGGTGAATCAATCTGGCTTACAATCGGACGTAGTGGAGCATTCGGTTTGTGTATTTTCGGTAACCCATACAGTTTTGGTGGCTTGGGACATGCAGGAATTAGGTAGTTGATGTCAAGATCTAACGTTTCGGAAAGTGATTTGATGAGTTCACTTGTCTTTTTGAGAATCTTGGCGGTTGGATCACTCTTCACAAGTTTATATGTGTTCTCATCCGATAGAAGTTGTAATATCTTGTCGTTGTAATCTGACGTATCCATTACTACCGTGGCGTTTCCTTTATCTGCACGAAGGATAGTAAGTTCTGGCTTAGTTCGCAAGTTCTTAAGTGCAAGGTATTCATCACGAGGAAGGTTTGATTTCGGAGGTTTGCTCCGTCTTAACACTGATGAAATGTCTTGACGCAGCGCCTCCATGTCTTTCTTTCTCATGTTGTTTTTCACTAATCAATCTTCTACGTTACAGATAATTTCTTCGTACGGTATCCTGCGTGGTACTACAGCAAAATTCAGTCCTTTCTCCAAAACTTTTAAAGTAGGTTCGTCCAAGTTTTGTTTACTTAAGTTGACAACTGGTCGGGTAGCGTTCGCCTTGTCTGTGGTTCTGACAGGTGCGTTTCGTTTTTCCTGAACGCGAGATAGTCTTTGATATTTATCTATTTGTCTATGTTTGCACTCGTTGAATTTTGATGACTCACGATTGTTAAGTATCAGAATGCAATTATGATAATCCTCCGATGACAATTGTTTCCTCAAATCACTGGACAAAACCTCAATGGTGCCGTTGATTTTATATAAATCCGAACGATGCCCTTCTATAATCCTTCGAAGTAGCTTTTTACTTGCCTCTTGTAAGATCTTGGCGTTCCCACGTATGTCCTTTTTTGGTGTGATTCTCACACAAGGTGGGATGAGATTGTGGTCTCGGCATCTCTTCAGGAAATTCAACGATGTTAGTTTCCTTGCGCGCTTTGTCTTCAGACCTTCCAATCGGCGGATCTTATTGGCGGTTCTTATCTAACTGGTCATTAAAGGAAGTTTACCGCTAATGTTATTTTTAAAACTATTTATGCCCTCATTTGTTATAGGTCTACACTCCATTATGTTCGACTCAGTACTGACATTGAAACTGTATGTTGTCTTTAAACCGAGATGATCGGAAGTAATATCACTAAAGACTGACTTTTCAATTGCATCCAACTTAGAAAAAAAGTTGTTTGAACAAGTGGCTGAGTGAGATGTTACTCTGGTTGATTCAGTAAACTGGAAATTTTAATTAAAACATTTAAACAAGGTAATTAGCCGAAGACTTAAAGAGCTATTTTCAAGTAGATTGACATTAAAATCACCGCATACTATTACAGATTTATTTTTTATTTTTTTAGTGAGTCCTCCATGACTGATTCAAATGTACCAAAGTTTCCTGAGGGGGGCCGGTATACACATACTATATACAAATTTACTAACTCTACACACGACAGCTCAACATGGCGTTCCACTGAAAGGCTTACGATGTCCTTTCTCTCCTTACATTTCACATGATCTTTTACAAAAATTAAAGACCCACCATGAATAGCTATCGTGCGTACAAATGCACTGCATAGTTGAAAATTGTTTAAATAAAATGACATTTCATGTTGCTGCAGCCAGTGTTCAGTTATGCACATGATATGAGTTTCATGACTTTTAGCTAATATTTCTAACTCTAAGTCTTTGCCGGCCAAGCCCTGGATATTTTGGTAAATAATATTGACAAAATGGGGCTTAGCTTTTGTCATACGCTTCAGTTTAAATCTAAGGAGTTTATTGTAGAACTACAATTTATCATGAAACTTGAATTAGTACAAGTACTAATGTCACCTTTAAAAGAACTATTTACAATTTGTAAATTAAAAGCTAACAAATTAGCTAATGGTGTCTGAGATTTTTTTGAAAGATACATAGTATCTGAAGTCAGCTTAAAATTACTAATAAATTTATTAATGTCAAAAAACAAAATGACGTCACTATGACGATTAATCAGATTATACAAGTATGTATTTAAATCAAAAATGTACTTATTTTCATCCCAGGTCAAGTTTTTAGAATAAGGGAAAGCACTGATCAATATTTTGCAGTTAGTTTCACCTTGTAACTTTGATAACACATTAAAAGAATTCAGTTTGTCCCTTTTTCTAATGTCTGGGCTATCACCACATAAAATGATTAAGTTGGTTAAACTATCTACCTTTTGCGTTGTAGCATTATTTACAATTTCTTTAAATGATTGCCCAGGAAAGCATAAATTGTAAAATTTATTATTATATATATTACTAATAATAGATGAAAGTCCCTGACCTAATTTGTCAGAAAGCATGATAGTTTTTGATGAAAAGTTCTGTAAAAGCACTGGTTCAAACAATTATTTGCTATAAGTGGTTTGTATTTTTGCATAGGCTGATGAATGACAGGAATTCTGTGTGCTAACAATTTCTTTGTCTTTTCTAAATTCTTCATTTGAGATTTCCACTGGGTAATTAACTATATTTAACATTTGGTTATTTATAAATGAGTCATAGCGCTCAGCATTATAATTACACAACTCCACTAACTCTGAAGCAAATTTGATGTGCTCATCAATCTGCCTCTGAGCATATGTATTTATTTTCTAATAATCCCATTGATTCATGTAATTCAATGATTTTAGATTGCAATTCTTTAGTATCCCGGTCATACAACTGCCTGCTTCCAATTAACTTATTGTTATTTTCTATGGAATCCAAAAGATTCATGCGTTCCTTCCTTAAGGCAATATTTTTATAGAAACTACTATTTTTCTTAATTAACCTATCAGTTTTCTTAATAAATTTGTTAATTTTTATATATTTCTTTAATTTCTTACTGCCTGAATTTAGAGGTCTTGGTATGTTACTATTGCTACTGGATAGTAACTCTTTTGCTGACTGTATTTCTGAAGATTCCATCAGTTCTTCAAAAAGACTTTGTGTATGTTCCGTTTCTTGCTGCTGTTGCTGCTCAACGAGTTGAGTTATATGGTGGTTGGCATCCATGAGTTCCCGTTCCAGCTCAGTGATGCGGTCCAGGACTCTCTCATATATGTTGCATTGCTGGTCAAAGGTACTAAGTGTGCTTTTTAGTTGGTCTCTTTCCTGAATGACATCTACATGTTGTGAATGCAGTTCGGCTAGTTCAATCTTTAGCTGTGAGTTTCGACTAACAACAGCTTTGATTTCCATTTCGCTATCTTTACGTTCACGTAGAAGCTGATCACATCGCTCCTTCAATGCAAAAGGGCCACAATTCAAAAAATGAGTTTTTACAAGACGGCCAAAACAAAATTTTGAAAACGTTTTTTGGTAATTTTTGTATTCTATTTTGCGATAATATACATCATTAGAATCGTATTTTTATACTGCATTTATGAATATTAAACAATTAGTATTAACTATGATATATTCTGAGAAATTTGCACAAGAGTGGCATAATATACTTTCCGTGGCTTGGAGGATAGCATACAGCTCGGCTTGGAAGACTGTACAGTATGGCTCCAGCATAAACTTTCGGGAAAGGACTTCTGCCTGCCCTTTCCAACAGGTCAGGGCGGCTCCTACCTTTCCCTCCAGTTTGCTGCCATCTGTATAGATCTTCACAAGACCTTCCGCCAGTTTGCTATCCTCCTCTTCGTTTTCCAAGCACTCAAACCCTATCATCCTGCTGCTACCGGGGTGGTCCGATTCCATGAAGGACACCCTTTTCTCCACTTTTCTCCCCCTTAATATTACCTGGGATTTCCCTCGCTTTGTCTCATAAAGCTGGGATGCTTCTTGGACCCTGAGGTCCAGCGGAAGCAACCCCGACAATATTAAGGCGGAGTTGAGTGACACCGTCTTGTAACATTCTACTATCTTCTGCGCGAACCCCCTTTGCACAACTGATAATTTCTTTTTGGTTATAATTTTATCAGCTTCCTTTTGCCAGACACTCGCGGCGTAAAGGATGACCGGTTCTATGACTGCTACATAAATAGTTCTGATGATTTCCGGTTGGAGACCCCAAGTCGTTTTTGCAGCTTTTTGTATTCCTTTATATATGTTAATGGCTTTGCTGCAAACGTATTTTATATGTTCATTAAATGTTAACTTCTTATCTATTATTAGGCCAAGAATTTTTATTTTGTTTACGATTTCTATTTGGACTCCTCCCATGGTCAGTACTGGCGCGTCGAATTTTAGTTTTTTAGTAATAATCATGGCTTTTGTTTTTTGTGCCGCAAAGTTTAATTTATTCGACGCGCCCCATCTCCTGACCAGAGAGAGTCCCTCATTGGCCTTCTCTTCCACTGACTTTGAGTCTCCTCCATCCACCACTAGTATAATGTCATCCGCGAATGCCTGGCAATAAATGTTGGCGTCGGTGAGCTCGTTTAGGAGAGGATCCAGCAGTATATTCCAAAATAAGGGGCCCCCTATGGACCCCTGTACACAACCCTTGTTAGTTGGTTTGCTGAACTCCTCTCCCGCGTATCTCACCGTCACCATTCTATCGTCAAAGTACCTACCTACTAATTTTCTTAGGTTAATTGGGCAATTTAAGTTTTTTAATTGGCAACGGATTCGTGGCCACTACGCGTTATCGAAGGCTATGTCCAGCGAAATCAGGGCTACGATTTTCTTTTCTACCAATTTGCTCCTGATTCGCCGAACCATGTCGTAGAGGGAGTCCTCCGTACCGCGCTGCGGCACGAATCCGTATTGCCTCGAGTTGATTTTAGGCAGTATAATATGCCACTTAAGTCGACGCACTAACATTTTTTCTAGGATTTTTCCTAATACTGGCAGCAACCCGATCGGCCTATATGATTTGGGTTCCTGGTAGTTTTCCTTCCCGGGCTTTCTTAACATTATGACGGTGGCCTTTTTCCATCCATGCGGGAAGTGGGCCAGGGCTAGGGACTTATTAAAGATCGCGAGAGCTATTTCACTATTCGCTTTTACAGTCGCTGCGTATATGTCGGCTGTGAACCCGTCTTCACCCGGTGCCTTTTTCGGGTTGAACGATTCCACGGCGTGCACCAGCTCGGCTTCCACAAATGGAGGGTCGTGAACATCATGTTCGTCTCCCTCATTTGCTTCTGCCGCGCTGATTCGCACTGACCTGTGGACCTCGCTCTCCCCTACTTCAGTGTCATCCGGGTAGAAGGTCTCCGCCATTATGCGCATCGACTGTTTGGGGCTGGTGGTGGTGCCCCCTCTCGCGATCGGCAGGTCTTCGCCTTGTGCTCTGGTACGGCCTATAACCCTATAAATCCCGTCCCACATGGATTCCCGGTCTTGCTTTTTGCAGAATTCCTTCCAACTTTTTACTCTGGCGACATCCATCTCTCTCTCATACTTTTCTTTCGCTTCTGTGTATTGCCCGACCACCCATGTTTTGCAACTTGGTGCTGCCCATTTTATCCTTTTCTTCCATCTGTTTTTGTCCTTCTTCATTCTTTCTAGTTCATCGGACCACCACACAATCCTAATTTCACTACTCATCTTTTTTAGTTTAATATGTTTGTTACAATTTTCTTCTATTAACTTGGTGTATTTATCTATTATGTTTTCTAGTTTCTGTATACTATCTACTTTATCTATTTCTGTTTTGTTTAGGTTGTTATTTCAAATAATTTTTGTATTTCTTCTTTGTACTTCACCCAGTTTGTCTTCTGGGTGTTGTACTTTCTTGTAGTTTTAGTGTTAAAATTGTCATTACTATTCATCTTTCCTAATCGTATTTTAAATGAGATTGTGTTGTGGTCCGATGTTGTCACATCCTCCCTCACCTTCCATTCCAGCACCTTGTCCAGCATGTCAGTCGAGCAGTACGTCACGTCTACACAGCTCTTATACTTTTCCCTCTTCGCCAGGTTTGGAAGGTCGGTCTGCTTCCTTCATTTAATATATGGAACCCTCTGTCTTCACTTCTTACGCTCCCCCACCACTCACTCCATGCATTGGCGTCTCCTCCTATTACTATTTTGCTCACTCCTAGTTTTTGTATGGCGCTTGTTACCTGATCCATATACGGTTCAATGTCTTTGTCCGGCTCGAAGTAGTAGGAAATCACACCGAGTTCCCATTCTGATGTTATTATTTTTATTGCTACAATATTTGTTGTTGTGAGGTCGGGAAATTGCTGGATTTTAATGTTTGTGTTAAAGACGGCTATCGCCGCCTTGTTCACTTTCCCGACCTCTGGTGTTGCCTGGATGAACCTTACCCCGGTGTGACCCCCCACTACTCCCGCGTTTCCCTTATATAGCTCCTGTATCAGCGCCAAAAGTATTTTTGTTTTGGCAGCCTCCAAGATCAGCTCGCTTGTTGCGTTTCTGCTGCGTTGGAGGTTTGCCTGGAGGACGCCATATGTCTCATCTTTCTTTCTCGACTCATCTATGACCACTTTAGCAATACGCTATCCGAGACCTCGCTATTGTGTCCCACATTTGCGATTGTGGGCATTCTGAGCTGAAGGTGTTGTGTTCCCTATTATTATATCCAACTTTTTTGCAGTTGAGGCATTCAGGGGCATGATCCTTTTTGGGGCAATCTACATATATGTGATCCTCCCCGCAGTGGCAGCAGCTGTCCGACGGCTCCTTACAGGCCCGCTTGATATGGCCGAAGCCCAAGCAGCGGGAGCATCGGATAAGCGGCGACTGGTCCTCTACACGGGATAATCCCCATTGCAGTTGGACAGTCCCCACCTCTGTCAGCTGCCGCCATACCACAGGTGCTACCTTTAAGACCACATGGGCCACATGTGGGTTCCTTGTTTTTTTCTCGTAAATGGCCTCTATCTGTAGATCTTCCTTTCTGCATTTTTGCCCCGTTTTGGTCATGTGCCTCCTAACTGCCTCCTCTACCTGCTCCTTTTTCTTCTCCCCCATAACATGTTTAACTATTATAAGCGGGTTTTTGTTTACAGCTGTCTCTATTTTTAAACTATCATTCTTCTTCAATTTTTCCTTTAACTTCCTTGCTTCCTCCTCTTTCGCACATCCAATCACTACTTTCTGTCCCCTTGCTTTCTTCACTCTTCTCACCTCGTTCCACTCCCCGTCCCCGTCGACCGACTTCCTGACTTGTTCGAACACTTGTTCACTTGTCAGCCTTGGGTCGGTCGACGCGACTATCAGGGAGTGCAATGAGGTGGGAGCCTTCCTTGTTTTTTGTGCATACGTCTCCTTGCTTACTTCTCCTATCGCTTCTTTCACTATAACTCTTATATTCGTTTCTATTTCCTTATCTGTCTTTCCTTCTTTTTTACTCTTTTTACTCTCTTCACTTATTTTATCCATTCTTCTTTCAATATTTTCTATTCTTACATTTTCTTTCTTCAGTCCCTCTTTTCCCTCTATTATTAACTCTCTTATTCCTTTCTGTTCTTCCATAATTTTCCTACTAATTCCTATTACTTCTTCATTTATCTTCTTGTTGCTTTCTATTGTCTTCCCGTCTTGTTTCATTATTCCTTTGCTTTCTATCGCTTCCATTATTTTCTTACTTGCATCCATCATTTCTTCCATTCTTTTAGTTGCATTCTCTATTCCTTTCATTCCTTCTCCTCTTTCTTGTGTGCTCACTTTCTTTTCTAATGCTCCTATTATCCTGTCACTCTCCTCTTTCTGTTTCATCACCTTCATCATCCATTTTTCTTCGCTTTTCCTGCTTTCTTCTATCTGCATGCTTAGCCTTTCTATCATTCTACTCATTCTTTTTTCTTCTTCCATCCTCTTTTGAACATTTCTTTTATTGTATCCATAATTTCTTTCATCCCTTGTTTTTCACCTTCCATGCTTTTTGTATTCCTTTCATTCTTTTCTTCGTACTTTCCGTTCCTGCCTTTCTTTTCCAATTCTTTTTCCAGCTCTTTATTTCTACCCGCTATTTCTCTAACTATTTTCAGTAGCTCCATCGCTTGTTCTTTAATTTTTGTTTTATTTTCTCTAGTGACGGATTTTCCGTTACTGAGACTCTCAATTAACCTATTTTGTGCACCTTCAGCTCTGATCTCTAGGTCGCATACCTCCATTATGGGTCTCAGTGAGTCCATGTTCAAGCGTATCTACCCTATCGATTTTCTCAGATTTTTCCTCTTTTTTCGCGGGGTGTGATGAGGAGGTACTAGCTACCATCCTAGATTTTTCGAATTTGCTTAAATCTATACTTTGCCTCCTACGCTCTGTGATCGGGTCGTTGCTCTTATACATTTTGGACGTTCACAAAATAAGTTAACACACAGTAAATTAATAAATGAGTCAATAGACGGAAATAAAATAAAATCAAAATAAATAATAATTAAAATAATAATATTGATGTTTCAAAAGACGATTTAATAATTAAAATAAAATAAAATAATATTACAATTGAATTGAACTTGAATTGAATGAGTCAAAAGACGAATCGAAAATAAAAAAGAAAAATTAAAATTTTAAATTAAATTAAAATTAAATTAAATAAAATAATGAGTCAAAAGACAAAATTAAAAATTCAATAAAACTGAACTAAATAAGTTAAAATTTGAATGAGTCAAAAGACAAAAATTAAAATTAAAATAAAAATAAATAAAAACAATGGGTCAAAAGACAAAATTCAAATTCAATTACTATAATATTACTAAGACTAATTAGCTAGGTCAAAAGACACTAACCTAATAATGAGTCAATGGACAGATTATTTAATGACACTAATTAAGTTTTTGTGTAGTGTACTGTTTAAGTTATGAGTGTCTGTCCTTATGTGTGTGTAATGTATGTTCTTAGCAGGACCTTGGGGATACCTAGTCAGTATTTAAAACCACGATATTACTAATAAATTGTCAAATTTTATAAACTAAGCCTGTCCTCAAAAGAGGTACAGGGTAACAAAATCACAGTCGAAATTAAATAAATGAGACAAAACACGCAATTAATAAAATAATTAGTATCTGTAACTAAGCCTGCCCTTAAAAGAGGTGCAGGGTGTCAATATCACAGTCAAAAATATATAAAATTAAACACAGAAATAATTAATCTAAAGCTAAGCCTGCCCTTAAGAAAGGTGCAGGGTGTCAATATCACAGTTAAAAGAAATTAAAATTGAAATAAAATAAAATTATAATAATTAATGCAATAACTGCAAATTTGTCAGTACTAAACCTAATTCTGCCCTCAATAGAGGCGCAGAGTGTCCTAATACTATGTAAAATACCTAACTAAACTAACCTAAATTCAGGCTCAAAAGAGACCTGAATATTGTCAAGATTCCTTAATTACTAGTCCTGATCTCAAAAGAGATTCAGGAGGTCAAATTATAGTACTAGGGCCTAATTTAACTTTGAAGTTTCCTATATGGAAAACTTAAAATTAATTTTATTTGGCTCTATATACTCTATGTAGAGTTCAGTTGGGCTCTATCTGATTTCTAATATTTTTTGGGACCGGAAGGTCAAAGTCCGGTCGAAATCGGCCCAGTAGTTTTCAAGATAGGTTTTTCCTAACATGGGGGTGACTTGGGGTTGGGGGTAGTTTTTTGTGCCCCGATGCGATAGTGTCAGTTAATCTAACACTATTTCTCCAAGGAACCCTATATGGGAGATTTCTCCAAGTGTCCCCTTTTTAACTGTTTTTACTTTTTTGCCCGTTTTTCTTCACGTATATTAAGCTAGCAGACCAAGGTCGCAACGCGCACATCTAACCTACTGGGTATTTAGTTGCTAATTAGTTGCTAATTAGTTACACTATTCCCGATTTAGTTGCTCAACACCTGTAAAAGATACATGCGATCTGCTAGCTTAAGTCTTAACCTAGCAGACCACAATACTGTATCTTCGGTTCTCGTAAAGATATCGAAGTTCTGCAAACGGCATATTTAGTTGCTAATTAGTTGCTAATTAGTTACACTATTCCCGATTTAGTTGCTCAACACCTGTAAAAGATACATGCGATCTGCTAGCTTAAGTCTTAACCTAGCAGACCACAATACTGTATCTTCGGTTCTCGTAAAGATATCGAAGTTCTGCAAACGGCATATTTAGTTGCTTATTAGTTGCTAATTAGTTACACTATTCCCGATTTAGTTGCTCAACACCTATAAAAGATACATGCGATCTGCTAGCTTAAGTCTTAACCTAGCAGACCACAATACTGTATCTTCGGTTCTCGTAAAGATATCGAAGTTCTGCAAACGGCATATTTAGTTGCTAATTAGTTGCTTATTAGTTACACTATTCCCGATTTAGTAGCTCAACACCTGTAAAAGATACATGCGATCTGCTAGCTTAAGTCTTAACCTAGTAGACCACAATACTGTATCTTCGGTTCTCGTAAAGATATCGAAGTTCTGCAAACGGCATATTTAGTTGCTAATTAGTTGCTGTAGGACAGCATTATTTGTTTTATCCCCCCATCATCCCTTAATTGCTGAACCAGCACCCACACTACCCCCGAAATACGAAAAATTTAAAAAGGGCTCATCAGAGAATATAAACTACGGCGTATTTCGTTGCTAATTAGTTGCTGCAAAATAGCGTTGCTTATAGTATTTAACTATCAACCCTTAACTCCAGATCAGCACTGCAACCACCCCAGAATAGGACGATATCGGAAAATTTTCGTAGGTGGAAAAAGGCCGCGGGATATTTAGTTGCTAATTAGTTGCTCGCCAAAAACGCAGTTATGAGTATTCTACAATCATCCCCTAACCTGAGATGCAACCCCTCTACTCACTTAGAAACAGTAGATGGTTAAAATTCGCACGCAGATGTTTAAGACTGCTGGATGTTTTGTTGTTAATTAGTTGCTGAAAAATAGCGTTGCTTATAATATTTGATTATCAACCCTTAACTCCAGATCATCCCTGCAACCACCCCAGAATAGGACGATATCGGAAAATTCTCGTAGGTGGAAAAAAGACGCGGGATATTTAGTTGCTCTACTCAGAGGGGGTGGATCTGAGGTTAGGGGATGATTGTAGGATACTCTTATCTGCGTTTTTGGCGAGCAACTAATTAGCAACAGAACATCCAGCAGTTTTAAACATCCGCGTGCGAATTCCAACCATCTACTGTTTCTAAGTGAGTAGAGGGGTTGCATCTGAGGTTAGGGAATGTTTGTAGAATACTCTTATCTGCGTTTTTGACGAGCAACTAATTAGCAACTAAATATGCCGCGTCTATTTTCCACCTACGAGAATTTTCCGATATCGTCCTATTCTGGGGTGGTTGCAGGGATGATCTGGAGTTAAGGGTTGATACTCTTATCTGCGTTTTTGGCGAGCAACTAATTAGCAACAGAACATCCAGCAGTTTTAAACATCCGCATGCGAATTCCAACCATCTACTGTTTCTAAGTGAGTAGAGGGGTTGGATCTGAGGTTAGGGGATGATTGTAAATTACTCTTAACTGCGTTTTTGGCGAGCAACTAATTAGCAACTAAATATCCCGCCGTTTTTTTAAACCTACGAGAATTTTCCGATATCGTCCTATTCTGGGGTGGTTGCAGTGCTGATTTGGAGTTAAGGGTTGATAGTTAAATACTATAAGCAACGCTATTTTGCAGCAACTAATTAGCAACAAAATATCCAGCAGTTTTAAACATCTGCGTGTGAATTCGAACCATCTACTATTTTTTAGTGAGTAGAGGGGGTGGATCTGAGGTTAGGGGATGATTGTAGGATACTCTTATGTGCGTTTTTGGAGAGCAACTAATTAGCAACAGAACATTCAGCAGTCTTAAACATCTGCGTGCGAATTTCAACCATCTACTGTTTCTAAGTGAGTAGAGGGGTTGCATCTGAGGTTAGGGGATGTTTGTAGAATACTCTTAATTGCGGTTTTGGCGAGCAACTAATTAGCAACTAAATATGCCGCGTCTTTTTTCCACCTACGAGAATTTTCCGATATCGTCCTATTCTGGGGTGGTTGCAGGGATGATCTGGAGTTAAGGGTTGATAGTTAAATACTATAAGCAACGCTTTTTCGCAGCAACTAATTAGCAACAAAATATCCAGCAGTTTTAAACGTCTGCGTTTGAATTCGAACCATCTACTATTTTTAAGTGAGTAGAGGGGATGGATCTGAGGTTAGGGGATGATTGTAGAATACTGTTAATTGTGTTTTTGGCGAGCAACTAATTAGCAACAAAATATCCAGCAGTTTTAAACATCTGCGTGCGAATTCGAACCATCTACTATTTTTAAGTGAGTAGAGGGGTTGGATCGGAGGTTAGGGGATGATTGTAGAATACTCTTAACTGCGTTTTTGGCGAGCAACTAATTAGCAACTAAATATGCCGCGTCTATTTTCCACCTACGAGAATTTTCTGATATCGTTCTATTCTGGGGTGGTTGCAGGGATGATCTGGAGTTAAGGGTTGATAATCAAATATTATAAGCAACGCTATTTTTCAGCAACGAATTAACAACAAAACATCCAGCAATCTTAAACAACTGCGTGCGAATTTTAACCATCTACTGTTTCTAAGTGAGTAGAGGGGTTGCATCTGAGGTTAGGGGATGATTGTAGAATACTCTTAACTGCGTTTTTGGCAAACAACTAATTAGCAACTAAATATGCCGCGTCTTTTTCCACCTACGAGAATTTTCCGATATCGTCCTATTCGGGGGTGGTTGCAGTGCTGATTTGGAGTTAAGGGTTGATAGTTAAATACTATATGCTACGCTATTTTGCAGCAACTAATTAGCAACGAAATACGCCGTAGTTTATATTCTCTGATGAGCTCTTTTTAATTTTATCGTATTTCGGGAGTAGTGTGGGTGCTGGTGCGGCAATTAAGGGATGATGGGGGGATAAAACAAATAATGCTGTCCTGCAGCAACTAATTAGCAACTAAATATGCCGTTTGCAGAACTTCGATATCTTTACGAGAACCGAAGATATAGTATTGTGGTCTGCTAGGTTAAGACTTAAGCTAGCAGATCGCATGTATCTTTTACAGGTGTTGAGCAACTAAATCGGGAATAGTGTAACTAATTAGCAACTAATTAGCAACTAAATATGCCGTTTGCAGAACTTCGATATCTTTACGAGAACCGAAGATACAGTATTGTGGTCTGCTAGGTTAAGACTTAAGCTAGCAGATCGCATGTATCTTTTACAGGTGTTGAGCAACTAAATCGGGAATAGTGTAACTAATTAGCAACTAATTAGCAACTAAATACCCAGTAGGTTAGATGTGCGCGTTGCGACCATGGTCTGCTAGCTTAATATACGTGATGGAGTTGCAGCTTTGAGCTCACCTTCATAGATGTTCATGCGCTCGGTGAATATACTTTGAAGCTGCGTCAAGGTATCCTGAATCGCGTCCATTTTGTTGATCAGTGAAGTGCAGTGATAAAAATAGTGTTGTTGTTTAGTAACAGAGTAGATAACACTCTCCGGCAGGTACTGTACAGTTACTATTAATTTAACATAAAAAGTATTGATATAAAATAATAAATTAATTTATTTTATACACTTTAAAATTTGATAACTTTTTAATGCAACCGTTTTTTACACCTACCCGCCGCGAAAAAAAGTTATGTAAAGACTGTTGTTATGTAAACAAAAATATACAATATAACGAGCAGTCATAAGAATATATATAACAACCCACGCAGCACCAACTAGCCCCAAACTAAGCAAATTGTTACTAGACAACGATTAAACACCCATGTATATTTTTTTGTAATTATATACATAGATGATACACATAATGATTTATTGCAATTTCCTTTTATATCAATCCCATAAGAAAATTCTGAAGTATCGATATAAGTGATATTGATATTATGGTTATGGGTGAACGGGGCCCTCTGGCACAGATATTTTCTTATCTAATAGATGGCCTCTTTAAATAATACCACAAAAAGATTTACAATCTTTTTCTGGTTCTTTGGCTGGTTTTGAAATAAATGATTTTGTATTTTTGTATAAGTATCGATTGGTAGTAGTACTCATACGAGAAGCATTGAAAAATGCCTTGAGTACTATTTATATGAGTAGATAATGTTCCGATATCTACAAGGTATCAAACCTTGTAGACATCGGAACATTCCTAGTGATGATAGACTCGAGCTGTGTTTTACTCGAGTCACTCGCGTAGTTTTTATTTTACTCGCACTTGAATAATAAAATTAAGTCCAGGTATAGCCGATGTATCTTCTATTTGAAAATACAAAGTGAGTTATTTGGTATTGATTTGATTGATTGTTAACATTTTATTTACTTTTGTGTTTTATTTACTTTATAAAGTCACATTTTTACTCCAACTTTTATAACTTTTATCGATAAAAAAACCCCCAAGTCCAAACCCTCTACTCTAGTGGCATTCGAGTGACTAGGTATTAACACTCGAATGACAAAAATCATTTGAGTACCAATGAAGATAAAAATCGAGTGATTTTCTACCATATTTATGTCTCTTGCCGGTACATTGCAATTTACTATTTATATAATCTGATAAAAATCTGAATTTACTTTTAGCGAAATCACGATTTTAAAATCGATTAATCAATAAAGATGTTTAATACCTGGCAACATTATACCCATCGAGAAATACGTCTTAAAAAAAATATGTCAAGCGGAAATTGAAATTGGGCGAATATCTAATTAATTATATCTTAATACCCAGGGTGAAAGAAATTACGATATAAATGTCACGAGCATAAAAAAATAAATCCGATTTTTAGGTACTTTTTGAATGAGGCACAAGATACCTCAAAAGGGACCTATGTTTGGGCATTCTCCTTTAAAGTTTAAATTTGAAATGGGCTATTACTGAAACTAGTGCCGAGTTATGACATGGTGACGACCTGCGATATCAACGAAGTCAAAACCGCTACGAAAACACAAGTTTGTAGAAGCGTCGACTCGACTCCGGGAGCTTGAAACTGGAGTAGAACTGGAGTACGTAATACACCTAGCTAAACTGCAACCTTTTATAGCAAAAATACATAGACTTGTCAACCTCTTTACTAGGCGAATCTTCGAAAGGTAGCTATGTAATATTGATGGGTCTGACAACCAAATACGTTCGGAAGACTATCAGATATACTTCAGACTGCCTGTGGACAGGGGTCGAATCAAGAGACACATTTTTGGTCTTAAAATATTTGCAAAAGACATAAGGGACTACGAAATACTCTTACAATTTATATAATCTCACTGCCATTTCATACATAAACCTAATGGAGAAGCATTCAGTTTCCTGATGCAGCTTAAGCAGGGAAATTTGACAGCGGAAAAGAAAAAAAAAGGAAAAGTCTGTTTCTTTGCATCTTATGTTAGCTCCAAAGATAATAATAATATACGCCGATATGGAGTGGGAGCTTGCTAATGACGCAAATCAGTGGTTTTGTAAAACATTAGTACAGCCTCAGATAGATTTATTTACGTGACGATTAATTAGAAAAGAGTGAAGAACACATACTATCCCGGTGGTCACAGTACTATCAGGATAGCGTTCATAAGAAAAGGTTCTTCTCTGGACTTTACGGGTATTATGTTAGCATCAATATCTGATAGCAGGTTATAACAATACTCCCTGACGGCAGCCCCCATCTTGTAGTTCTGTCCTGCAAAGAGGGGGGCGGCGGAGGGAGCTACACGGGCATGCCCAAGTAGTCCTCCGCAGCGGACGGGGGGCGGTACGGTGGGCACTAGGCCGCGTATTTTGCCCCCACGCGCGGGCCATCCTGCGCACGTCTGCGGGGTCCCCGCAATACCTCGGGAGACCCCTGCCGTGGAGCCCCGGCTAGGCCGGGAGGCTGCTGGGTGCGGAGACGCGGAAGAATCCCTAAACGGGGATCCCGCGGTTTCGCACTAAGCAGCTTAGAGGGTATTCGCAGGACTTTTTTAGCGGATATTATACCGTAAAGCGCCCGTAAGAGTTGCGGGGTCCTCGGTGGGCAGCCACTGTGGGGTTCGTAAGACTTGCGGGAGCCAGGTGTGAGGTCCGTTCGGCGGTGTGCCTCTTAAAGGCGCCGTCGTCTGTAAATAGATTTTTTACCTGCGTATTAAAAAAAAAAAAGGTTATAACAATACAATATTCGTTTGAAGCAATGGCACTTCTTTTGTGGATATAATTATGTACAATTTTTGAACCATCAATTAATATTACTCGATTTGATTCATTGATTTCACATTTCAATAAGAAAAATCAATTTAGCATAAATGACAACACAAAATCGGCTATGTCATTATTAAAATAAATTCAGAAATTATGGACAATATTCTTGTGAAATGGATTATGCGAAGAAATTTATAAATTTCGTACCCTGTCACCAAAATATCACGGGTACAACTAGTACTGCTTGAGTCACGAGTAGGGTGCACAATTATTTAAAGAAGAAACTCCGACTCCGAGCCAAGTGATAGCATTTTATTAAGCTGTTTTTTTAAATAATCATAACTCTTTGGCTCTTTTTATTGCTCATAACATACTTAATTTATTTCTAATCAAGTCAAATTATTTAATTTGATTACTAATGATAGTTTCAAAATTAAATATCACTGATCAGACTAAGTCTTCAACTATTAATCGAGCTCACCATTTACTGACTTTACTATACCGATAGATCTTCAATATGTCCAGCCAAAAACCATGAAATATTATTTAAATGTTTCAGCAGTGCAGAGGCAATGGGAATGTGTTTTTATTTTTAATATTATTATTTAGTTCATAGACTTCCGAGTCGCTGTATCTTTGCAACTCTACCATATAGCGGAATAGACACCATCACCTTCTTACAGCACGATACGTGCTGCTACTTTACCTGCTACTATGTCAGAAGTTAGTATAGAGCATATGAAGAAAACTGCTGATTGGACAAGTGCGAGATTTTACAAAAGTGAAGTATCCAAGAATAACTCAGACTTTTTTGCTCGCTCTCTTTACAAACCGATTTCGGTCTTGTCATATTAAAATAGATTTTTTAATCAGCTATCTAGAGCTAAATAATAGTATTTGCTTTATTCTCAAATCAAGTGTTATTACATTAATTTACATAAATATCTAATAGTCAGCTATTTCGTGTAGCTTTAAACATCTATAAGTGAATAAGTGTAATCTCGAAGGGCGAATCACAGAAGTACGAGTATAATTGAAAGTCAAACGAACTTACCTGTAAGTTACGTTCGACTTATATTATACGATGTGATTCGCCCGAGAGATTACACACCCTCCCGGTCCCTGATCAGCTATTCTATGAAGATATCTAGATCTTACCCATGGTCACACGAAATAGCAAGAACCAATGGACCGCTTTAGTCCAAACGTGTATGAATATGTGGAGTTACCCCCAGTGCGAACGCATATTTTATATTTTTATGTTATATTTTGTAGGCAAAGGTTAATGTTGCTCTAAAATTGTGTACGATGGCAGCACATAATGCGTGCTACTACAAGTGAATTAGTGTAATCTCTCGGGCGAATCACATCGTATAATATAAGTCGAACGTCACTTACAGGTAAGTTCGTTTGACTTTCAATAATAATATGTGGAAAGGTACATTTAATAAAACTAGTTTTTACGGGTTAATGCACGAAACTTTATTTATTTATTGACATTTCGTAGCCTTTACATAATTTAACATAAGAAGGAGATAGAAAGCCTCTCTTGAGTTTGTTTCGCCGGTTCTTCTCAGAAAGGTCTCCCAATTTTGGAACCGGTGGTAGTTTACGGTAGTTAGGGTCAAATAAATAAACTGAAAATTACAAAAAAATAATTTTAAATAAAATACTTAATTAAGTAAATTAAATAATAAATTCATACATAGACAATAAAACTTAAAAATCGAACAATGAAATAACCAAACGCTCAATAACAGTCTTTCGAAGGTAGCTCGACAAATTAAATAAAAGTTTTATTCTGACGACGAAGCCTGTAAAGGATACGAAACGTCAATAAATAAATAAAGTTTCGTGCATTAACCCGTAAAAACTAGTTTTATTTAATGAGTGATGTGCGTGAAAACCTTAGAAACAAATAAGGTACATTTACTTAACTGTTTGCCCCGAGTACTTTTTTTTATAGGTTGTTTGTGTTTTAATTACGTGGTTTTGTTTTTCTTAACCTTTTTTCTTTTTTTTGTCTGGAAAATGCCTTACGCATCCTTCAACCACTGGGGGAGCGAGAAGAAGGTATGTGGGACTCCTCCTTGCCCACTTCAGCCAGCCCTGGGACTCGCTGAAGTGAACAGGGCCCTACCTACGCCCTGGACAGGGCCACTAAAAAACAGACAATACTCCAGCAATGGTCACCCGACACGCAATCTGGGGACGGAGGTCCCCCCATTGCGTGCCGGGAGTGCGGGTTAGCCACGGGATATGCAACGCACCGCGGCCCCGCCAGTGATTGTCCGTTGCCGGACCCACCCCGGCGTGCGGTTCCCCGGAGTATCAGGGGCACCACACGTCTCAGGAACCGTGCAATGTAACTCGACGCCCCCCACGTCTAGCCACTAGTTCTCGGAGGAGCGGGAGGGAGAGCGTAGTTCTCCCCGTCCCCCTCCCCTCACCGTCGATGCAGAGGCAGGCACCCCCTCTCCGGCCGCCCGCGTCTCTCTGTCCCTTTTCCTAGGAGAAGAGGGGTGAGACGCGGGTGGCAGCAGTCGGTGAGGAATCCGAGCAGCCTAGACTACTCGAACATCCCCCCTTCTTCCTCATAACAAAGATGATAAGTCATGTTTATTTAAAATAAATAACTATCATACAACAGATTTATTGAATATATTGAACCCTTTCATTATTCAATCTATTTATCATCATCTTACATTATTACTTTTAAAACCAAAGAAAATCCTAGGAAAATTTACAAAATTGAATCCATTCATACTATCACCTGTTCATACCAGCTCAATCATCGTATTTCAATATATCCTTTATGTGAAAGTCACCTAATTTTTTACCGTTCATGTCAGACAGAGTGTACACTAGAGATGAACGTTTAGCTATGACAATGCATTTTAGAAATTTCGGAGCTAATTTTGAAGTAAATTTCTTTGATGCATTCGAGAGATAAAAAGTGCGTTTATACACTATTTGACCCACTTTTAAATCTACATGCCTTTTTCTTAAGTTATAATATTTTGAGTTTCTTTGGTGAGCAACTTTTAAATGTTTCTGCACCTTGTTAAATATATTCTTAAGTTCAGATAAACGTTTACTATATTCTTTTGAGTCTCCAAGTTGTACCTGAGATTGAGGAATTGGATCTTCATTATATCCATGCAAGGAGCCATCTAATACAAGTTCCCTCCCATGTACTAAGAAATATGGGGTGCACTTAGTCGTTTCATTTACTGATGCGTTAAGGGCGCATTGAATTTCAGGAATATGCTCGTCCCATTTCTTATGTTCGGATTTTACATAACACGATATAGCTGTTACTACATTACGTATCGCTCGCTCGGCGGGATTTACCTGAGGATGATAACGAGGATTGCAATAAATATTCGGTACATTGTATTTTTGCAGTAAATTTCTAAATTGTATACTTATGTATTGAGGTCCATTATCTATGTATATGTATTTGCAAACACCATGAACTAGAAATACTTGTTTTTCAATAAATTTTGCAACAGAGGTGCCTGTTGCAATCCGTATAGGATGCAACATAACGTATTTACTAAAGTAATCTGAGCAAACTATTAAGTAAGTATTCCTATTCGAAGACATAGGTAAAGGTCCTAATAAGTCACAAGAGATGGCTTCAAATGGCTTGGTCACATTTTTCGGATTTCCCATGAAACCAGGCCTCGCCGTATTAATAGGTTTGTATTGTTTACATATTTCACAACTTTTTATATATTTCACTACGTCTAAATACATTTTCGGCCAGTAAAAATGTAAACTAAGTCTCTTATGAGTTTTCATAACGCCTGCATGTGAACTAGTAGGCTCATCATGATATTTTTTAATCAAATCTAATCTGTTTTCTAAAGGAACTACCTGTTTCCAATTAAATTCAGAGGTTAAGTTATATTTATTTTTTGAATATCTATATAATTGGTTATCTTTAATAAGGAAACCAGGATATTTCTGTGGATTTGAATTAATATTATTTAATATGTGATTATACCATGGATCTTGTATATTTTGCAATGAAATTAAATCTACTTTTATTCTTGACAATGCATCTGGTATAACATGTAAAGAACATGTTATACCAGATGCATTGTCCTTTACGATGTTCAAACTTAAAATCAAATTGACTTAAACGCATACTCCATCTGGCTAGACGTCCTGATGGGTTTTTAAGATTTTAAAACCACAGCAAAGAAGCATGATCTGTCACTATTTTACACTTTTGACCTTCAATATAGTTCCTAAACTGTTCCAAAGCATAAATGACGGCAAGCAGTTCGCGTTCAGTGGTGCTGTAGTTGACTTCGTTTTTATTTAAAGAACGACTACAGTACGCTATGGGGTGTTCCGTGTCATTATAACGTTGAGTTAACACTGCCCCTATTGCATACGATGACGCATCAGTATGAATTGAAAAAGGAAGGTTAAAGTCAGGACATTTATGTATTGGTGCTGACACTAAAGCAGATTTCAAGGTCATAAAAGCGCAGTTCGCTTCTTCTGTCCATTCAAATTTAATATTCTTACAGGTTAATTTACACAACGGTTTACTTATTTTAGAAAAATCTCTAATGAATCTCCGATACCAACCAGCTAAACCTAAGAACCTCTTAACATCCTTTGAACAGTTAGGTATCGGATAATTTAATATTGTTTCGACCTTATTTGGGTCTGTTCTAATTCCGTTCCTGTCTACTAAGTATCCTAAATATTTAACTTCTTTTCTACAAAATTTTGACTTATTCATGTTTATAGTTAAATTTGCTAATTTTAAGCGATTAAATACCTCTTTTAAAAGTAATAAATGGTCCGAAAAAGTGGAAGAAATACATATAATATCATCTTGAAAGGCAAAAACTTTATTATCAATCTCTGGGCCGAATAGCTTGTCCATTAACCTCTGCATTGTGGCGCTGGCGCCTACTAAACCGAAACACATTATGTCGCGGACTAATGTTTATTACCGCGATTTAATGCCCAAGTTCCGTAATAATTTTAATTAAACGTACAAGTGCATGGTAGACGAATAATTGTTTGTAGAGTAAGAAAGTTGTTATGTGTGTATGTGTATGTGTACTTTTAATATTAATTTGTAACTTAAAACCTGTCCTCATTGCCCAGCTACTTCTACTTCTGACATCTTCAGATATATAGCAGTAGCTGACGGACCAGGCGGGACAAAGTCCCTTAGATGGTCTCCTCCTCTCCCCTTACAACCACCCTTTGCCTCCGGAACGCAGCAAAGTTAGTTATTTGTGTTTCTTAGTAACTAATAATCTCTTACCAGATATCTCGTAGGGTTTCTTACCCTTCTGCTCACTGCATAAACCTTTGTTGTTGTCACTTACATACTCTCACTAAAAACATTAGTTACGTTCCGTCTTGCAGTTCCCTGTGCCCCCACCGTACTAACTTTTTCTTCGCCGCTTTGTATCTCCGTCTCGCTCGCGCACACTTAGTGTTGCCAATACTTATTATGAATTACCAATAACATTCGCTATTCGCGACACTCCCGGCCGCGGCAGTAATGGCTATTTTCATATTTATCTTCATTATCTACTTACATCATTTTATTTCTATTTTACTGTTCCTCCTATTGTATTTACCTATATGTCATGCCATATTTACTAATTATTACATATTGCGGTTGTCTGTAAATAAAATCAATTCAATATTAATAATGTTGTTTTATTGTCTATAAAACCTTATACAAATTAACTCATAAATCTTAAAACGAAAATAATTGGTTAGTCCAACTCTCTATCCTTTTTCTTGCAATTTGCGCCGCGCTCCTTTGGCTTCTCCTTTCCATGTTATCTTCTTTACTTCTTTCCTCACTATCCTGCTTCGCCTTATCTTTTATTTTGTTAGCTTCCTCAGGTGCTACTATTTCCTTTTTCTCCGATTCTTCTACTTCTAACGGATATAGATGCGCAATCGACCTAGTATATAATTTCCCGTCTACAGTTACTTTAGCTACTCTAACCTCATTATCATGTCCCATGTTCAACGATACAATCTTTCCTGTTTTCCAACATAATCTATTTGTTGAATCGCCCTTTATTTGAACCACTTCTCCGACCTTCGGAAGTCGGGCACATTTTACTCTATGCTCTTTATTCTTAGCCCATCTCTCTCTTAAACTGACCAGATACTGGTTTGTGAACATTTCTATAAATTCCTTTAATATTATTTGACCACGCTTCCAGCTCTCTATTGCATCCAACTTGGCGAACAAGCAGGTCAATTTGGTCTTGCAGACTACGAATTGATGACAAAACGAATTTTCTAAATGTTGTGAAATCCGCAGTGAGGCTAGCAATAGTGGATGATGGAGTTACGTATATTAAGCTAGCAGACCATGGTCGCAACGCGCACATCTAACCTACTGGGTATTTAGTTGCTAATTAGTTACACTATTCCCGATTTAGTTGCTCAACACCTGTAAAAGATACATGCGATCTGCTAGCTTAAGTCTTAACCTAGCAGACCACAATACTGTATCTTCGGTTCTCGTAAAGATATCGAAGTTCTGCAAACGGCATATTTAGTTGCTAATTAGTTGCTAATTAGTTACACTATTCCCGATTTAGTTGCTCAACACCTATAAAAGATACATGCGATCTGCTAGCTTAAGTCTTAACCTAGCAGACCACAATACTGTATCTTCGGTTCTCGTAAAGATATCGAAGTTCTGCAAACGGCATATTTAGTTGCTAATTAGTTGCTTATTAGTTACACTATTCCCGATTTAGTTGCTCAACACCTGTAAAAGATACATGCGATCTGCTAGCTTAAGTCTTAACCTAGCAGACCACAATACTGTATCATCGGTTCTCGTAAAGATATCGAAGTTCTGCAAACGGCATATTTAGTTACTAATTAGTTGCTCGTCAAAAACGCAGATAAGAGTATTCTACAAACATCCCCTAACCTCAGATGCAACCCCTCTACTCACTTAGAAACAGTAGATGGTTGGAATTCGCACGCAGATGTATAAAACTGCTGGATGTTCTGTTGCTAATTAGTTGCTCGCCAACAACGCAGATAAGAGTATCCTACAATCATCCCCTAACCTCAGATACTACCCCTCTACTCACTAAAAAATAGTAGATGGTTCGAATTCACACGCAGATGTTTAAAACTGCTGGATATTTTGTTGCTAATTAGTTGCTGCAAAATAGCGTTGCTTATAGTATTTGATTATCAACCCTTAACTCCAGATCATCCCTGCAACCACCCCAGAATAGGACGATATCGGAAAATTCTCGTAGGTGGAAAATAGACGCGGCATATTTAGTTGCTAATTAGTTGCTCGCCAAAAAAGCAGTTAAGAGTATTCTACAATCATCCCCTAACCTCAGATCCATCCCCTCTGCTCACTTAAAAATAGTAGACGGTTCGAATTTGCACGCAGATGTTTAAAACTGCTGGATATTTTGTTATTAATTAGTAGCTCGCCAAAAACGCAGTTAAGAGTATTCTACAATAATCCCCTAACCTTAAATCCAACCCCTCTACTCACTTAGATACAGTAGATGGTTGGAATTCGCACGCAGATGTTTAAAACTGCTGGATGTTCTGTTGCTAATTAGTTGCTCGCCAAAAACGCAATTAAGAGTATTCTACAAACATCCCCTAACCTCAGATGCAACCCCTCTACTCACTTAGAAACAGTAGATGGTTAAAATTCGCACGCAGATGTTTAAGACTGCTGGATGTTTTGTTGTTAATTAGTTGCCGAAAAATAGCGTTGCTTATAATATTTGATTATCAACCCTTAACTCCAGATCATCCCTGCAACCACCCCAGAATAGGACGATTTCGGAAAATTCTCGTAGGTGGAAAGTAGACGCGGGATATTTAGTTGCTCATTAGTTGCTAATTAGTTACACTATTCCCGATTTAGTTGCTCAACACCTGTAAAAGATACATGCGATCTGCTAGATTAAGTCTTAACCTAGCAGACCACAATACTGTATCTTCGGTTCTCGTAAAGATATCGAAGTTCTGCAAACGGCATATTTAGTTGCTAATTAGTTGCTAATTAGTTACACTATTCCCGATTTAGTTGCTCAACACCTGTAAAAGATACATGCGATCTGCTAGATTAAGTCTTAACCTAGCAGACCACGATACTGTATCTTCGGTTCTCGTAAAGATATCGAAGTTCTGCAAACGGCATATTTAGTTGCTAATTAGTTGCTGTAGGACAGCATTATTTGTATTATCCCCCCATCATCCCTTAATTGCCGCACCAGCACCCACACTACCCCCGAAATACGATAAAATTAAAAAGAGCTCATCAGAGAATATAAACTACGGCGTATTTCGTTGCTAATTAGTTGCTGCAAAATAGCGTTGTTTAAAAAATTTAATTATCAACCCTTAACTCCAGATCATCCCTGCAACCACCTCGGAATAGGACGATACCGGAAAATTCTCGTAGGTGGAAAATAGACGCGGGATATTTAGTTACTAATTAGTTGCTCGTCAAAAACGCAGATAAGAGTATTCTACAAACATCCCCTAACCTCAGATGCAACCCCTCTACTCACTTAGAAACAGTAGATGGTTGGAATTCGCACCCAGATGTTTAAAACTGCTGGATGTTCTGTTGCTAATTAGTTGCTCGCCAAAAACGCAATTAAGAGTATTCTACAATCATCCCCTAACCTCAGATCCTACCCCTCTACTCACTTAAAAATAGTAGACGGTTCGAATTTGCACGCAGATGTTTAAAACTGCTGGATATTTTGTTTGTAATAAGTTGCTGCAAAAAAGCGTTGCTTATAATATTTGATTATCAACCCTTAACTCGAGATCATCCCTGCAACCACCCCAGAATAGGACGATTTCGGAAAATTCTCGTAGGTGGAAAATAGACGCGGGATATTTAGTTGCTAATTAGTTGCTCGTCAGAAACGCAGATTAGAGTATTCTACAAACATCCCCTAACCTCAGATGCAACCCCTCTACTCACTTAGAAACAGTAGATGGTTGGAATTCGCACGCAGATGTTTAAAACTGCTGGATGTTCTGTTGCTAATTAGTTGCTCGCCAAAAACGCAGATAAGAGTATCCTACAATCATCCCCTAACCTCAGATACTACCCCTCTACTCACTAAAAAATAGTAGATGGTTCGAATTCACACGCAGATGTTTAAAACTGCTGGATATTTTGTTGCTAATTAGTTGCTGCAAAATAGCGTTGCTTATAGTATTTAATTATCAACCCTTAACTCCAGATCATCCCTGCAACCACCCCAGAATAGGACGATATCGGAAAATTCTCGTAGGTGAAAAATAGACGCGGCAAATTTAGTTGCTAATTAGTTGCTCGCCAAAAACGCAGTTAAGAGTATTCTACAATCATCCCCTAACCTCAGATCCATCCCCTCTACTCACTTAAAAATAGTAGACGGTTCGAATTTGCACGCAGATGTTTAAAACTGCTGGATATTTTGTTGCTAATTAGTTGCTCGCCAAAAACACAATTAAGAGTATTCTACAATCATCCCCTAACCTCAGATCCATCCCCTCTACTCACTTAAAAATAGTAGACAGTTCGAATTTGCACGCAGATGTTTAAAACTGCTGGATATTTTGTTACTAATTAGTTGCTCGCCAAAAACGCAGTTAAGAGTATTCTACAATCATCCCCTAACCTTAGATCCAACCCCTCTACTCACTTAGAAACAGTAGATGGTTGGAATTCGCACGCAGATGTTTAAAACTGCTGGATGTTTCTGTTGCTAATTAGTTGCTATACATTGTACATTATGCATTTAATACAGATCAATTTGACCCTTTAAAGCATGCAATTCAAATTAATATTTTCGAAGATATTACAGATTAAAAATGCAGGGAAATAGCGGTTCCGACGCTACCGGGCGGTTAGCCTGGCGGCGCGTGCTAATTGTAATTAGGTATTAGAAGTATGTCATTGTATATAATACAAGCCTGAGAACAAAAACTATAGTCAACACTACAGCTTTACACCGAAGCGAGGCTAGGGCGGGCCACTAGTAATTTTCTAAAGCTTAAATTCTTGACAGCAATATATCTTTGTCTTTCTCTATACAGAATGTAAAGAAGTGACTGGTGTTAAATTTAGTTAAGAGAATTATGCATTCCAGAATCGACACTTACGTATCGTTTATAATATTTATGTAGCTATTTACCTGCATCGATATAAAGTACTTTTTATACATAGTATCATATTTCAACGTAGAAAGAAAGATTTTGGTGTCAGGCATGGCAGCTTTCTCTAAACTTTAATTTGACAAAAGTGTATCAATCTCTGTACAGAATGAAAACGGGAGATTAATGTTAAATTTAGTTTTAAGTTAAGAGAATCATGCAAGAATCTACACCTTTGTTTGTTAAGTTATAGATCGTGAATGATTGAATGTATGCTTTTTATATAAAATTTGTCGATGTATATTTGTTTTATCAATTTGCTATTTGTATCGGCAAATGCACTTTATTAAATCTGGTTGAATGTTTTCCAGTATTAAAAATACCATTCATTCATTTCACTAACTTTTCGTCACGTCACTATGAATTCCTACCTATTATTTTTGTCATTCATTCGTCATTTTGCGTAAGCGTGATGGCAGTAGTTAGTCCCCACGCGCTGGTTTTTTCCCGACTCCGAATCGTGTGGTTTAAAATACGGTCACCAAATAAACAAGGGAAATAAAAATATTTACCTTCTTTGAACATGTATATTTTATAAGTTAAAAAGTAATCATCAACATCTAGCAGTGAAATGCTTTTTCTTTTTTGGTATATGTTTTAGGTATATTTACGGGTTTTGATGAACTGTTCTTAGCCAATGTGACCAAGAAATTGTTTTAACGTGAGTCATTGATTTCATATATTTTTTTTTTCGTTATACAGCTTCAAGAAACACAACCTGGAATTGATAATGGTACACCAAAAAGCTGTGTTAGTGGCATTTTTTTCTAGTAATCAATAATCCGGTAAAGATTTACATTATCTATTTAGTACATTTACTGTTTATTCTATTTTTATTTTAAGCATTTAACTGCTAGATGTTGATGATTATGATTGATTACTTTTTTACTTATAAAATATTTACATTTTCAATGAAGTTAAATATTTTTATTTCCTTTGTTTATTTGCTGACCGTAATTTAAACCACACGATTCGGAGTCGGGGAATAACCAGCGCGTGGGGACTAACTACTGCCATAACCGCCATCACGTTTAGGCCACAATGCGAGTACATCTCTCTCTATACAGACGTGTGCGTGTGTGAGAGTTGCTTATGTAGTTGAGTCGGATCATATTTTATTTGATGCTAGTGTATGAGCGTACCGTATCTACCCTTTTTGTTTTAAACTAAGGTGACGAACGAATTTTAAACGGAATTGCGCCAGTGACTATTTCTTATTCGAACACGCACATAAAGTTCAGAATCACCAACAATTTTCGTGAACTAATGTTTGTGAGTTCTTTTTTATCTCCACTATTTAGATTACGTTTTGTACTTGGAAACAATATTACTTTATGTCAAATTTTTTTATGACTATGAAAGAACTTTCTTTTTCACTAATTTGTAGAATTAATACAATCGATTGTATTAATTCTACAAATTAGTAAAAAAGAAAGTTCTTTCATGACTATGAAAAGCTGCTTATTCATGACTATGAAAGAACTTTCTTTTTTACTAATTTGTAGAATTAATACAATCGATTGTATGTCAACCTAAATTTGTCGTTTAATACTTTGAAGTATTGGAAATACAAAAAAAAATAAAAATTAAGATTATTTTTTAATTTAACATGCAAAAAATTTTCCTCACGCTAAGCAGCCGTGATTAAAAATACTCTAGCAGTTATTTTAGGCTTAATTAAAACGAAAATGAAAAGGTAACACTTTTCATTTCGTCAATTTGAGGATAAGATTTCGAACGCAGAAAAGAAATCTGTCAAATTCAACTTTTCCTTCGAAAGTTTTTTGAATTAGAATAGGTATGGAGAATTTAATCGTCAAACTATTTTCGAATGTTTGAAATGAAAAAGGAACAGAGTAAAGAACGTGCGAAATTTCGATCGAATTTAATTTTTCGGTGAAATAGAGTAGGCATCCTGAGGTAAAGACATTATTGTAGAACATTTTTAAATGTAAACTTAGCGAACAACTAATTAGCAATACGATATTCTGCAATAATATACATCTACGAGCGTATTCTGGCCGTTTTTTTATTGTAAAGAGAAAGTGATGGTCGATCTGAGGTGAAGAGACGATTGTAGAAAAATATCCCGCATTTTTTATAACCATAAGGGTGGTAGCTGGGATGATTTGGAGTTAAGGGTTGATAATCAAATATTATAAGCAACGCTATTTTTCTGCAACTAATTAGCAACAAAATATCCAGCAGTTTTAAACATCTGCGTGCAAATTCGAACCGTCTACTATTTTTAAGTGAGTAGAAGGGTAGGATCTGAGGTTAGGGGATGATTGTAGAATACTCTTAATTGCGTTTTTGGCGAGCAACTAATTAGCAACAGAACATCCAGCAGTTTTAAACATCTGCGTGCGACTTCCAACCATCTACTGTTTCTAAGTGAGTAGAGGGGTTGCATCTGAGGTTAGGGGATGTTTGTAGAATACTCTTATCTGCGTTTTTGACGAGCAACTAATTAGCAACAGAACATCCAGCAGTTTTAAACATCTGCGTGCAAATTCGAACCGTCTACTATTTTTATGCGGGTAGAGGGGATGGATCTGAGGTTAGGGGATGATTGTAGAATACTCTTAATTGTGTTTTTGGCGAGCAACTAATTAACAACAAAACATCCAGCAGTCTTAAACATCTGCGTGCAAATTCGAACCGTCTACTATTTTTAAGTGAGTAGAGGGGATGGATCTGAGGTTAGGGGATGATTGTAGAATACTCTCAATTGCGTTTTTGGCGAGCAACCAATTAGCAACAGAACATCCAGCAGTTTTAAACATCTGCGTGCGAATTCCAACCATCTACTGTTTCTAAGTGAGTAGAGGGGTTGGATCTAAGGTTAGGGGATGATTGTAGAATACTCTTAACTGCGTTTTTGGCGAGCAACTAATTAGTAACAAAATATCCAGCAGTTTTAAACATCTGCGTGCAAATTCGAACCGTCTACTAAGTTTAAGTGAGTAGAGGGGATGGATCTGAGGTTAGGGGATGATTGTAGAATACTCTTAATTGTGTTTTTGGCGAGCAACTAATTAGCAACAAAATATCCAGCAGTTTTAAACATCTGCGTGCAAATTCGAACCGTCTACTATTTTTAAGTGAGTAGAGGGGATGGATCTGAGGGTAGGGGATGATTGTAGAATACTCTTAATGGTGTTTTTGGCGAGCAACTAATTAGCAACTAAATATCCCGCGTCTATTTTCCACCTTCGAGAATTTCCCGATATTGTCCTATTCTGAGGTGGTTGCAGGGATGATCTGGAGTTAAGGGTTGATAATTAAATTTTTTAAACAACGCTATTTTGCAGCAACTAATTAGCAACAAAATATCCAGCAGTTTTAAACATCTGCGTGCAAATTCGAACCGTCTACTATTTTTATGCGAGTAGAGGGGATGGATCTGAGGTTAGGGGATGATTGTAGAATACTCTTAACTGCGTTTTTGGCGAGCAACTAATTAGCAACTAAATATGCCGCGTCTATTTTCCACCTACGAGAATTTTCCGGTATCGTCCTATTCTGGGGTGGTTGCAGGGATGATCTGGAGTTAAGGGTTGATAATCAAATATTATAAGCAACGCTTTTTTGCAGCAACTTATTACAAACAAAATATCCAGCAGTTTTAAACATCCGCGTTTGAATTCGAACCATCTACTATTTTTAAGTGAGTAGAGGGGGTGGATCTGAGGTTAGGGGATGATTGTAGGATACTCTTATCTGCGTTGTTGGCGAGCAACTAATTAGCAACTATATATCCCGCGTCTTTTTTCCACCTACGAGAATTTTCCGATATCGTCCTATTCTGGGGTGGTTGCAGTGCTGATCTGGAGTTAAGGGTTGATAGTTAAATACTATAAGCAACGCTTTTTTGCAGCAACTAATTAGCAACAAAATATCCAGCAGTTTTAAACATCTGCGTGCAAATTCGAACCGTCTACTATTTTAAAGTGAGTAGAGGGGATAGATCTGAGGTTAGGGGATGATTGTAGAATACTCTTAACTGCGTTTTTGGCGAGCAACTAATTAGCAAATAAATATGCCGCGTCTATTTTCCACCTACGAGAATTTTCCGATATCGTCCTATTCTGGGGTGGTTGCAGGGATGATCTGGAGTTAAGGGTTGATAATCAAATATTATAAGCAACGCTATTTTTTGGCAACTAATTAACAACAAAACATCCAGCAGTCTTAAACATCTGCGTGCGAATTTTAACCATCTACTGTTTCTAAGTGAGTAGAGGGGTTGCATCTGAGGTTAGGGGATGTTTGTAGAATACTATTAATTGCGTTTTTGGCGAGCAACTAATTAGCAACAGAACATCCAGCAGTTTTAAACATCTGCGTGCGAATTCCAACCATCTACTGTTTCTAAGTGAGTAGAGGGGTTGGATCTAAGGTTAGGGGATGATTGTAGAATACTCTTAACTGCGTTTTTGGCGAGCAACTAATTAGTACTGACCAATTATGCTACCGCGGCCCTCACGGACCGTGTCGAAATTCTTTCTAGCTATTCTTAAGCTGCAAGGCAGCGCCATCTCTTCGCATTATAGGTAAACCCACAATGTCAAATGAATACTTTTACAAGTATTAAACATTTGAAAGAAGAAATAGCAATTATAGTTATAATTTTTATTATTTTTAAAGCATGTAACTGCTTGATGTTTAAATCTAAAGAAAATATAACTAGAAAAAATTCCATGCGGACCAGGCAGCAGACGGGACTCGAACCCGCACCCTTCGCAATCCGGGCGAATGCACTGACCAATTATGCTACCGCGGCCCTCACGGACCGCGTCGAAATTCTTTCTAGCTATTCTTAAGCTGCAAGGCAGCGCCATCTCTTCGCATTATAGGTAAACCCACAATGTCAAATGAATACTTTTACAAGTTTTAAACATTTGGTCAGTGCATTCGCCCGGATTGCGAAGGGTGCAGGTTCGAGTCCCGTCTGCTGCCTGGTCCGCATGGAATTTTTTCTAGTTATATTTTCTTTAGATTTAAACATCAAGCAGTTACATGCTTTAAAAATAATAAAAATTATAACTAATTAGTAACAAAATATCCAGCAGTTTTAAACATCTGCGTGCAAATTCGAACCGTCTACTATTTTTAAGTGAGTAGAGGGGATGGATCTGAGGTTAGGGGATGATTGTAGAATACTCTTAACTGCGTTTTTGGCGAGCAACTAATTAGCAACTAAATATGCCGCGTCTATTTTCCACCTACGAGAATTTTCCGGTATCGTCCTATTCTGGGGTGGTTGCAGGGATGATCTGGAGTTAAGGGTTGATAATCAAATATTATAAGCAACGCTTTTTTGCAGCAACTAATTAGCAACAAAATATCCAGCAGTTTTAAACATCTGCGTGCAAATTCGAACCGTCTACTATTTTTATGCGAGTAGAGGGGATGGATCTGAGGTTAGGGGATGATTGTAGAATACTATTAATCGTGTTTTTGGCGAGCAACTAATTAGCAACAAAATATCCAGCAGTTTTAAACATCTGCGTGCAAATTCGAACCGTCTACTATTTTTAAGTGAGTAGAGGGGATGGATCTGAGGTTAGGGGATGATTGTAGAATACTCTTAACTGCGTTTTTGGCGAGCAACTAATTAGCAACTAAATATGCCGCGTCTATTTTCCACCTACGAGAATTTTCCGATATCGTCCTATTCTGGGGTGGTTGCAGGGATGATCTGGAGTTAAGGGTTGATAATCAAATATTCTAAGCAACGCTATTTTTCGGCAACTAATTAACAACAAAACATCCAGCAGTCTTAAACATCTGCGTGCGAATTTTAACCATCTACTGTTTCTAAGTGAGTAGAGGGGTTGCATCTGAGGTTAGGCGATGTTTGTAGAATACTATTAATTGCGTTTTTGGCGAGCGACTAATTAGCAACAGAACATCCAGCAGTTTTAAACATCTGCGTGCGAATTCCAACCATCTACTGTTTCTAAGTGAGTAGAGGGGTTGGATCTAAGGTTAGGGGATGATTGTAGAATACTCTTAACTGCGTTTTTGGCGAGCAACTAATTAGTAACAAAATATCCAGCAGTTTTAAACATCTTCGTGCAAATTCGAACCGTCTACTATTTTTAAGTGAGTAGAGGGGATGGATCTGAGGTTAGGGGATGATTGTAGTATACTCTTAACTGCGTTTTTGGCGAGCAACTAATTAGCAACTAAATATGCCGCGTCTATTTTCCACCTACGAGAATTTTCCGGTATCGTCCTATTCTGGGGTGGTTGCAGGGATGATCTGGAGTTAAGGGTTGATAATCAAATATTATAAGCAACGCTTTTTTGCAGCAACTTATTACAAACAAAATATCCAGCAGTTTTAAACATCTGCGTTTGAATTCGAACCATCTACTATTTTTAAGTGAGTAGAGGGGTAGATCTGAGGTTAGGGGATGATTGTAGAATACTCTTAACTGCGTTTTTGGCGAGCAACTAATTAGCAACTAAATATGCCGCGTCTATTTTCCACCTACGAGAATTTTCCGGTATCGTCCTATTCTGGGGTGGTTGCAGGGATGATCTGGAGTTCAGGGTTGATAATCAAATATTATAAGCAACGCTTTTTTGCAGCAACTTATTACAAACAAAATATCCAGCAGTTTTAAACATCTGCGTGCAAATTCGAACCATCTACTATTTTTAAGTGAGTAGAGGGGGTGGATCTGAGGTTAGGGGATGATTGTAGGATACTCTTATCTGCGTTGTTGGCGAGCAACTAATTAGCAACAAAACATCCAGCAGTTTTAAACATCTGCGTGCGAATTCCAACCATCTACTGTTTCTAAGTGAGTAGAGGGGTTGCATCTGAGGTTAGGGGATGTTTGTATAATACTCTTATCTGCGTTTTTGACGAGCAACTAATTAGTAACTAAATATCCCGCGTCTATTTTCCACCTACGAGAATTTTCCGGTATCGTCCTATTCCGAGGTGGTTGCAGGGATGATCTGGAGTTAAGGGTTGATAATTAAATTTTTTAAACAACGCTATTTTGCAGCAACTAATTAGCAACGAAATACGCCATAGTTTATATTCTCTGATGAGCTCTTTTTAATTTTATCGTATTTCGGGGGTAGTGTGGGTGCTGGTGCGGCAATTAAAGGATGATGGGGGGATAATACAAATAATGCTTTCCTACAGTAACTAATTAGCAACTAAATATGCCGTTTGCAGAACTTCGATATCTTTACGAGAACCGAAGATACAGTATTGTGGTCTGCTAGGTTAAGACTTAATCTAGCAGATCGCATGTATCTTTTACAGGTGTTGAGCAACTAAATCGGGAATAGTGTAACTAATTAGCAACTTATTAGCAACTAAATATGCCGTTTGCAGAACTTCGATATCTTTACGAGAACCGAAGATACAGTATCGTGGTCTGCTAGGTTAAGACTTAATCTAGCAGATCGCATGTATCTTTTACAGGTGTTGAGCAACTAAATCGGGAATAGTGTAACTAATTAGCATTCAATTAGCAACTAAATATGCCGTTTGCAGAACTTCGATATCTTTACGAGAACCGAAGATACAGTATTGTGGTCTGCTAGGTTAAGACTTAATCTAGCAGATCGCATGTATCTTTTACAGGTGTTGAGCAACTAAATCGGGAATAGTGTAACTAATTAGCAACTAATTAGCAACTAAATACCCAGTAGGTTAGATGTGCGCGTTGCGACCATGGTCTGCTAGCTTAATATACGTTTTTTCTTCCAAGTTCTTGCTTAAAGGGGGCGTGGCCTATTTTCCCCGTCTAAGGGTTGTCCCGGGTGATTTTTAGCTTCGGACTCCTGTAAAGGGGGCTGTCTTAAACCAAAAACCTCCCGGATATTTTTTCGAGAAAATTATATTTTCCGAAATATTTAGTTTTAAACACTTTTTTCCCTCTCTTTGCTTAATTGCTAATATCTTGTAAATTCGGGGTGGGAAAATTATTTTAAAAAGTTAGGTAGATAGGGGAAAGATCTGTCTATATGGCGATATAAGTTTTATAATTTTAGGATAAGAAACTTCAAAGTTATTGCCCACGAAAAACTGTAAACAAAGGGGACACTCACAAAATAAAATCTTAAAACTAAACAAACTTATATGTGCGGTTTTTATATAAATTCCTGAATATTGCGACAGGCGGCGCTTGGAGTCGTTTTGGTTTTTCAAAAAACTTTAAATACTTATTAATTAGGCCTTCTTTAGGCTACACGTCTATATATTTAAATTTAAAATTACTTAAAATTTTCTATTTTTAAAATACAATATTTCTTGTCCGGTCCCCTAATAATGACCGCATCCAAGTTTGTTTTGTGAATTTTTCTTCGGGGTATTAACCCTTATCGTTAAAAAGTGGTTTATTATAACCGTCTATATAAGTTTTACCCCTTCTAAAAAAATTGTTCTTAAATGCTAATTATATCTAGTTTTATTACCGTTTTAATATTTGAAAATTTCAAAAAGTTGCGTTTGGTAAAATTTTTATTTTTAATAGCTTGTATCTTTGGACGGGGTGGTCCAAAAATAAAAATTTTACCGTCAGAAACCTTTGTTATGTGCTGCTCTCCTTCTAGCCAAAGTATTAAATCACATGTATAACCTATTAAAAAATAAAATAAATATAAATTCTATTAGAGCATATTCCGACAGTAGTACAACCTTGTCATGGTTAAATACACCTCCACATCTTCTAAAAATGTACGTAGCGAACCGAGTAGTGCGAACAACTGAATTAGTTGGACCCGACCATTGATACCACGTGAGTACCTACGACAATCCAGCTGACTGTTGCAGTCGCGGCGTTTCTTGTTCCGAGTTATTTCGATAAAAAATATTATTCGATAAACTAAAAACTTACACGACGCCACGGCCCGAACAGTTTGGTTTTCGTTCGGGCCACTCAACTTCGTTGCAACTGACACGGATGCTGCACGACCTAGCGACCAAATTGAATAAAAAGGAATACACCGTGATGGTACTATTACATATGGAGAAGGCGTTTGACCACGTATGGCATGAGGGCCTCTTATACAAACTGTCAACGTCTTCTCCCACCTCCGCGCCATTATGACTGTTAAAAATTATCGCATCATTTTTAAACAATAGAAGTTTCTGTGTAGAGGGACTAGCTTCGACCACGCACCCAGTACTAGCAGGAGTACCACAGGGTAGCTGTCTATCCCCTACCTTATACACAGTATATGATATCCCAGTACTGGGCGAGACGAAGTTGGCCCTGTATGCCGACGATACTGCCTATACCACTGCCTCCATCCACCCCCAACACGCCACGGAAAAAATGCAGCTGACGCTGGACGCCTTCATCCCTTGGCTTAACAAGTGGAAACTCTCCATCAACGTCTCAAAAACCCAGGCCATGGTGATAGGACTCCACCGCCTACAGCCACCACCACTACACATAAACGGTGAGTCAATCCCGTGGATACACCGGGCTAAATATCTCGGGATAACAATAGACTCGAAATTAAACATGAGAGCCCACGTCAATAATACCATCGCAAGAGCGAAAGCAGCCTGAGCAATGCTCAGACCCGTACTCCGCAGCTCCATCCCACTATGCACGAGAGTCAACCTATTTAAGCTGTACATAAGACCCATCCTAACATATGCAGCGCCCGCGTGGTACGCGCTGGTAGCGGACGGACAGCGAAAAAGCCTACACGCCCAGCAGAATAACACACTTCGCCTGATAACAAACGCGGGCCACTTTGTAAGAAATGCAATTTTGCATAAAGATTTGAAAATAGAAACCCTAACTGATTTTATTTCAAGGTTAGCCTGTTTGGGAGAGCGGACGACTCGGTGCACGCGCATCTGCGCAACATTGCACCTACACACGACCGCCCCCGCACATCCCGCACTAGCCGAGCGCTCCCGAGGGAGATCCTACCGCCGCAAGAGCAAGAAGAAAAACCACCAGACTGACGATGGCCCCGCCCGTAATGTATATTATACACAAAAATATATATATATATAAAGAACAAACAAAAAACAATATATATATATATATAGATATATATAAAAAAGTATAAATATGTTATGGGCAGGCCAGCCCAACCTGACAAGCAAACACTAACCACGACAGCAATACCACTTACCCAGAATCGACGTCCTATCCTCCCTCACCTTAGTCCGCCGCCCGCTCGCTGGTCGCTCACTGGGCCTCCCACATGGGTCTCACCCGGTGGGCTTGACCGCGCCAAGGGGCGGTGCGTGAAGAGTGAGGAGGACGGACCCCGACGACCGCTCCGTCCGGATGACGGAGTGCGAAACTGACACAACTGTAGTGGGCCAACCGGCCCAGGCCAGTTTCCCCGCACGCCGCAGCGCCTCCGGCGCCGGCGACTCGCGAGACGAAGAAGAAGAGGAACCTGGCCTGGACCCTTGGCCGGCGGGGACTTTCTTTCTAACAGCAGCAGGGCAGCGCGCTCACGGGCGCTGCTCAGGGTCGTGTCGGCATTAACATACCCCACTGCGCTGCTGCGCCACGCTCGCGATTCGTCGCGAACAATGGCAGACGATCCGCCACAGCGCCCGACGCAACCGGAACCGCAGCCACAAACCCCCTCACCATCACGAGAAAGCCAGGAAATTTTTGCTACGCCCGCTCCACCTACCCGTACCTCTCGTAGCCTACTACCCTCCACGAGTCGCGCTGCAGCGACCGAGGGTACCGCCAGCGATTCAGCCAAGATCGTCCGGCAATCTAAACAAGCCAAATATGAATAAGACATTGTTATGATTGCTCGGATGATCCATACTGGCTATTTGTCAGACAGGTTGAATCGTTGGCTGGCCGCCTACATTCGGTTGCTGGAGCGCGAAGTGGGGTAGACACACGCCCTGTGTCCGGCCGACAAGTTGGCATTGGAGGCGTTGCAGGCCATCAGCAACTCACCTCTCCAGCTGCCGCATATCGACCCCTCCTGGCAGCGAAAACGCACCCGGGATACCGCTACGCCGCCCGACAAGCGCGCCTGCCGCTCGCGCGACCCGCGACTACTCATGCGATCGCAAAGCAGTGGAGACACACCGGCGCCGATAGAGGAACCGCAACCCAACCCCATCACAACGCCACCACCTATCACCGACGACGACGTCACAAACACCCGCCGCACCACCACCCCGCGACCCGCGGCCGAGGAGGGTAGACGTAGAAATTTCACCGTCTCCCCAAGTTACCAAAATACCCACAAAGACGCAGGTAAAACAAAAACCATTAACCTACTCTCAAGCGGTGTTGGCAACACCAACAAGAAATATTTTTTGTCCTTGTTTACGTATCCGCTCTCTCTCTCACGGCTAATGGCGATTTGTGTAAACGTGTCTCCAAGAATAAATTTATTTTCATCCGAATAAACTGGTTTAATCTTGCTGCCCACGACGCATCTGAAGACCCTGACATTGGTCCTTCGAGAATCAGCGAAAAATCAAGAGGTCGCGACAGGTGGAGGAGCAAGCAAGTTGTTTTTTTGGAAGCAAGGAGCCGCACGAGTACGCCATTGCAAGAGCCCTGCACTCCGCGAGATATGTTTCGGAGGTGCTGGTAAAACATCGCGACTTTCTTCGCTTATCATCTACGCCGCGAGTCCTACAAAAAATCGGCAAAGGTGCAATCAAAAGTGATAATTTGTGAGTCGTATAGCATTGAATAATTATTACAAAAGATATTAGCCATTTTGTACATGTTTGGCGTCATCCAATCAAATAGTGTAAAGTCTAGAAGCATCGTCCTCCGAACCAATCAGCGCACACCGGACGTGTCCAATGCCCGCGCGATTAGTTTAGCCAAAAGTGGCGCCATCCCGCCAAGCCGACGTCGAGCAACAAGCAAGCGTTGCTGCCCGCTGCCCGTGCTTCGCCCGCCATTTTATTGTTGCATTGTTTGTCCTATCGAAGTGTGCCGCGATTATTGACTATAAGTTTTAATTTTAATTAGTATATCAAACCAGAAGTTGTGATTGTGATTACCATGTCTGTTGAAGACCTAAAAAAGTTAAGGGCTGAGCGTTCCTTCATTAAAGGTAAAATTACAAAATTATATAATTTGTGCTGTGTTGAAAATATAGCGGAAGAAACGCTCGGCAATTTGCAAACCAAGATATCGAAAATGGAGCTTTATTTCTCCGAGTATGAAAATATAAATAAACAAATATTTATTTTGGACTCGAGTGACTCGGAGGAATATCAGAGCACGGACTCCAAATACTATGATGCCATGTCCATCTTGAGCGATGCTATAGCCTCTAAAAACTACATTTCAACAGACACTTCTCGTGTGAAAACTAAATTACCTACGATCCCGACTTTATCCAATTATTCAATTCACTAATTCATAACGATAAAAATTTAGATAATATTCAACGTTTACATTATTTAAGGCAGTTTTTAGAGGGTGAGCCCTATAACTTAATTAAAGGTTTGTCACTTACGAGTAAAGGTTACGACGATGCTATGCTATAAAAATTTAGATAATATTCAAGGTTTACATTATTTAAGGCAGTTTTTAGAGGGTGAGCCCTATAACTTAATTAAAGGTTTGTCACTTACGAGTAAAGGTTACGACGATGCTATGTTGAATGATAGGTATTATAATAAATTTAAAATATCAACAGAATTTATAGGTGCATTGCTAGATTTAAAACCTATTCAAAGGTCAATGCCCTCTGTTATTAGAGAATTTGTTGGCAGCTTAAAGCAAGGTTTAGCTCAAATTAAAAATATAGGAATTAATATAGAAAATTGGGACCCTATTCTAATGGTTATTTTACAACGGAAACTAGACGCCTACACGTCACGCGCCTACCAATTGGAGAGGGATTTCAACGCTGAGCCAAAGGTTAACGACTTCATCAGCTACCTTGAGCATCGTGCACTGGCTTTAGAGAATGCTGAAGGGGCACCGAGGATGCAGATTTCAAGGCAGCTGCAAAGAGAAAATGTTTCAGTTAACTTAGCGGCAGCTAAACCTTCGCCTGCCATCAACTGCAATTACTGTAAGTCCCAACAACATAAATTATATTTGTGTAAGAATTTTAAATTGTTACCATCTGCTGATCGCTTAGAATTTGTTAAAGAGCAGCAGTTGTGTGAGACCTGTCTCAATAAGCATACAGGAAAATGCCGTTTCCATTTTAGATGTGCCCAGTGTAAAAGTCGCATCATACTTTGTTACACCAGGAAGAAAAATTGGCACAACAGCCTGTAGCGCTAATTTCTAATATTCAAAATAATAATTATAGAAATAATCATGTCCTTCTCCCAACAGTTTCTGTCAAGGTCTTCACACATGACAAGCGAGAGGTTAAGGTAAAGGCTATTTTAGATACAGGCTCACAAACCTCCTTAGTCACCAGGAACCTTGTACAACTCCTAGGTTTGACTCCGGTGCGAGCAAATACTAAAATTATAGGAGTAGGGAATAAAACTAGCTCTGTATCTTTTTCTATACCACTAAAAATACATTCCCTGACATCAACTTATTATACTATAATTGATTGCAACAT
>OU963923.1:8633810-8664355 GCA_902850365.2 Chilo suppressalis
TTTTCAATCAGTGACATAGTTATAAAAGAGGTTTGACTGCCTGTATCAAGAAGAGCTTTGACAACAACCTTACGGCCACAATAATCAAATAATTTTACCTTTATAGTAGGCAATAAAATATTACTCGAAGTAGTGTTTGAATGCATTGTTACTACTGGCTTTGTGCTTTCAGCACTCTCCTTATGGAGAAGAGTATTATGCTTTGCCTTACAGAGCTTACATAAAAAGTTAAATTTACACTTGCCAGCATGAGATTTTAAACATAAAGTACACAATCTATGCTGCTTCACAAACCCAACACGGTCATCTATAGGGGCCGTTTTGAAACTTGGGCAACCATGTATAGCATGATTGGAAGCATTACAATAAGAACATGAACTATTTTTTTTTGTGGCAACATTGGTCACTTTATTGGCATGGGGCCTTTTAAGTTCTGTAGTACTACTGTCTTCAAGTGCTATAGCGTGCTTTTCTAAAAATGTGATAAATTCTTCCATAGTTGGAAGAATGTCTGAATTTCTATCTAGTTGATAAGCTCGGTTAGTATATTGATCTAACTTTTTTGACAAAAGAGAAATAAGTAACATATCCCATTTATCAATGGGCTGATTTAGATTCTTTAGTGCATATAATTGTTGTTGCACTTCTGAAATGAACGTCCTTATAGAGGCCGCTGTACCTTTTTGCATAGAAGGTAATTCTAAAATATAATTTATGTGATGTGTGATAATCTGCGCTTTGTTGTCAAACCTTTTCTTAAGCAAGTCAAGCGCTTCCCTATATGAATCATTAACAATAGGTAAGTTAATAATTACAGACAAGGCTTCACCTATTAAGAATTTTCTTAAATAAAATAACCTCTGAACATCAGAGAGAGAACTATTATTATGAATAACAGCTGTAAAAAGATCCATGAATGGAGTATATTTTGTGAAATCTTTCCTATCAAATGTTGGTATATTAATGTTTGGTAACTTTGAAGTTGCAATATTAGCACATTGTTTTTTCTCAGATGAATTTAAACTTTTAAGTGCAGAATTTAATTTCGATATGACATTAAAGAATTTTTATTCTACTGAAGACATATTTTCCGAATCAGCTTCATCGAGAGCTAAAATGTCTAACTGAATTTGTTCATAGGACTTAAATGTATCTATTAATTTTTCCTTTCGGGCCTCTAACATTTCCGCATTTGCAGTGATGAGATTAAGCGGGTCGTTAACATAGTTTTCTATTCTTGTAAGCATACCTTTCAGCTGTGCCCTGGAGAGTCTTAATCGTTTTAGCTCATCCCTCTCAGCAGTCGACAAATCGGTAGCCCCCATCGTGGTAGAAGCTTGAAGTGCCGTAAGCTTGTAGGTCGAATTACGCTATAGCCGTAAACACCTTTTCACTAATATAGTAGTGGATAAGCGACGAACCACTCCGTATGTAACACTTTTAAAACACAAACACAACGAAATATCAATGTAAACACTGCAGCCAATTTTGCCGGGAAAAAACAATCTGTCAAAACCAATTTGACAATGATAGCTGCAACTTTCCAACGCTGAATGTATCGTTAGTATGTTGGCACTACTGATTTCCTGCTAACTTGATGTTCGCTTAACGCCCTTTTTTTTGTAACTACCTCGATTTGTAGAAAATCTTGAAAAATATGAAATTTGATTTCCAAACCATACCAAACTTCGAAAGAATCTTCTAAATCGTCTTGCCAGCCTTTGTAGCTTCTGCTGTTTCGGAGAAAGTATGGTTTCTCACGAAATATGCGCGGCGCAACCACGCTATGGCCGACGGCGATAATGACTTGTAATCCACAAATTTCACTGGAACGCGATTATTATTCGACAATCTTATTATTTTTCGAAGGACCAACGTCTGCATGTAAAAATAAAATGCGGAGGAATATTTTTAAACTCAAAATTAATTTATTTCAAGGAGACAACTTTATGCACGGATTTTCTTGGTATAGACAAGACGGAAACGGATGTAGTTACAATCGTCTACGACTTATTAATGTTGCAATTACAGAAAATAATATTTTGATCTAGTTATTATTTTTTATACATATTTATGTTTAAATATATTATTAAACAGCCATGACCCACCACGCAGGCCCAGTGCGGATTGGTGGGTGCTAACGACTGCAGATGCAGCCGGGACCAACAGCTTAACGTGCCTTCCGAAGCACGGAGGAGCTCGAGATAGTAATTTTTGGTCACCCATCCAATGACCGACCACTGCGAAAGTTGCTTAACTTCAATGGTCGCAGCCGAACGCGCTAACCACTTGCGCTATCGAGCTCCTCATATATATATGTTATCTACTTGTATTAATTTTATGTAAACTACTGGCTCATCTGGCATAACTCTTCAGTATTATGTGAATGTATACATACAATATCTTTGTAACTTATTTTTGTTGTTTATAAATTACAGGAGTCTTCAAAGTTAGCCAAAAAACAAATACTTGATTCGCAACGGCAACTTCGGCGTGTCCAAAGAAACCTTCAACCTACTGTAGATCAACCATCAACGTCAACATGTTCTTGTGCTCCATCTGTTCCTTCTGAACCATTTACTGAGCCGCGCATTGATGATACTCACTCCTCGAAAAAAGAAACTTAAGAAGATTATTGCCAAACAATCCCAAATATCTTCACAGCGCCTTAGAAAATTAAAAGCTTTGCAGCAAAAGTGCAGAAGATTAAAGCGCAGGATTAAATCACTAGAAAATATTATAAGTTAGTTAAAATCCAAGAATTTGATCAACAATGAAACAGCTCAGATATTAAGTAATATAGGGGGTGAGAATAAGTTTTTTTTGCAAAGATTTATTGATAAAGAGAAAGGTCATAGTTTATCTCGAGAATACTGCCCAGAGCTGAGAAAGTTTGCGGTGACCCTTAACTATTTATCTCCTCGCGCATACACATAAGGCAGCAGTTTGATAGCACTTTACCTTATCCAAGTACCATTTCAAAATGGTACAAAGTTATCGACTGCAGGCCTGGTTTCACTGTTGAATCCTTTGATACCATAAAACAGAAAACAAAAGATGGTAAGAAAATATATTCTGCACTTATTATTGACGGCATGGCCATCCGTAAAATAATCGAATGGGATGGAGTGAGATACTTTGGGTATGTTGATATTGGTAATCGGTTGACCGGTGATGACATTCCTGTAGCTAAAGAGGCTATTGTATTTATGCTAACGAGTTTAAATGACAATTGGAAAAGTCCTGTTGGTTTTTTTCTTGTGGATGGCATAACTGGTAATCAACTAAGTACACTAGTTAAACAATGTATAACTCTTTTGCAAAATGTAATGTTCATCTTTGCTTTTTAACTTTCGATGGGTTGCCAGCCTACATATCCATGGCTACGAACTTAGGTTGTGTTCTGGATTTAGCTAATTTAACAACCATTTTTACATATCAAGAGTCTGAGGTAGGTATATACCCAGATCCTTGTCATTGTATTAAACTCATAAGAAACACATTAGCTGAAATGCCAATGATAGACGAAGATGGTAAAGTTATATCTTGGGATTATGTAAAAGCTCTGAATGAATTGCAAATGGGAGAAGGGTTTCATGCAGCTGATAAGTCACGGCAACAACATATACATTTTCAGAAACAAAACATGAAGGTACGATTAGCGACTCAAGTTCTAAGTGCATCCGTCGCAGATTCTCTTGATATGTGTCGTGTAAAAATCATACCCGGTTTTGAGAATAACTCAGCCACAGCGAGGTTTATTAGGGTTTTTAACGACTTATTTGACATTTTAAATAGTCGCGCCATGAAAGCTAAGGATTGGAAAAGCCCCTTAGCCAATTTTAATTGGGCTTTTTTTTGAAAATGCAGAGAGGTACATAAGAAACCTCAGATTCATGGAGTCTACGTTAGTAACAAAATCCAGAAGAAAAACTGGGTTCTTAGGTTTTATAATTTGTATGAGATCTATACGGGGCACATCTACAATCATCATGTGTCACCCAAAACCGATTTTGAATACCTAAGTACTTATAAAATTAGTCAGGATCACTTGGAACTTTTTTTTGGAGCTATTCGTGCAAAAGGTGGATTCAATAATAACCCATCCGTTCGTCAATTTATATCGGCCTATAAGAGGTTACTAGTTCATGCTCAATTTAAAAGTGACGGCAGAGGTAACTGTATCAGCCTTAGTGATATAAATATTCTCTCAATCTCTTCAGCTAATCGATATGTTAGAGATATAAATATTTCGACTGACCGTTTGAGAATAACAGAAAATGATATTCATGTTACAGAAAGTGAATTTGACGAACATGATTATTTCTATGATCCATCCCAACTGACTGAATTTGCAGAAGTAGTCATAGAATACATTGCAGGATTTGTTGTCCGCAAATTAAAAAAGTCTCTTTATTGCAATAATTGCTTAGAATGTTTGGAAAAGTATAGTCCAAACCATACACTCACTATAATTAAAAACAAAGGAGGGTTATTATTCGCTGCACCAGGTGTCATAAAATATGCAAAGTGGTCGAAAGACTTTTAAAGCAATACTCGGTGTTTGGAGTTCAACAAGTAGGGCTTCCTCAAAATATCTTAACAATTATAAGCAAAACAGCTAGCTGCAGCGATTTATTTGTAGATTTATCTCAACACAGTATTGATCAATGGAATGTAGACAATCACAGGAATTTGCTGATAAAAGCCATAGCTGAGTATTACTTGAAAATCAGAATTCATTATATAACTAAGCAACTTGTACAACCTGAGGAACGAGTTCGTAACTTTTTAAATAAAACTGTTTTGTTTAAAGGACAATAAAAATCCTTAAATGAAGATGGAAGTTGTTTTATTTAAAGTTCTACAACGATTAAATTTTTCCTTGTGAACACAGCATAAAGATGTATATGTCGCAGTAAGATAGATATATCCGTAATATAGTTATATCCCTAGGGATATACTTATATACCGGAACATAGTTATACGAAAGCGATTCATTACTATCTTGCGGTCACAATCTAGTAATATGTTTATCTGACTACACTTATCTAGTTAAATAGTTATAAGTAAACATAGAATCAATTAAAACAATATTGTTGTGCCTGGTCCGCGTGGATTTTTTCTAGTAAACTTTTCTTTAGATTTAAACATCTAGCAGTTAAATGCTTTAAAATAAATAAAAACATAACAATATTATTGGTTTATATTTTAATGAAAAAACAAACTTTTTGTAACCCGCAATTAGTTACAATACATTTTAGCAATAACAGTATCATAAAGTAGGTAATTATAATTATTAATAAAAATTATTGTGATCGTATTTTGTATTGAAGCATTAACTATACAATTGAGAAAAATGATTACCTAATTAAAAAAACTTGGTGTTTGTAAAATATTTGAAACTAATCAACAGTTCTGAGACAATCTTCTTATATTTCTCAGTATTTTTAATTTTTACCACCGCATTAGATTCCTACAATTATTTCACTAGCCTGAATCAAGTAATATAATTATATCACTAAACTTGAACCGTTTTATAATTATATTCCTAGTGAGATGTAATGAATCGCTTTCGTATAATTATGTTCCGGTACATAATTATATCCCTAGGGATATAACTACACTCGACTGCAAATAAACTGGGCCACTTGCTACCACGGAACTCTGATTTGATTTTCTTAAAAAGTATAAAACTTACAACTATCAAAATTATACCTACAGACAGTGCGTTTCATGATGATTAAAATGATCTGGTGTTTATTAAGAGAAAACAATTAATTAAGTTTTTACTAAAAAAACCAAAGAAGAATCGTTTTCCATCTGTGGTATTCGAAAGTCACGAACGAAACAAAAACCCTCACGTCTGAGAAAACTATGGACAAAAACTAAGGAAATGATAAGAAGTATCAGACTATCTTCATTTTATAAAAAAGAAAGATAATCGCAACTTAATTACAAAATTAGCAAATTGTTAGCATTGCGGTTCTTGCTGGATGACAAAGTAAGTTGACAGTACTTTAGAATAAATTTTTACTCATATTGATAATTATGAAACGCACTTTCTGTAGACATAGCTTTCATAGTTGTAAGTGTTATACTTTTTGAAAAAATCGAATTACAGTTCCAATGTACTAGCGGGTGGCTCAGTTTATTTGCAGTCGAGTGTATATTACGGATATATCTATCTTACTGCGACATATCGGTACTACATAATATATTTCGGATAGAAAACGGATCGGCATTGCCTTAATTAAGCTGTTCAGTGTGCTTTAAATGAAATTCACTGTATCGCCTACTACTTCGTGACATTACAGTGCCGATTCTTTTCTGATCCGAAAATTGTACATAAACTTTAACTCGAATGGTGAAATTTGAATCATCTATCTGACAAAATTCAATCAAATATAATACTTTTATCGATACTTTGTCGATATTGTAGTGGCAAGCACTAGTTTCCATAAACTAAAACCGGCTACGTTTAGGATTTCATTATTACTTCTCCAGGCTTGTTAATTTAATTGCTCCGAGGGCGGCCGTGACCCCCACTGCACATTATCAACCAATAACGTTTCGACATTATAACTATCGTCAGCTTTTAATGCTTCATAATTTAACTTACTCTCTAATGAAGTACTGGTTGGATTGCAATCGCTCATATTAAATTTATTTAAAATATTTTTTATATATGCACTTTAATATAACGTTATTCTACTGTTGTATTGAGTTACTTTTATAACAAGGAAAACTTTTTTAAAGACCTTTAAATCTGTCACTTTAAATGTACTCATTAAAGAAGTCTTAAAACTATCTAAGATTTCTTTATCACCACAGGCAATTACTAAATCCTCAACATAAAGTACCGAGTATATTTTTTTCTGAACATTACCTTTATTTAGCATGTATATATGTCGGAGATTATGGTGTTATTAATTTATTCTGTTGGCAACACTTTTGTCTGTGACGTAACTGAATGACGTGAGTGACGTTGTCAATGTCAATGTCATTGTCAACTTCGTATCTGTCAGTAGTGCGTTTGATCGAGGAGCTCTCTTGCTCTTGAGACAGCGCCCGCGCCGGACGTGCGCACTGATCGATAAGCAAACAACATGGCGGACCGCGATGAAGAAATTATCGAGTTAAATCCGTTTGAATCTCCAACATATACATATATTGTAACGTGTTAAAAACGTCACATGGACCTCCTTCGCTCGAAGAGCGAGATAGAAGATTTTTTTGGTTGTCTCTCTGGTCGTTTTTATCTCGCGCCCATTTTCTTTAATCTGTGCACTTTTGGGTAAGTGTGTTTCTGCCTTTATCGAGCAGTAGGCTGAATGGACGTTGTTCACTTTGCCTACCGCCAAGACAAACTATGAAAAGAACTGTCACTTCACTTAACGACCAAAATTTTAACGTACAACATGCAGGTTAATTAATCATTATTTAAGTTGATAATCCATTGGATTTTCGATTGTTTTTGATGGTAAGTGTTTTTCCAAATTCGAAAAGTGTTTTAATTCACATATTTCAATGATTTACCTTAGAATTCATTTCTTTTACAGATGTAACATTTTGCACCTTTTGTTCGGAATGGCGGGTATCGCATTCCAAGCTTAATTTGTTTAAAAAACGGTAAGAATCTTAGAGTTTTCCTTAGTTTTACTTTTTTTTCCTTTGTTGTGAGCCATGTGCTAATCTGAGGAATATTTATTTTCAGCGAAAAGCGTTTTTTTTATATATTTGAAATTTTATTTGGAAATCGAATTCAAATCACGATGTTTCCCGTGAGGTGGAGGCGAACCCACGGGACCTAAAAACGGCCATTCCCTACATACTTGCAAAACCAGACATATTTTAACTCCAGAGATGCAACAAGGTCGGTAATTTCCTAAATTTATAATTGTGTTTCGGCCCCCCATATTAAAGGTAACATTTTCACTTACATCTTAGTCTTAGTTTCAAAATTAGCAGTAATTCTTTCGGACCAGTAGTTTTGTACTAAATTTAAATAAATTACAAACCCAAAATGAACATGGATTTGCATTAGACTTCCCTCGCGATTAATAGTCCTTTGCTTTCCCGGCTAATATGGTATAATGATGTGGTAGGTCTGGCGCCCGAGTATTCTTTTTTCCATTAATTTCGACCTATCCATTTAAAGTAATTTTCAAAACAAACTTTTTATTTTTTAATATTACAATATCAACAGATGAATTCTGAAAATCCTTTTCTAATAAACATTGTTCAAATAGTTCGAACCAACACCTAGCCGCTTGTTCAAGTCCATAAAGAGCTTTGTTTAATTTTCAAATATGATTATGAGGACTGATTAAACATATCCCATTCAAAAACGCAGTTTTGACATCCATGTGATGAATTAAAAGATTAAATTGGTTTGCAAAGCTATTAATAAATCTAAAACTTACTATTCTGGCGACAGGTGCAAATGTATCCTGCTAATCAACTAAATTTTCTTGACTGAAACCACGCGCTACAAGGCGTGCTTTGTATCTTCGTGATTTTCCGAATTCATCATGTTTTATATTAAAGATCCATTTACAATCAACAATAATTTTATCACTAGGTATGGGTACTAAAGTCCAGGTATCGTTTGCTCCCGTGGCAGTTTGGCTAGGTCTGCTATCGGGCGCGTCCTCCCGGGTGGCGGTTGGGGGGTACCGGCTTCGGCCGGCGTGAACCATACCCAGCTGTGGAGACCTGGCTGGCATCCTGGGTATCCCGGGTAGCGGCAGTCGGGTCAAGCTCATAACCCTGCCCATAGTGCGGGGCCGAGAGCCGTCGCCTGCAAAAAAACTGTTTCCTTTGGAGGCGGGGGCTGCGAGGAAGACAACCTCTCTAAAAAATTACCCGGTGGTGGTCTTGGCTGGCGTCCTGGGTATCCCGGGTAGCGGCAGTCGGGTCAAGCTCGTAACTCTGCACATAGTGCGGGGCCGAGGGCCGTTGCCTGCAAAGGAACTGTTTCCTTTGGAGGCGGGGGCTGCGAGGAAGACAACCTCTCTAAAAAATCACCCGGGTCTGTCGGCCAGCGCCCTGGGTAGCTCGGGTAGCGGTGGTCGAGACTCTGTAGGTTGAGGCGGAAACGCCATTGGTGAGGGCGGTTGCGGCGCGAACTCCGCGTCACCTCCGGCCAACCCGTAACCCCGCACGTGGTGTGGGGCCGGGGGCCGCGCCGTCCTTCGGGGCGGGGGCTACAAGGAAGAAAACCTCTTCAAAAATCACCCTTGAAGAGGCCTGGTAGGGTTCCCTCGCCCGGAAGAGGGAAAAACTATGAGAAATGTCGAATTATGTTGTGATTATTGTCATGCGCTCCCGTTGACGCCGGGCGCTCTGGGGTAGCTGGGCCCCAGGGTGAGAAGTTAGTAACTAGCGGCCAATGCGCTTCGGCTGGCCACCGGCGCAGCGGGATTACGAGGTCCCGCAGTGGTAAATTAGTTACCGAGGCGATCGAGGTAGTAGGCATCCTGCGCCTTAGAGGCGGCGGGAACGGAAAGGATGGGGTGGGCTCAACATCAACGCCCCCCAAGTCGAGCACGACCCGTAAGTGGAAGGGTAAGCGTAAAGCTTCCCCAGTTTCCCCTGCTTAGGACGAAAGCTATGATACCCTTACGGTTCCGGAGATCAGGTTCCAGGTTGAACAGCAACTGAGATACCTCGACTCCGTCGTTTTGGGCGGGGGATGTGTTAGGTTTATATATAGCACAAAGACGGCTAAACCTAACACATCACCTATTTTACCATTCTGCGTCCCGTCTGGTAATTTGGTGAATGGTCTGGGGAGCGAGCGCATGTCGTGTAGATCCCGGAGGCCGGCGTGGCTGTTTTCCTTCACGTGGTTGCCGCCCGTTATTGGTCTGATTCCCTATGAAACAGACGTAACTGAAATGGTCAGACGACTTTCCCCCCCATCCACCAGGAGTAGGGAGGCGGCCTGGTGGTGCGTCAGCCTCTCCTGCGCTAGGACCTGCGCAGCATCGCCGTAAGCAGGGATGAAGGGATCCTGGTGTTTGAGCGGAAAGGGTAGCTGCGGCACCCCGGAAGCAACACAGCACTTTGGCCCGGATTTCCAGCGAGACGGTAACTTCGTGGTGTAGCCGACCACGAGGCAACGGTCAAGGCGTCTACCGTCTATGGGTCGCCGGCGAGGGGTGTGGGGGTCGCTCTTAACATCTAGCGATGGACTCTGGCCATGCTGAAGGAGCAAGGTTGCATGGAACCACTGGTAGTTGGGATCGACTACCAGCCATGCAGCTGCAGTTCCCGATGTCGCGCTGTGAGGAAAACCCTGTGCCCCTATATCCTCACCACAATCCTGGTGCCTTGATTTTTGATATCGGCATCCCAGTTGTGGCTCCGTGGCGGGTGGGACTGGTGAGGATGAACTTTTTTGAGACACGTGTAATGGAAACCAACAGATCCCATACAAAAACCAACAAGGACATGACATCGTCTGGAGACCTGGTGAAGGGGAAACCCGGTGACAGGCAGACGAATATAACAGACAAAGAGTCGGTATACCTGGTGAAGGGGAAACCCGGTGTCAGGCCGACCAACACTGACCTAGACCTAGACGTACCATCTACGTCCCGTGCGTTGGAAGCCTTGGTGAAGGGGCAACCCGGTGTCAGGCAACAACCACAGGACGTGGCTGGTGACTTGGACTCCTGGCAGGTCGCTACCTATCGACGTAAGAATCGGAAGGCAGTGGACAAGACTGGGAATCCAAACAATGACAAACACAAAACGACAACCGACCGGCACAGACTCGGACAGAGGGCTAGGAAGGCCCGTAACAAAACAGCAGCTGGCAAGGCCGCCCAGCAGATTGTTACGGGTCAAGGAACCCAGGATAAGGTACAGACAGACAGACCGACAGCTAAAGGACAGACGGACAGACAAACCGACAAAGGACAGACGGACAGACAAGAGGCCTCGAAAAGGCCCAGACTGGACGACACGGTCTCACCGAGGGGTCAATATAAAAAACCAAGATCCGAGGGGCCGCGTCGAACAACGGACAAAAAATCCTTCGCGGATGCTGCTACAGCCGACTTGCTCGTAGTAATTACGGGCAAAAAGACAGGCCACATCAGCGCTGCCCATGCTGGGTTTGTCCTTAAGGCTCTGGAGGACGCCGTTGTTGAGGAACTCCTTATGGCAGGACCTTCAACGGACGAAGGCCCGAACCTTAAGGGCAAGCCCATTATTGGAGACGGAGCTCTCAGCCTCTGGTGTGAGACTCCCCGCACGCTGGAGTGGGTAAAAAAGACCGTAGCTGGCCTAAAGGTCCCGGGGTATGACGATGAACTGATGGTGCAGCGCCAAATTGATAGGCCGAAGAAGGTGGTGTGTGGTCTTCTTGTCCCGGGTACGAGGGAACCACATACGATAGCCAAGCTGCTGCGCTATCAGAATAAACAAGCAGACGTCGACCGATGGTTACTGCATAAGGCCATCGCAGGTGATGACAACACGTTCCTGGTGTTCAGCACCACCAGGGACGTTGCAGAGAAGCTTCTGGAGAGAGGAAGGAGACTGTGCTACCTGATGGGTTCGGTGTACGTTAGGTTCAGGAACCAGGGCGGTCAATACCTGGAGAGCCTGCCGCCTTTAGAGTCACCAACATCTGCTCCGTCGCCGAGCACATCAGGGGGCATAGCAGCATCCACGCCCGACCAGAAGCAGGTGACAGTGACTCCGTCTCCGGCGGATCCCACTTTGGGTGAGCAAGGAGCAGCGGACGTCATCGACGAATGGGCAGACAAACTGGGTGGAATCGACATCGGGCAGGAGGTGGATGTCGATGTTTTGCTTGCGTCCGATGGCGCCTCCACCGAGTAAAGTCAAAGTCCTGCAGACCAACCTCCAGCACAGTCGCACCGCAACGGCTCAACTCAGGAAGTGGCTGGAGGACAACAACGACGGGGCTATTGCTCTGGTCCAGGAGCCGTGGATCAGATCCAACATCATATGTGGCCTCAACAACACCGGTGGTAAGAATTTTTACAACCCAGGTAACCGCTCACCGCGGACCTGCATAGTATGTTCAAAACACCTACAGGCAAAAATAATGACACAATTTTGTTCTAGCGACATAACAACAATCCAAATTATACAACAGCAAAATCCAAGTGTACCTGTCCTGGTAGTTGCCTCTGCCTACATGCCTGAAGGAGAGGAAGCTCCGTCAGGGGAACTGGCTGAGCTGGTGAGACACTGCGAAGAAACAGACAAGGCGCTGATCATCGGCACCGACTCCAACGCCCACCATCAATTGTGGGGTATGACGAAAAGCAACAAACGAGGTGAGGAATTAGTAGATTATCTATTTACCACTAACCTTAATATAATAAACACAGGATCTGAACCTACTTTCGTAACAAGAAGGGGCAGATCCATCATCGACCTTACACTAGCATCAAGAAGAGCAGCGGATCTGATCTCTGACTGGCACGTTTCCCCAGAGGCATCCTGCTCTGACCATAGGTGGATTAGGTTCAACATCGCGGTACAGCGTGTCACCCAGCCACCTAGACGCATACCTAGCAAAACAAACAGAAGCCAGTATCGCAGACAGGTAACTCGGTCACTGCGACATCTGCAGTCTGGTAGTTTAGACGAAACTTATAAGATAGACGAAACAGCTGAGGAATTAACAAGAGTTATAATCTCAAGCTATCAGACAGCCTGTCCTCTTAGTACACCATCATCCAACTCGGGTGCCAGCCAGTCTTGGTGGGGTCCCGAGCTGGAAAAACTGAGGAAAAAGGTAAGAAGACTTTTTAACAGGGCCATGAATACATGTGACGACCAGGACTGGGATGCGTACAAAGATGCCAAGGCACTTTACAAGAGACGCATCCGACATTGGAGCAATGGGTCTTGGAGAAAATTTTGTTCAGATATAGACTCATGCACAAAGGCAAATAAGGTAAGGAAACTGCTATCTAAAGATAGGCAGCAAGACCTAGCACAGCTCCGGAAGGCTGATGGCTCCCTCACAGAAACAACTGAGGAGGCACAGAGGGTACTACTTGAAACCCACTTTCCGGACTGCATCATACACACGACACATACTTGGAATGACACTAGCTGGACCCCCACGGAACAATCCTGGAACACTGCATTGAAGACAGTGTCTACAGATAAGTTAAGGTGGGCCATTAACAGCTTCCAGCCATTCAAGGCAGCCGGACCAGATGGCATCTTTCCGGCGCTGCTTCAATGGGCAGGTGAAGCACTAATCCTTATCCTGGTGCCCCTCCTGAGAGCGTGTCTTGCATTTAGATACACCCCGAAGCTCTGGAGGGAGGTCAAGGTAATCTTCATACCAAAACCGGGTAAGGCAGACTACAACGAGGCGAAATCTTTCAGACCAATAAGTCTCTCATCATTTCTGCTAAAGACCCTGGAAAGACTGTGCGACAGAGAGCTGAGAGACAACCAACTAGTCAATGTTCCACTACATCCGAACCAACACGCCTATAGTCCAGGCAAGTCGACAGAATCTGCACTACATGCAGTCGTAAGTAAAATAGAGGATAGTCTCAGACGGAAAGAGCTATGTCTGGGCACCTTTATAGACATAGAAGGCGCGTTTGACAAAACAAGCTTCGCCAGCATAGTAGACGAACTTGGCAAACACGGAGTCGATGAGACCATCATATACTGGGTAAGTAACATGCTCCGTAACAGACTAATCAGACTACAAGACGACAACCATCTCAGAGCATTGGCAACTAAAGGATGCCCTCAAGGAGGAGTACTGTCGCCTCTGCTATGGAATGTAGTTGTAAACGACTTAATTACCAAACTAAACAACCTTCACTACCACACGGTGGGCTACGCGGACGACCTTGCAATCATAATTCCAGGTAAGTTTGCGAGCACCGCCTGTGATGTTATGCGGGGGGCAATGAAGGTTGTTGAAAAATGGTGTGACGACTACGGCCTTAAGGTGAACCCAGTGAAGACGGAATTGGTCATGTTCACGAATAAAAGATCATTAGGCGACTATTGGCTACCGAAACTATTTAACACGACACTGAGGCTCTCCAACGAGGTAAAGTATCTAGGAATAACCCTAGACTCCAAACTGAACTGGGGATCCCACATAGACAAAACTACAACGAAGACTAACATCATTTTCTGGCAATGTCGCAAAATGATTAGCAAAACTTGGGGACTATCACCGCTCATTGTTAAGTGGCTATACACGACCATAATTAGGCCCATCATCAGCTATGCAGCAGTAGTATGGTGGATCAAGACAATCCAGGTAACGACAATTAATAAGTTAAGACGTCTCCAGAGGCGGGCATGCTGTGCAATCACCGGCTGCATGAAAACCACTCCCACATCAGCACTGGAGACAATACTTAACGTGAGACCACTCCACTTGTTTATACAACAGGAAGCTGCATGTACAGCCACGCGCCTAAGCATGCTGGGGCATTGGAGAGACAACAACTCCCCGTACACCAGCATCTTGGCAGACATACACAGGCACTTTCCGTACTTTGCAGCAGTAAACGACCTTATTCCTAAGACGTACGTATTTGACAAAAAATACAAAATTCAACTTTATGAAGACACCCCGGACCGTTGTCTGCATAAGGAGTTGAGGGTCTACACAGACGGTTCAAAAACCAACTGTGGTACGGGCTCGGGTGTCTTCTCCGAAGACCTGAATATACACATCTCGACAGCTTTGGGTGCCTATAACACGGTCTTCCAGGCAGAGTGTGTGGGCATCATCAGAGCTGCTGAGGCGATAGAATGTCGCGGGGTAAGAGGTAAACACATTCGTATCCTCTCTGACAGCGCTTCTGTCCTACAGGCACTGGACAACAATATAATGACATCAGGCTTAATTTACGAATGCCACAGTAAGTTGACTAATATTGCTAACGACAATAGATTGACCCTACAGTGGATTAAAGGACACAGCGGCTCAAGGGGTAACGATGCGGCGGACTGCTTAGCCAGGGAGGGGTCTAGCAGGACGGCCATTGGTCCGGAGCCAATTATACCCATACCCTATCGGCAGCTGCGAACCTGGATAAGGGAGCGCTCTCAACGACAACACGACGAATACTGGTCAAAACTCACGGACTGCAGGCAAGCCAGGGAAGCCGTTCCTAAGGTAAACCTGCAGCTAACACGTAAGTTAATCAGACTACCTAGACAAGCCCTGAAACAAATCGTGGGTATACTCACGGGTCACGACTACTTTAACAAACACCTTTGTAATATAGGTATTTCTGACAGCCCTCTGTGCAGAGCCTGCCTGGAGGCGGATGAGACGAGCGCCCATGTCCTACTGGAGTGCAGGGGCGTTGCAAGACAAAGGACTTCTCTAATGGGAAGCCCGAAGACAATAGTAGAGGCCTGCAGCAACATTCGGGGACTGCTGAGCTTTCTGGAGGAGCTGGGATGGCAGGACTGATGCCAATCCCCACGCAAAATAGGCACTAGGTGTCGAGTTGCGGAAACAGCCCGCCGTACTACTAAGACTAAGACTAAGACTAAGACCTCGACTCCGTGGTGGATGAATACCCGGTGAGCAAAAAGCACGCTGAGATGGCCTATCGGGCAACAAAGGAGACCAAGAAATTCCTGGAGATGGCCCTGCAGAGGTCCAAAGACATAGAAAGGATGGAGCAAATAGAGGAGGAGAACATCCTTCTCCAAAAGGAAAGGCAGAAGACGAAGGCTGAGATGGACAAATTGCGAGCGGAGTTGAGATCGCTGAGGAGAGCGATGGAGGAGAAAGCGCCTCCTCCAACCACACAATTGGTGCCACTGGAGGCCGTCGAGGAGCTGAAACGCTCCCTGATGATATCCATAGGGGAGATGATCAGCACTCGGCTGGCTTCCCTCGAGAAGAGGTTTCCGCCGCCGGATCGGATCAGGCCGCCCCTTGCAGCGGACCGGCATGGCGCGGAGACGGAAGGGAAGATGGCCGCAGCGGTGGTGGAGACCTGGTGCGCTGTGGCCAAAAAACCGGCGAAAAAGAAGGGTGCGGGCCCAGGAGCGACCCAGGTGCCAGAGGTGGCGAGGACGCGCGCGCCAGTGCCAAAGAAAGCGCAGCGACCGGAGGGTGGGAGAGCAAAAATGAGGGTGCCAAACACCGCGGCTGTGTCCTTGACACTGACGCCGACCACGAAGGATAAAGGGGTAAACCTACACGAAGGTGCTGGAGATGGCCAGGGCGAAGGTGAGACTCCAGGAGGTCGGCATAGAGGGAGGTCTCCAGATCCGGGAAAGCCGGATAGGGACTAAACTCTTGGTGGTCCCATGACCGGATAGTCTTGCAAAGGCCGATGCCCTTGCGAAGCGCATCGGCGAGGTGATGGCGGAGTACGTGGAGGTCGGCAGGCCGGAGAGGGTAGCCAACCTGCGGATCACCGGGCTGGATGAAACAATACAATACAATACAATACAAAAACTCTTTATTGTACACCACAAAAAAAAACATTGAACATTAAGTACAAAACCATCTAGTACACGTGATGCAATGGGCGGCCTTATCGCTTAAAGCGATCTCTTCCAGGCAACCTTTGGATGGAGAGGATTAGAAGGAAGTGGGAGAGACGGCGGTGTAAATCGCTGGTAAACTATATAATATATTAGCATATACATACATACACCATACACATATAAGATATATAATAGAATAATAAGATAATATATATATATATATATATACATACATACAATAAGTATAAATACAAATACATACATTGATCCAGTCCAGTTGGGAGGCAGTTGTAAGCACATCAGATATTAAAATGTATTACAATGTCAGAAAATAGGAATTCAGATGGTTTTTAAATGTAACAATAGTTTCCGCACGTCTTATTGAAACCGGAAGAGAATTCCATAGATGTACAGCTTGCACTGCAAACGAACGATGGAAAAAAGTTGTGCCGTGTACGGGGGTCATAAGAGCAAGATTTTCTGATGATCTTAAAGATAACGTGTTAGAATTATGCAGGAAATTAAAACTTTCCTTGAGATAGCGCGGGGACTTGGGATTGAACAATATGTTGTAAAGAAGAGAAAGGATATGAGTATTCCGGCGAAGGCGAATAGGTAGCCACTTGAGCTGTGAACGAAATTGAGAAACATGATCATATTTGCGCAAGCCAAATATGAAACGGATACAAAAATTTTGAAGTCGCTCAAGTTTGTTAAGCTGGTCCTCCGTGAGATCTAGATAGCAGACGTCAGCATAATCAAGTATAGGAAGCAATAAAGACTGTGCTAAGGCAATTTTGGTAGTAATGGGCAGAAAATTACGGAGTCTCCTAAGTGATGCTGCTGAAGCATACAATTTGCGACTGACCACTTGCATCTGCGGACCCCAACTCATACAGTTGTCAAACGTTAATCCTAGGTTTTTTACCGATGTGCTAAAAAGGATTAGATTTCCAGCAATTTCGATGTTAGGTAGTGACTGCCTGTCCACTCTATCTAACATTCTAGAGCTACCAATTACTATGCTAGTTGTTTTGGAGGGATTTATTTCCAACCCAAAAGATTTGCTCCACTCAGAAATCACATGTAGATCACTGTTTGTAGCCTGCACTGCATCACCAAGTTGACCAAGAGGAGCTTGGCGATAGATTTGTAAGTCATCTGCATATAGGTGGTAGGAAGAAGAAATATTGTTTGAAACGGAGTTAATTAATACAGCGAAAAGAAGAGGAGATAAAACGCCGCCCTGGGGAACGCCAGCAGTCGTGTCGCTCCATGAAGAAAATTTCTCCTCAAGGCGAACGCGCTGCCTGCGCCCATGCAGATAACTGCGAAACCACTCAATCACCGATGGAGATACGTTAAGTGAGCGCAGCAATGCCAAAAGAACCTCAAAGTCGACAGTGTTAAAAGCATTGCTAAAGTCCAACAATGTTAATACCGTGAGGAGACCATTATCCATTCCAAAGCGTATATCATCAGTTACTTTAAGTAACGCAGTCGTAGTGCTATGGCCAGGACGGAAACCGGATTGAAAAGGGTTGAAAAGATCGTGGCGAGAGAGGAATGTATTCAATTGATTATGGATAAGGCGTTCAAGAACCTTAGACAGAAAGGGGAGGATAGAAATGGGACGAAAATCGACGATGGTTTGAGGGTTCGATCTTTTAGGAAGAGGAATAATTTGGGCTTGCTTCCAAACTGACGGGAAGACTCCGTTGGAAATCGAGCTGTTAAAAAGGAAGGTAAGGACAGGAAGAATAATATCCAGGATAGGTATCAACATGTTTCGACTAATGCCGTCACTCCCCACCGCATTGGAAGAAATAGAAAGCATGCTCTTCTTAACGTCACATTCAGTGAATCGAGTAAAGACAAAAGGAGAGTAGTCTGGAACTGGTAACGAAGAAAGGTAGTTTAAAGTACAAGACTTGTGAGAATCACTGAGACTAGAAGTGGAAGAGAATTGAATGTTAAGAGAATCTACGTTGATGCTACTAGGAGTAGATTCGTGTCGAGGCTTACCAGTTCCAAGTGATTTAAGGAAATTCCAGACTTTTGCTGGATCTTTATTATCAACAGAAGCATGAATATGGCGGCGCAAGGCATCCCTACACACCAAATTGCAGTGATTTCGAGCTCTTATATAGTTGACTTTATTATAATCAGTCGGGCGACGTTTATATTTGCTTTTAGCAACGTCTTTTTTATGCATTAGGGCCCTAATCTCTTGAGTAAGCCACGGCGCTGGAACGTGTTTGAGCTTGATGGGACGAAAAGGAGCATGCTTGTTATAAAGCTCAGTAATTATATCATTAAAGTACTTAACTTGTTCGTCGACGGACACCGCCCCAGTTACTAACGACCAATCCGTACTTTGAGCGTCATTAAGAAACGCGTCCCTATCCATACCACCAAAATTACGCCCGAGAATGACTTTGGGCTTAACTTTGGGAGGACGAATTTTGTAGGACAAGAAGATTAAGTCATGGTATGAAAAGGCATCAGTCGAACATTGACCATGCTTCATGACAAGATGAGGAGCAGAGACGATTATTAAGTCAAGAAGTGAAGGAGAAGTGTTTGGAAAATGATGGGTTGCACTAAGGGGAAGAATATGCAGATTACAAGAACTTACAACGGATTGAAGGGAGGTTGCACGAGAATCATTTTTTAAAAGGCAGGTATTGAAATCTCCCATTATCAACGAGTGGGTATAAGATGGGACAAAATCTCCCAAGAGTTGTTCAAAAGAACTAAAGAAGTTAATATTTAAAGAGGGGCTGTAATAGACCCCGAGTAGGAATTTGGTATGTGATAGCAGAACCTCAACAAACAAATGTTCACCAGCATTAACTGGAGGAGGTTGTGTAGAGGAGCTAATTATAGTGAATGGAATTTGAGTACGCAAATAAATAGCAACTCCACCACCTCGAGAGCCAGTGCGATCATTGCGTATCAAACGAAAACCGGGCAAAACATAGGAAGAAGAGGGCAGAGAAGGCTTGAGCCAGGATTCGGAGACTAAAACAGCATGAAGATTTTTGTGGTTGAGAGACGCCAGCATATCATTGTAATGAGCCGGAATACTTTGCGCATTTATGTGAACGACGTTAAAGTTTTTAGGAACATCAGAAAATGTACTATCGAGGCAATCAGGGAGAGAAGGCAAACTTACAAAACTATCATCTGTGCAGTCGCTAATGGATGGCAAAGAATGAAAGGAGTTATCACTATCTATCCCTGAACAAGACATGGACCAATTATATATAATATAAAATAAATACGTTTAAATACTAACAAACGGGATAAAATAAGCACAAATTGATAATTATACTCCACCTGCCGGCTGAGTGGAAGGCTGAACATTCTAAATATGATGTAAAAGCGGAATATGAATCAAAGCATAATTAAGAATCAAGCACAAGCAATCAAGCATAATTAAAGCAATAAACGAAAAAGTAGCACTGGTAAAATTATAAGAGATACAAAGAGAAAAAACAATTTGTTTTATAATTACTGTGCAACGCGAAGTCTGTGGATCCAATCATAAAATCAAACACAAAAATTGAGCTGAAATGTGGACAGAAAAAAAAATATATAACACAATTGGCTGTATGAACAAAGAATTCTTTTCCTACATAAAACAAGAATCTTAAAAGTAATTTTGACATGAGGGTGTCAATACAATAAATGTCAGTCAAGAACTTGTTAAAAATTATTAGATAGGTGAAAGGTTAGAAAAAAATTAAATTAAATATCTTTACCTTCAATTCATGACGAACGAAGAGATGAAGCAAAGTACTTTAATAGGGCGAATGGACACGATGTTACGATAGGATCCACAGAAGAATTGAAAGATTGTAATAGGAACAGACTTGAAGAGACGATGCACGAAAGTAAACATTAACAAGACATAACAAATTCACATCTAACTACTTTTTAACTGCAGCATTGACCGTACGCTTGCCCCTGGTCGATATTTGGGCAGCAGGCTTCGGAGATTCCGGCTTTTCCGCAGTTGGAGCTGGGATCTTATTTGCCTCTGGATGCGAGCTGATACCGGTTGATGCTCGGGCCACAGGTTTTGGTGAAACAGGCGTCGCCGCTGGAGCTGGGATCTTATTGAGTTCAGTAACAGAACTGATACGGTGTCGTTTTCCGTCACCACCGATAACGAAAACAAACCCCAATCGAGTGAAGCACTTGTTGACGCCGAATTTGTCTCGCGCAGCTATAAAGGCATCGTGCCTGCCTTTCGTCAGAAACTCTGATATTGTTATGCCTGTCCCCTTCAATTTTGCCTTGGAGAACCAAATTTTATTCCGCAAATTCAGATCACACATCTTCACCACAAGGGGTCGAGGCCGATCATTGCCAGTAAATCGGCCCATCCGATGGCAGCGACTGACATCCCTGACAGAGAAAGATGTTATATTCAACTGACTAGTGATGGCCTTCACAGCAACAGCAGTAGCTTCCTCCTCTGGAGTCTCCGGCAAGCCATGAAACAGCAGGATTTTTCTGTGGCTATGCATCTCCATGCCATCCACCTGACGTGAGAGAATACCAATTTGATTCTGGAGACCATGAATAGTTATCAAGATGAAGCTTCGGAATGTAGAAAAATCCGCAGTGAGGCTGGCAACTGTGGATGAAGGGGTAGCTGCCTAAAGTTCACTCTCATATTTATTCATCCTCTCAGTAAACATTCGCTGCAGTTGAGACAAGGTGTCTTGGATGGTGTCCATTTTGTTGATCGGCCGAGCAATGAAGTGTAGATTTAAGAATAATTGTTGATGTGTTTGAGCAACAGTCAATATAACACTCTCCGGCAGGTATTGTGTAATAAGTATTAATTCAACATATAGTGAAAAGAGATTAAATTTGAATTTCTAATATTGTAACAAAATTAAAACTGGATAACTTTTTAACAAAACCTTTCTTTACACCTACCCTCAAAAAAACTCAGAAACAGTGACGGCGGAGGAGCTGGTGCAGGCTGTGGCGGAAAAGGGAGGCTGCCGGGCCTGCAAGGTACAGGTGGGGGAGATTCTCTCCGGATCGGGAGGCAACGGGTTTGCCAAAGTGAGATGTCCCGTAGAGGCGGCCAAAAAGGTGGCGGAGGGCGACAGGCTGAAGGTGGGCTGGAGCCTTGCTCGGGTGACGGCACTGGGTCCCTCACCTTCGCACTGCTATAGGTGCATGGGCAGGGGCCACGTCGCCAGTAGGGAGAACCGCAGTGGCCTGTGCTTCAGGTGTGGGACGACCGGACACAAGGCGGCCACATGCACCGCCCCGCCGCGATGCGCAGCGTGTGAGGAGAGTGGTCGACCGGCCGACCACGTTATGGGGAGGGGGAGTTGTGAACCGCCGGTCACGAAGGGGAAACCCCCCGAGAATGGCCCCTCTGAGGCGATGGCGCCTGTACGAGCGCCCTCAGAGGGGGGGATGTCTGAGTAGCCCTGGCCGCTCGGACCCCCCACGAATGCGGTCGCCGCGTTCCCCCCTCTTCTCCCAGGAGAAGGGACTGGGAGATGTAGGCGGCTGGGAGGGGGGAGAGGGACAGGAAGAACTACGTTTCCCCTCCCGCTTCCCCCTCCCAGGAACGGCGGCCCTCCTCATATGGTTTTGTCTGCAAGGGGGGGGGGGGGGCGGAGGGCTATAGCCCTCCGCAGCGGACGGGGGGCGGTATGGTGGGCACTAGGCCGCGTACCCAGCCCCCATGCGCGGGCCTACCTGCGCACGTCTGCGGGATCCCCGCAGTTCCTCGGGAGACCCTTTATTTTTTTTTATTACGCAGGTAAAAAATCTTTTTACAGATGACGGCGCCTTTAAGAGGCACACCGCCGAACGGACCTCACTCCTGGCTCCCGCAAGTCTTACGAACCCCCCAGTGGATGCCCACCTGGGAGCCCGCAACTCTTACGGGCGCTTTACGGCATAATATCCGCTAAAAAAGTCCTTCACCACTGCCTGATGCGGTGCCGCGGGATCCCCATGGTGGGATTTCTCTGCGTCCCCGCACCTAGCAGCTTCCCGGCCTTGCCGGGGCTCCATGGCAGGGGTCTCCCGCGGTATTACGGGGACCCCGCAGACGTGCGCAGATAGGCCCGGGCGTGGGGGCTGGGTACGCGGCCTACTGCCCACCATACCGCCCCCCATCTACTGCGGAAGGGACTCCTGGACGTATCCGTCCAAGAACCCTCCGCCGCCCTCCCTTTGTAGGACAGAACTACAAGTGGGGGGGCCGCCGTTCTTGGGAGGGGGGAACGGGAGGGGAAGCGTAGTTCTTCCCGTCCCTTTTCCCCCTCCCGGTCGCCCGCGTCTCCCCACGTCTTCTCCTAGGAAAAGAGGCGGCAAAGGCGGGCGACAGCATTCGTGGGGGGGTCCGAGCGGCCTACTCGGACATTTCCCCCTCTGAGGGCGTCCGTCCGGGCGCCGCCTCAGAAGCCAATCGTTCGGGAGGCTTCCCTTTTGTGACGGGCGGGTCACATCTCCCACTCCCCATTACGTGATCGGCCGGCCGACCAATCGCCGCGCACACCACGCATCGGGACGGGGCGGCGCACGTCGCCGCCTTGTGCCCCGCCGTCCCGCACCTGAAGCATAGTGCGCTCCTGTCGTCCTTGGCCGAGCATCTCGTAGCCATGTGTCCCCTCTCCATCCATTTGAAACAATGCATGCGCCGGCCGAGCTCCTTCACCTGTGCCAGGCTCCAGCCCACCTTTAGTTTTGCCCCTTCTGCCACTTATTTGGCGACCCATGCAGGACAACGGACTAGTGTCGCCCCCATGCCTCCCTGTCCCGGTTGCAATGCCCCCACAGTCACCTCACTGGTGGAGCAGCCCCCCTTCCTGGCTACTGCCTCCACGACCTCCTTCCGGGTGATGAACTCGTCCAGGCCCGACACCCTAATTTCCTCCCTTTTCTCAGGCCTGCCGACTTCGGTGTATTCGCCCACAACCTCGCCCATATGCCTGGCTAGGACGTCTGCCTTCGTCCTGCTATCCGGGCTCGAGACTAGCAGGAGCCTGGAGGCCGTCTGGCTGGTCTTTATGACCAGGCCCTCCTCAATTCCGACGGACAGCAGTTCTATGGCCACCCGCGCCATCTCTACAATGTTGCTGTGAGTGAGGCCTAGCTCCTCCGCCCTAGGCCTCAACCTCACCTTAACAGCTGCCGTTTTTGGGACCTTTATCTTAGGCCCCTCCACCTTCCTTGGAGCTGGTCCCCTTTGACTCTTCGTGGGCTCCCCTTTCTTCTTCGCAGAGATGGTGTCGGCGGCTGTACTTCTCGCCTTCTTCCCTCTCCCTACGACCGTGCTCCATTTCTCCGCTTGTTCCGCCGGTTCTTCCCGCACCAAGGTCCCCGTCTGCCACCGGTCCACCGCTAACGGCGGCCTGAGCCTTTTTGGAGGCGGGAGGCCTCTCCTCCAAGGAGGCCAGCCGAGTGCTGACCATCTCCCCTATGGATATCATAAGGGAGCGTTTCAGCTCCTCGACGGCCTCTTTCCATTCTGATTTCTTAGGCTCTCCTTTGCCCACCACCTTGTCATGGAGGGCCCGCACCTCCCTGCGCAGCTCCCCCACCTCCTTCACTAGGGTGGAGTTCTCCGGACGGAGCTCCTACACCTCGGCCACCACGTCCTCCATCTGGTACATAGTCCTCTTCTCGCGGTACCAGCGAGATCTCTCCCCGCGGGACCTGTCCTCTTCGGCCGTTATGAAGGCATGCTCCAGCCTCTCGCCCAGGCCGTGTGCACCTTGGCGGGGGAGGAAGATGTATCCCCGTCCCTGTCCGCTCCACTTTTTAACCTTAAAATAACTCCTCCTGACGCCTCGGTAGCAAATTTCACACCAGGGGTACCGAAATCCCCCTGGCGCCGGCGGCCAACCGGAGCGCATAGGCCGCTGCTAGCTTATTTAACACCCTGGGTAGGAGCTTCCCCAGGGCGCCCGGTGACAGCGGGATCGCAGGACAAAAGCAAAACATTGTCCGACATACTTCATTAATTTTTTCACTCTTCCGGGCGAGGGAACCCTACCTGGCCTTCTTCAAATGTGATTTTTGAAAAGGTTTTCTTCCTTGCAGCCCCCGCCCCGAAGGACGGCGGCCCTCGGCCCCAAACCACGTGCGGGGTTACGGGTTGGCCGGAGGCGACGCGGAGTTCGCACCGCAACCGCCCTCACCAATGGCGTTTCCGCCTCAACCTAGAGAGTCTCGGCCACCGCTACCCGGGCTACCCAGGGCGCCGACCAGGAGACCCCTTGGGTGATTTTTTAGAGAGGTTGTCTTCCTCGCAGCCCCTGCCTCCAAAGGAAACAGTTCCTTTGCAGACGGCAGCCCTCGGCCCCGCACTATGTGCAGGGTTACGAGATTGACTCGACTACCGCTACCCGGGATACCCAGGGCGCCAGCCGAGACCACCACCGGGTAATTTTTTAGAGAGGTTGTCTTCCTCGCAGCCCCCGCCTCCAAAGGAAACAGTTCCTTTGCAGACGGCGGCCCTCGGCCCCGCACTATGTGCAGGGTTACGAGTTTGACCCGACTGCCGCTACCCGGGATACCCAGGACGCCAGCCAGGTCTCCACAGCTGGGTATGGTCCACGCCGGCCGAAGGCGGTGCCTCCCATCCGCCACCCGAGAGGACGCGCCCGATAGCAGACCCAGCCACACTGCCACGGGGCCTCGGGAGACCCCTGCCGTGGAGCCCCGGCGAGGCCGGGAAGCTGCTACGTGCGGGGATGCGGAGAAATCCCACCAAGGGGATCCCGCGGCTCCGCATCAGGCAGTGGTGAAGGTATTCGCAGGACTTTTTTAGCGGATATTATGCCGTAAAGCGCCCGTAAGGGTTGCGGGATCCCAGGTGGGCAGCCACTGGGGGGTCCGTAAGACTTGCGGGAGCCAGGTGTGAGGTCCGTTCGGCGGTGTGCCTCTTACAGGCGCCGTCGTCTGTAAAAAGAGTTTTTACCTGCGTAATAAAAAAAAACTATAGTTTGCTAGTAAGGAATGTTAGCTTTTGTTAAACAAATACATTGATTATTTAATGATTCACAGTTTATAATAATTAAAAGTGCTTTACTGAATCTTTTATTTAACAAGTATTGTGATTGACTATATTCCACTAACTGTCATTGTCATGACAGCCCGCCATTCGGTGTACCTTATATAAGTAAAAGCTAATGGAGGGAGGCCATTCTTGTTCGAGCCGTCGGAGTGATTAGACGATAGATTAGAGTACTGTAAGTCAAACTGTGAGGGTGACAACGAGTGTTAACACTATTGTTAAGCATAGCGGATTAAACCGTGTAAGTAACGATTCCCTTGTTAAAATGCATGCGTAGTGAGGACCCGTAATGAAAATAAAATTATGTTTATGATAAAACTAGTTTTTACGGGTTAATGCACGAAACTTTATTTATTTGTTGACGTTTCGCAGCCTTTTCAGGTCTGCATCGTCAGAATAATGATTTTATTTAAAATTGTCGAGCTACCTTCGAAAGAATTATATTGTGCGTTCGGTTATTTCATTGGAAGATTTTTAAAATTTTATTGTCTATGTATGAATTTATTATTTAATTTACTTAATAAAGTATTTTATTTAAAATTCTTGTTTGTAATTTTGAGTTTATTTATTTGACCCTAACTACCGTAAACTACCACCGGTTCCAAAATTGGGAGACCTTCCTGAGAAGAACCGGCGAAACAAACTCAAGAGAGGCTTTCTATCTCCTTCTTATGTTAAATTATGCAAACAAAAAGAACTAATAGTATCTGATGGTCTTGCAGTGTGTGCTCGGGGTTGGGATTTTATCTCCTGTATAATAGGTTCCCAAGCTGGTGGTATATACCAACCATCTTCCCTATTGAAATTTGGATATTTTTTAATCTCAATAGCCTCGCGCATCATTCGAGGAACGAACCGCCGCTCAGCTGCAAGGATCTGTGGTCTATCAAATCTAATGTAGTGGTTTGGTCCCCCTAATGCATGTTCACACACTGCAGATTTATTTTCGCGCCTATGTTTCATATCTGCGATATGTTCTTTTACCCGAGTCCCTATACTCCTCTTTGTTTGCCCGATGTAGGAGAGCCCACAGTCGCATTCAAGTTTGTAGACACCAGCAACTTGAAAGGGTATATTGCACTTGACCGGTCGTAGAAACTGGTTGATCTTCTTAGGCGGCTTGAAGTATGTATTGATTGAAGCACGCTTCAGAATCCTCCCAATCTTGTCAGCGACTCCTTTCATGTAAGGTAGTATAGCAGGTTGTCGGTCGACTGTGCTAGATTTGGCGCGACTGTGACGGCGACGTGGTACATTCAGGTTATTATCCTTCAGTACTTGCTCGACATGCTGAAGTTCAGCTGCCAGGTGTTGTTCGTCACAGACACCCCGTGCTCTCTGAAACAAAGAGTTTCCTACGGCAGTTAATTGTTTCGGGTGATGGTGTGAGTCACCATTGAGGTACCTATCAGTATGAGTCACTTTACGATACACAGTATGGCTTAAACTTTGGTCAAGATTCCTGATTAATAAAATATCTAGAAAAGCTAGTTTACTATCTGCCTCTAACTCCATAGTGAATAGGATGTTGGGGTGTATAGAGTTAAGGTGATTTAAAAAGGCAGAAATTTGATCTGTTGGGAGGATTGTGAAAGTATCATCTACGTACCGCTTATATAGCCTGGGTGTGACAGGTGCTGCGCCGAGAGCCCTCTTCTCGAAGTCTTCCATGAAAATATCGGCGACAACAGGTGAGACAGGGGAACCCATTGCAACACCCTCCATTTGTACATAGAAGTCATCCCCCCATAACAGGTAGCCAGAAGTAAGGCAATGCTCCAGTAATACTGCATATTCTATAGGCATATTATTTTCAAGTAGCTTCTTCTTAGTGATTTCAATGCAATCCTGTACTGGTAGGCATGTAAATAAGGACTGAACATCAAAACTGACCATGATTTCATTGTCCATGAGACGTTGATCTCTAATCTCATTGACAAATTGGTATGAATCTTTCACAAAGGCTGTTGTGTTACCTCTCAGTGGTGAAAGTAACTTTGCTACGTGTTTAGCCAAACGGTATGTTGGTGAATCAATCTGGCTTACAATTGGACGTAGCGGAGCATTCGGTTTGTGTATTTTCGGTAACCCATACAGTTTTGGTGGCTTGGGACATGCAGGAATTAGGTAGTTGATGTCAAGATCCAACGTTTCGGAAAGTGATTTGATGAGTTCACTTGTCTTTTTGAGAATCTTGGCGGTCGGATCACTCTTCACAAGTTTATATGTGTTCTCATCCGATAGAAGTTGTAATATTTTGTCGTTGTAATCTGACGTATCCATTACTACCGTGGCGTTTCCTTTATCTGCACGAAGGATAGTAAGTTCTGGCTTAGTTCGCAAGTTCTTAAGTGCAAGGTATTCATCACGAGGAAGGTTTGATTTCGGTGGCTTGCTCCGTCTTAACACTGATGAAATGTCTTGACGCAGCGCCTCCATGTCTTCCTTTCTCATGTTGTTTTTCACTAAGCAATCCTCTACGTTACAGATAATTTCTTCGTACGGTATCCTGCGTGGTGCTACAGCAAAATTCAGTCCTTTCTCCAAAACTTTTAAAGTAGGTTCGTCCAAGTTTTGTTTACTTAAGTTGACAACTGCTCGGGTAGCGTTCGCCTTGTCTGTGGTTCTGACAGGTGCGTTTCGTTTTTCCTGAACGCGAGATAGTCTTTGATATTTATCTATTTGTCTATGTTTGCACTCGTTAAATTTTGATGACTCACGATTGTTAAGTATCAGAATGCAATTATGATAATCCTCCGATAACAATTGTTTCCTCAAATCACTGGACAAAACCTCAATGGTGCCGTTGATTTTATATAAATCCGAACGATGCCCTTCTATAATCCTTCAAAGTAGCTTTTTACTTGCCTCTTGTAAGATCTTGGCGCTCCCACGTATGTCCTTTTTTGGTGTGATTCTCACACAAGGTGGGATGAGATTGTGGTCTCGGCATCTCTTCAGGAAATTCAACGATGTTAGTTTCCTTGCGCGCTTTGTCTTCAGACCTTCCAATCGGCGGATCTTATTGGCGGTTTCCAGCCCGTACTGGTTAACATATTTGTTTCTTAGGTTTTCACGCACATCACTCATTAAATAAAACTAGTTTTTACGGGTTAATGCACGAAACTTTATTTATTTGTTGACGTTTCGCAGCCTTTTCAGGTCTGCATCGTCAGAATAATGATTTTATTTAAAATTGTCGAGCTACCTTCGAAAGAATTATATTGTGCGTTCGGTTATTTCATTGGAAGATTTTTAAAATTTTATTGTCTATGTATGAATTTATTATTTAATTTACTTAATAAAGTATTTTATTTAAAATTCTTGTTTGTAATTTTGAGTTTATTTATTTGACCCTAACTACCGTAAACTACCACCGGTTCCAAAATTGGGAGACCTTCCTGAGAAGAACCGGCGAAACAAACTCAAGAGAGGCTTTCTATCTCCTTCTTATATCATAAACATATCGCAGATATGAAACATAGGCGCGAAAATAATGAAAGGAGTCACTGACAAGATTGGGAGGATTCTGAAGCGTGCTTCAATCAATACATACTTCAAGCTGCCAAAGAAGATCAACCAGTTCCTACGACCGGTCAAGTGCAATATACCCTTTCAAGTTGCTGGTGTCTACAAACTTGAATGCGACTGTGGGCTCTCCTACATCGGGCAAACAAAGAGGAGTATAGGGACTCGGATAAAAGAACATATCGAAGATATGAAACATAGGCGCGAAAATAAGTCTGCAGTGTGTGAACATGCATTAGGGGGACCAAACCACTACATTAGATTTGATAGACCACAGATCCTTGCAGCTGAGCGGCGGTTCGTTCCTCGAATGATGCGCGAGGCTATTGAGATTAAAAAATATCCAAATTTCAATAGGGAAGATGGTTGGTATATACCACCAGCTTGGGAACCTATTATACAGGAGATAAAATCCCAACCCCGAGCACACACTGCAAGACCATCAGATACTATTAGTTCTTTTTGTTTGCATAATTTAACATAAGAAGGAGATAGAAAGCCTCTCTTGAGTTTGTTTCGCCGGTTCTTCTCAGGAAGGTCTCCCAATTTTGGAACCGGTGGTAGTTTACGGTAGTTAGGGTCAAATAAATAAACTCAAAATTACAAACAAGAATTTTAAATAAAATACTTTATTAAGTAAATTAAATAATAAATTCATACATAGACAATAAAATTTTAAAAATCTTCCAATGAAATAACCGAACGCACAATATAATTCTTTCGAAGGTAGCTCGACAATTTTAAATAAAATCATTATTCTGACGATGCAGACCTGAAAAGGCTGCGAAACGTCAACAAATAAATAAAGTTTCGTGCATTAACCCGTAAAAACTAGTTTTATTTAATGAGTGATGTGCGTGAAAACCTAAGAAACAAATATGTTAACCAGTACGGGCTGGAAACCGCCAATAAGATCCGCCGATTGGAAGGTCTGAAGACAAAGCGCGCAAGGAAACTAACATCGTTGAATTTCCTGAAGAGATGCCGAGACCACAATCTCATCCCACCTTGTGTGAGAATCACACCAAAAAAGGACATACGTGGGAGCGCCAAGATCTTACAAGAGGCAAGTAAAAAGCTACTTTGAAGGATTATAGAAGGGCATCGTTCGGATTTATATAAAATCAACGGCACCATTGAGGTTTTGTCCAGTGATTTGAGGAAACAATTGTTATCGGAGGATTATCATAATTGCATTCTGATACTTAACAATCGTGAGTCATCAAAATTTAACGAGTGCAAACATAGACAAATAGATAAATATCAAAGACTATCTCGCGTTCAGGAAAAACGAAACGCACCTGTCAGAACCACAGACAAGGCGAACGCTACCCGAGCAGTTGTCAACTTAAGTAAACAAAACTTGGACGAACCTACTTTAAAAGTTTTGGAGAAAGGACTGAATTTTGCTGTAGCACCACGCAGGATACCGTACGAAGAAATTATC
>OU963923.1:8664855-8738856 GCA_902850365.2 Chilo suppressalis
CTAAATATACTTATATTGTAAAAAGACATAAATAGCACAATACAACATAATTTTGCTTTTACGTAGCTTACCAAAACAAAGTAACCAAAACAACCTAAAAGTATGGAATATAAAACATATGTGGTTATAGAAACTATATAGAATGTAAAAACACGTAGTCACTTGAGTTTAACAAGACTTTCAAAGTCACGAATGAAAACTGCTTCAGAATCATCTGATTTTCTCATGTAAATTCGGCCTGAACGGATCCAGGTGAATCTGTAGTTGAGCTCCTTGGCGCGTTTACGAGCTGCAGCATGCAGCTGTTTGTTCTCTAATGACAGATTCTCAATTACAAAAACTGGTTTTTTCTCCTCCGTATTGAAGCCAAAGTCATGGGTACAGAGCTTGTTTTCCTTGTTTTGTTTATTATATTTACTTACTGCCGACAAAACTGAATCACGGAGTCTTGGAGAACTAAACTTTACTATAATTGTGCGTGGTCTAGGGTTGCTGGGATCAAGTTTGGCGACCCGTGAGCAATACATGATATCGTGGTCATTCAATGAATGATTCACTGTATTTCCCAACTGCTTTACTATGCTCGCGACATCCTCTTTTTTTCGTTCTGGCACGCATTGTATTTCTAGGGTGTTAGATCGGGAAAATTGATCAAGTTGATTTAATTTACCTTTGAGGGTAATTATATCTGACCGCAGGGTAGAATTTTCCTTTTTTAAGGTTGATATTTCTTGTTGCTGTTCCGTAAACTCATTTGAGATCTTATCAAACCTGTCATTCATGAACTCAATAGAACACTTGAAATCACTAATTTGCTCATTTACCGTCTTGATACAGTCAGTCAACTCAGTTGCAAATAATTTAAGTGCACTTGATATCTCTTCACGTATTATTGATCGCAGTTCCGAGCGACGCAGATTATTATCGTCTACATTATTCGTATTATTAATGTTGAGCTTAGGCAGTCCTTTTCGATTCACTGTATTAAATGATATCTCCGCGATAGAAGTTGGTGTAGACGGACGAGCTACTGTCTCGGAGTTGTTACCCTTTGGTTGCTTCATCATACACATAGGACAGGACCAGTTAAATATAACGTCTGGAAGAAGTCCCGTACCATTGTCTGGATGTATATTCAGGCATAAAAAATGGAAAATCTCTTCGCACTTTGTACATTGTAAATGATCATCGTTGCCGACTTCTTGGGTACCCGCTGAACAAGTTTTCATTTTTTTAAGCAACAATTGTACTTGTAGAAAGGGATGGCAATTATTGCGGATGACCTCTCAGATCACAGCGGTGAGGAAGGGGGCACCCCGCTCGCTTGCGATTGCCGTGAATTGTCAAAGCACAAAATATTAGTTTTAAATCACAAGTAAAATTATCACAGGAAATTGAACACAAACAATATTAGATTTTACTGTCACTTTTGCTTAAATACTCAGAGAGAATTTAGAGATTCAATTAACACACGTCCGCTTCCAAAGACCTTGCACGGACGAACCGAATATAAAAAATAACGGAAAATAATTCAATAAACACTATTATAAACTAAGATTTTTCAAAATAATACACATATAATTAGGTTTTTTTGTTCATATTTTAACCTGAATGGAATTTTATATGAAAATTTGTATTACAGATTTGGTTTTATTGTATATTATTAGTTTTATTTAATTTTCGTTTTACTTCATTTATTCATTTTCATTCATTTCTAATAATTTAAGACGGCAGAAGCTGTATTTTTCACACTTACTAAAATTCATAAATTACTGATATGTAATTATATCAATTGACATAATTACATATTTGAGCTAAACAAAAAACAAAATTATTCTTTTCAGACTACGGCGATTAGAGTAAAGCCCGGCTCTTGCTCGAGACACTACCTATATAGGTATGACTAGTAACGTAGTAGGGCCTACGTTAAAGTATTAATTTTTATCCAATTAAGTAAATACATTAAATTTTTCTCATTACAGATCATCAAAATAAATAAGTATCACGAAAGATATCTCTTAAAAAACGCTCCTATTCGTTGCTGTAGCAAGTAACAACGTTAGAAAGATATTATTTTGTAACAATAAAGTACAAAATTAATAATTTAATCTTTAACTTCCGAATCTTCAAACTATATTCTAAATCGAAAGTAAGAGTAGAAAATAATTAAAAACATAATATAGAGTCATACAAGTCATAAGCGAAATAGTGACTAAATAAAGCAAAATCGATAACTTCGCCATTAATTTTATAATGGATAAAAAAGTCTCAAATTATAAAAAAAAGACAGTCACGTAATTGATTGCCTTATATTATCTTTTAAGTATCATGTGATTTATAAGTAAAAAAAATACATTCAAGAAAGAATATAAAAATATTTTTATTATTCTAGTCTTTTCTACATGCATAGGCGTAGATGCATCGATCGATATCTTATTTTATAAAATTTGCAACTTAGCAAATGTTTTCTTTCCTAGAGCTATCGTTGGACAAGAATTTAACAAACATACTTTTTATTACAAAACCTGACTCGGTAGGCACCAAGGACGTTATATGTCCTTGCTTGCGATGTTGCCAAGCCGCTAAAAGGAATCTAATAGAAAATGAAAAAGTAAATTCAGCTTTATGACTGATGAGCGAGGACTCGTATTGTTTGTGCGATGCTAAAAGAGACAGACAGCGTCCAAACATTACGTGCGACGTTGCTCTTCGCTTCGCTGTGTCGCGCGAGTTAATAATTTAAAAGAACTGGAGGCGTTAAAAAAAGAATTTATTGCAAGTACAACTTAAGCTTATTTACAGAGCAGAGTCGGAGATAAAATGAACATTGGTTTTGGCATGCAGGCCGCTTTTATACTATTTTACTTATCAGCTAGTTCAACATGCATGTTATTATCTACCCTTAACTAATGGTGTGCCATTAATATCGAATGACAGTTTCCTGAGGGTTATCTTGTGTGACCTCTTCCAGGAATGTGGATTTTTAAGTCATCCCTTATCTTATCATGCGATGATATGTTAATCGTAATGAATAATAGTGTCGCAAGCGTTATCTCTCATGCCCTCTTCCAGGGATGAGGGTTTTACGTTATCTGCAGCTTTATCATGTGCTTTTCTCTCCTCCCCCAGTGTTAAGTATCTTCGTATCTTCTTCTGAAGAACGCAGAAAACGATAATCAAAGTTGTTATTAGTCCAGCTGTGATATATCATCCTGTGTATAACGTTTCCACTTTATTATCTACTAATTCATGTCGTCGTAAGAGCTTGATTTGTTCTTGCACTTCTTCATTACTGTTAGGTAATGATATGGGATAATTATTCATAATCTCTGTTGTTTCCAATTGGTAAATTTGTAACTCTGTTTTGGCGTCTTGCTGGAAGCACTCGGTATTATCTTCTAAGTAAGAGCCAAACAGAGAATTCCTTTCTGACGTACATCGATCTTCAATAGACTTTTCCTTGTTTGTGTATTGGTAATATAGGTTGTTATTAATTTTTCTTGAGTAAGTACCAGGGCAGAATACTAACAATTGTTTACATTCGTTCTTTTGTTTGAAGATACTTCGTTTGATGCAGTCATCTGTCACATCGATGGTGCAAATCCGTTTACATTCTTTAGCTTTATACACTTGGTTATTTCTAATGAGGTAATGGCCAAGCATGAGGTTGGGAATATAACAATTTTCATCTACTTTGTTTATTATAGGTAATAAGTATTCTAAGTAATAAAAGTCTTTGGAAATTATAGGAATAGGAAGTTGAAATAACGTGATGTTTGATTCTATTATAACGTGAGGAGTAATTTGGGCTTCTAGTTTTAAGGGGTCTTTTAATACATTTATTGAAGCAGGTATTTGTTTTAAACTATCCATTAAGTGCAGTTGGTCAATGATCGAAGGGTGTAATATATTGTGTTGCGCAAATACACATGATTCAGTAATTCTGTAACACATATCTTTGAGACTTTTAAGGCTAAATAATAATTCATTGACAATTGTATCTCTTGACGTGTTTTTATTAAATTGATTTACGAAAATATTAATATATTCGGAAACATTCTGAATTCTTTTGTTAATATTATCCATAATATCCGTGGTTATGCTAAACTTCTTATCAATATTAACTAAATTGTTATTATTAAGGTTGCCGGTGATTGCTTTCATTATTGAGCCTAGTGCATTTATCAAACCTCTCTTATTCCGCTGGGGCTTTTGTAATCTATAAATGCAGTGATATCATTGTTCTTTTACGTACGTAATACGATGTTTCTGCATATTTGGATTAATTTTAAGGTTTTCAATTAAAACTTGGAGTTTATAATATTCTTCGTACAACGGTTGAAGGATTATTGGATGTATTAACGTCCATTCGTCTTCCTGGATCCAAGCTTTGTCTTACTTGATACTTACAATTTGTCCGTTTAAGGGGGTGAGACGTCCGTAGCATCTGGAATTTTTATTTCGCTTATGTGAATTTGTCGGTCTTTATTATAAGTAGAATATACAGCTTTATTTCTAGGTAAAACTTCTTTAACTGTATAGGGTCCTCTAAAAGCGTTTTTATTTTTTCCTCTGTCGTGTTTTTGAATAAAAAAATTTAATCCTACTCTTAATTCGGGTATATTAGGTTGTCGCATTTTATTTTGTCTAGCGTGGATCTTATCTTTTACTGTCTGGATTTTATTTTTATTTCGTTTAAATAGTCATATGTGATTGTGTCTTGAATAGGTAAGTTAATTTCTCGTAAGAAATGAAGTTCGTTCGGAGTTTTGTTTGTCGTACTATGAATGGTGGAATTGTTGGCAAAAAGTGCTAAAGGAACATCAACTTTACTGATAACTTCTTTCTGAGTAAGTCTTTCTATGATCTTTCTATGATAGTAGAATGTAATCGTTCGACATCAGCGTGTGAAGTATGATGTTGAGGCGTGAAGGTGTATTGTTCTATATTCATCATATTAAAAAACTGTTTAATGTCTTCGCTTTGAAAAACTGATTTATTATCTATAGATATAATTCGTGGTTTCCCTAATAACATGAATAATTTGGTTAGCTCATCGATTATCTTTAAACCGGTGTTTTCTGTTAGGGGAATCATGAAAGCCCATTTAGAGAATAAATTTATTCCTGTTAAATACTTATTTTTGTCGTAATTAAAGGTGTCAAGTTGCCATTTTTCCATTGGTTTATCAAACGTGGGTGTTTTTTCCATAGGGGGATTTATCGGTTTCCTATCATACTTCACTTTATTACAAGTGGTGCATCGCTTAAGAAAGTTACTGGTGTGTTGCTTTAAATTGTCCACATAATATTCTTTAGATATTTCCTTACATAATGCTGGGTTTCCTAAGTGTCTGTGCAAGTGTTCGTGGGTTTGTCTAATAATTTTATATACTTCTTCGGCTTGGGTTATTTCTTTGCGGATACTTTTAAACCATACGATCTCTAACGAATTTGTGTTAAAGTTTTTTCTATAAACTTCGGATAACCTTTGACCTAAGTCTGTTTCACAGATAATGGCATACCTTTTTTGTCCGCAATATTCGATAAGAAACTTTTTAAAGTCATTTGGTTCTTGAAGGCTCAGATGATATTCGTAAGTACCACGAGTTTTTAGTTCGGGTTTAACAGCGTATGTTCCGAGGGTGACAAAGATACGGTTCATTCGACGTGGCGGGTGTTCATGTCTGATAACAAATCCTGAACTAGAATCGTCATAATTAAATAATCCATTACTTAATGATTATTACAATAAATATGTAAAACTATTAAAGAATATAGTAATAACATCAAAAAAGAACTTAAATATTAAAAAAAATAAATATTCAAAAAACGTAACGAAATCTATGTGGCAAATAATTAAACAACGTACAAATAAAATAAAGAAGCAATGCCACAAGAATATATAGGTTTAAAAACGGAAACAAGCAATATAACTGACCCTTACATAATTTCAAACATGCTAAATAAATATTTTGTTTCAGTGGGTAACAATAATAACAAACCAGATCCTGAAGGGCGCCCTTCTCTAAGTTATACTGAAAAAAGTATGTTCCTAAACCCAGTTACGGAAGTTGAAGTTCTTTCTATCTTAAAGTCATTGAAAAATAAAACTAGTTTTGGAATAGACGAATTTCCGCCGTCATTAATAAAACAATGTAAAGAGGAGCTCGTTGAACCCTTAACTTATCTAATTAACCAATCTTTTAGAGAAGCAGCGTTTCCAAAATTATTAAAAACTACAGTTATCAAACCTGTACCTAAACAACGTAACGCAAATGAACCGCAACATTTTCGACCTATTGCACTACTATCTACATTTTCCAAAGTATTTGAGTCCGCTATGGCGATGCGTCTAACATCCTTTTGTGAAAAATTTGAAATTTTTAATAACTGTCAACATGGCTTTAGGAAGCGTAGATCTATTATTACTGCCCTTTATGAGTATTTTAATGAAATATTTTCAATAATTTACGAACAGAAATATGCTGTAGGAGTATTGCTTGACATGAGCAAAGCGTATGATCGAGTTTCTCATAAAATACTTTTAAAGAAACTTCACTCTATAGGGGTAAGGGGGATAGCACACCAGTGGTTAGCATCATACTTGGAAGATAGGGAACAATTTGTACAAGTCAACTATTATAATTCTAAAAATAACATATTAAGTAAAATTATATCAGAAACAGATAGGATACAGAGATCAATTCCACAAGGTAGCATTCTTGGATGCATTTTATTTCTAATTTATATTAATGATATATCATTCTGTATAAAGGATAAAACTGTCATTTATGCGGGTGATATCTCTGTTGTAATGCCCTGCAAATCTAGCAACGAACTGCAAGAAAAGCTAGAATACAATATGGGCGAGATAATTAAATGGTTAAACGAGCATAATTTGGAAATTAACTTTAAAAAAACTAAATTGATACAATTTAAACCTAGACATAAAAAACCTATTGAAACTAAACCTATCGTCCAAAACAGTAAATTAGATTTTGTTACCTCTTGCACATTACTAGGAATAGAAATAGATTGTAATATAAATTGGAAGCCACATATTGATAGAGTAGTATCCAAGTTATCTAGATTCACTTATGCCCTCTACGAGTTAAAGAAAAGTACAGATTTAATATCAGCAAAAAGCGCTTATTATGCTTACGCAAACTCATGGCTAAGTTACGGAATTATCTTATGGGGTAATAGTACCGACATAAATAAACTATTTGTATTACAAAAGCGATGTATACGTATATTGTTGAATATTACAGACATGGAAAGCTGTAGACCACATTTCATAAAACTAAAGATACTTACTCTTCCATGTATATATATATTTGAAATTAGTAAAATGGTGCGCAAAAATAGACATTTATATAAACATATTAGTGATACATATTTTCAAACACGTAATTTAAGAAATAGAAATAAATTGGCAATACCGTTTAGTAAATTACATCTGGTAAGCTCAGGAACATACCATATGTCTGTTAAAATATACATATAATAAAATACCGAATCATATAAAAAACATTGAAAAAGATTGTGCATTTAATAATAATTTAAAACAATTTCTTATAGATAAGTGTTATTATGATTTGAAGGAGTTCTTAAATGATAAATTTTAATGATACCTAATAATCTGTATTGTTTTTTGTGTGTGTATGACATTATAAATTTTGTATATGACGTTATAATTAATGATGTTTGACTAATTGATTTGATTTTTTTATGACGTAAATTTGTTGACCTAAACCGAAATTATTAAACTAAATTATAATGAATATTATGTGAAAGAATTTTGAATGGATTATTACTTTGAATGTTATTGTTACTTGTTTATTTATTTTTTGATTTGATTGACATACATCTCTTGACCTAACCCTAAATGTATTTTATAATTGCTTAAAGTATTATATGAATTAATTTTAAAATTATATTTTTTATTAACTTATTTAAATTTTCTATCTATCTAAAATATTATCCTATTGTAATTTTATCAAATTTTAAATTAATATTTGCACACATTTATTATAATTTGCAATGCTCTTGCAGGGCTCATGTTTGCGAGCTGTTATTAAATTTAAGAACTAAATGTAACCAACATGAAGCAATAAATATTATGACTATGACTATGACTGTTAGAGCCTGTATGATACTAAGTGCTGTGCCGTCTGTTAAATGGTATGCTTGACCAGAGGCGGCTCTAGCCCTTGTGGCGCCAGTGTGCCACCAGTACTCTGGCACCCCCTAGTAGGCGCGGGGTCAAAATTGAATACCTACAGTTATATTTTCATAAAAAAATCGAGTGCAAATTACAAAAATAAAAAATCACAACTTTGTAGTTCTTTTAATTTAAAACTATAATATCTTACAGGACCCTCGTACACACAAATATACACACAAACAAATGTTTTTACAAAAAAAATACTTTTCGTACTTTTGCATTAGCGAAATCTTTAACAATGTCACTGACTTCAATTTTGATTTCATGTTCAATACTTATTAACGATAAAGGAGATTGCTCAGCTTCGAGTTCGTTTATAAAAAAGAGAGGGCGCTACTGTACAGCGTAAACATTAGCTCAGTGCAGATAATTTATTTTAATATTATAAAAGTGCTTATTTTATGGTAAAAATACTTCTACAGTGCAGTAAATTAGTTAAATTGTTTGGAAAAGTGTTTGCAAAGTGATCAAAACAGCAGTTAAAAAGTATTAATAGGAAAACAGTGATCGATGGATTGTGAATAGTCTTTAATCGGAATACCTTCAATTGATGCCTAACACAGTGATTAAAAAGTTACTATATTACAATAAGTCGATTCACCTTAATATTGACTGAAGTTAAAATAAAGTATTAAAAGTGCATTAAGGTTAATAAATATAAAATAAGAAATCTGCTATAAAAATATAAATCGCGCACCTACTGAGATATTTAACGCCATCTATGGTCATTTATTGCTACTAGCTAGCGAAGACAAGAATTTAAGTAAAGGTTCTTGTTTGGATCTAAAAATAGAAAGCAGAAGGAGTAAAAAACTACAGAGGTCACACTTTTGTTGTTGATATTTGTCTTGTTTATATTTATTTTGTAAACAATGTCTACTGTATGCGAGAGTTGTCAAGAAAAATTACCTAAAAGGGAGTATCTTCGTTGTGTTCTTTGTAATAGCACATACGATTTAGATTGTGCAAATGTATCTGTACAGCGATTTTACAACACGATGACTGCTGATCACAAAAAAATGTGGAAATGCCCTGCTTGCCATTGCAAAATACCTAAAACAGGGAACATTCATACACCGGTACGTCAAAATGAGTCGGAAAAAACACAGTATACAGCGAATGAATTAGATTATATCACTGTGAGGAAAACTACAACTGGGAGAAATGAAACACTTAGTTCTGAAGACTTGAGCATTCTTGGCGAAACAATTGATAATGAAAATACGAATACCATTATAACTAACGAAACCTCTTCAATATTGCGAAATTTAGGTGATATTATAAAACACAAATTGGAAGAAAATAATACAAACATATTATTACAGCTACAAACTATTATACAGACAGAAATAGGCCTGGCAATTAAGGATATACGTGACGAATTGAAAAATGAAACAAAATACTTAAAGGAACAAAATGAAACTAGAAAAATAGACATGGAGAATATAAAACAAGAAATAGAAAAATTACAACAGGAAAATTATATTATCAGAAAGGAGATAAAAGAAATGGAATCAAGGATTTTATCAGCCGAGAAAAATTTCAACCCTGAGCTAAATCTCAAAAAAATTGTTCTTTTCGGATTCCCCGAATATTATCACGAAACAGAATATGAATTATACAATAGATTAAATGGATTATTTCAAGAATTTTTACAAGTTGATTTATTAGGCTATATTGAACAAACCTACAGAATTGGAAAATACAAAGGGCAAGGAAATAGACCCCTAGTGATTGAACTAATTAGTAAAAGAATGGTAAAATATTTATTAGAAAATAACAGTTGCTTCAATAGGACAGGATTGTCAATTTCTGAATTTATGGACAAAAATACTCGCTTGCAAAGGAAAAATATGCGAGAGGAAATGTTGCTAGCTCGAAAAAATGGTTTTTATGCAGTTATTCGTAACAATAAATTATACATAGAAGGAGAAAAAATTAACATGAAAAATAAAACATTAAATAGTACAGATAACACACAAAATAAAGACTTTGTGAACTTATCAAGTAGTAATCAAGTAGGCGAGAAAACGGATGGAAAAAATCACAACTTTCGAAACTACAGAACCACCATTTAAAATTCTTTATCAAAACATGCAAAGTTTATATAATAAACGAGATATTTTGGAATCATTCCTAGAGCAAAATCCGTCACACCATGCATTATGTATTTCTGAAACATGGCTTTCACAGGAAAAACTTCAGATGGTTCAAATTGATGGATATAAAATAGCTGCCTCATTTTCCAGAAAACATAGAATAGGAGGAGGTGTTTGCGTCCTACTGCAAGAGCATATTGAGTCTATTGAGAATAATGATATAAAGAAAATGTCAATTGAGTATATGCTGGAGGTCTGTGCAATCGAGCTAGTTAAAGAAAATATACTTTTAATTGTAATGTACTGGAACAGACGGGAGGAGGTCTTATTTTATAGCCGATTAAATAAAATTCTGAATTATGTAAATAGCAAATATACAAAATACAAAGTAATAATAGGTGGGGATTTTAACATTAACTTATTAGATCGTAACAAAAAGGCATTAGAATTCTTAAACTTTATGTTAGAATTTAAATTTACTCAACATATTAAGGAACCGACACATTTTACACCAACATCTTCAACATGTATAGACCACATCTTTACCAATTTTGATAGTAAGCACATAAAAACCTCGGTGGAGGCTTTGGGTTTTTCATATCACTCAGGTATATACGTTGAACTCACGATACCTAAACAAGTAAAGGACAGCACTTGGTATGTAGAAAAGCGAATATATAATAAAAAAGCAATCACAGAATATAAAGAAAAATTACAGTTAGTTGATTGGAATAAAATAATTATTAAAAATAAAAATATAAATGAAAATTATGCTGCATTTAACAATACATTATCAGAAATACTAAATCAATATATCCCTAAAAGAAAATTTAAAGTCATAAAAAATAAAAAAGTCTGGTTAACAATAGGAATAAAAAAATCATGTCAACATAAAAGGCTACTTAAAATATTTAACACTAAATCTAATAATCCTATATTAAGAACACATTATAAAAAATATATAAAAATACTTAAAAAATCTATAATATGTGCAAAAAAGTTACACTTTATAAACAGAATGAAACAATCTAATAATAAAGTTAAAACTATGTGGAGTATAGTGAATGAAACGACAAACAAGAAAAATATTAAAGATAAATGTAATATAAAACTAAATTATAACAATATAATGTATTCCGAACCTAAATCCATTGCAAATATTTTTAATAACTTCTTTTCTTCCGTTGGTGAATCAACTTTGTCGACTGATAGCGGCTGTGGTACTCACGTGCTCAACCCTACGCTTAACACCATGTTTCTAAGCCCAGTGGAACCTTACGAAGTAAGGAAAATCATTAGGAATTTAAAAAATAAAAATAGCTATGGATTTGATGAATTTCCGCCCCGCTTAATCAAGGAATGTGCCGATCAGTTAACTTTGCCATTTACAATGTTGATTAATCAGTCCTTCAAAGAAGGTGTTTTCCCTACATTACTAAAAACAACAATTATCAAGCCTATCCATAAGAAAAATGACAAATCAAATCCTAACAATTACCGTCCCATCGCCTTGCTGTCTACTTCGTCAAAGATATTTGAAAAAGCAATGAATGATCGTGTTATTAAGTTCTGCGAAAAGTTTGAAATCTTCGATGAAAGCCAGAATGGCTTTAGGAAGAAACGGTCTACAGTTTTGGCTGTTTATAAATATGTTCAGCAAATAATTAAAGTAATAGAAGATAAAAAATATGCTATTGGAATTCTATTGGATATGTCGAAAGCATATGATAGTGTTAATCATAAAATACTACTTAATAAATTATACGGAATAGGCATTCGCGGAACAGCGCACAATTGGTTTAAAAGTTATTTGCAAAACCGTCAGCAATTTGTTGAAATAGAATATTTTGATCATATACACAAAGAAATAATAAAGGTTCTCTCTGAAAGTAAAACTATAAACGCTTCCATTCCTCAGGGGAGCGTCATCGGATGTCTCCTTTTTCTAATTTATATCAATGACCTCCCTAAAACAATAGAGGAACCGTGTGTCCTCTTTGCGGACGATATTTCTCTTCTCACATCTTGTAAAAACAACAACAACTTACAAACCAAATTAAATTTAATAATGACCCAGACTTTTAACTGGTTAAACAAACATAACCTTAGAATAAACTTTGATAAAACTAAATTAATAACCTTTCACCCGCGTCAAAAATTACCGCTAAAATTCTGTTATAGTTTTCAAAACAAAAATATCGAATGTGTGAATGATTTTTCATTACTGGGTATAACTATAGACACTAACTTAAATTGGAAATCTCACATCCAGATGTTAAAAAATAAATTATCTAGTTTTACATATGCACTTCGAGAGGTCAAAAAAACAACAGATCTAAAGACTGCTCTTATCACATATTATGCTTATGCCAATGCCTGGTTTACCTATGGAATCATCTTGTGGGGGAACAGTACGGACGTATCCTCTTTATTCACACTACAAAAGAAACTTATTCGTATTATTGTTAATATTAACCAAACTGAAAGTTGTAAACCTTACTTCCAAAAATATGAAATTCTCTCTTTACCAAGCATTTATATATTTGAGATTTGTAAATTTGTAAAAAAATACTCAATTTTTTTTACTAGAAGAGAAAACATTCCTTCAAAATATACATCGAGACACAAGAAAAACCTAATGGTTCCAACTACTCGCCTTAAATTATGCTCATCGAGCACTTATAATATGTCTATAACAATCTATAATAAATTACCTGAAAATTTAAAAAATGAAGAAAATTATAATGTTTTTATTAAAAAAATTAAGTTAACGTTATTGAATAAATGCTATTATAGCCTCCAGGAATACCTAAATGATAAAACTACTATGGAATAAATGTAACAAATACAATATTATTTTTATTATAAAAAGATATAATACAATACTTACATAATTAATAATTGTACATAAATCATAAATCTAATTATACAATATCTTATTGGAGTAGTATGAATAAATAATTTTTATGGGTTTTAATTCATTGGATATAACAAATTATATCACAATAAGGAATTATGAATAAGACGTCCTCTCCTCTTGCAATTGCGATACCCTACACTACAGGGTCCATAATGCACTTTTGTCTATATGTTACCACCTTTGTATCTCCATTATGGTCTGCAATAAATGAATTGAATTGAATTGAATTGAATTGAAAATAAAGCGTTCTGATTAGCCGACGACAAATACCCGTTGACCAATAGCGTTCGAACTAGATTACACGGCAAGGCATTGAGTTGCCATCATAGAAAATTCAAATTTTGCCAATTTAAAAATATATTCATACCGATTTTCTACGACCTACTACACTAACCCTAACAATCAGCCGTCCTGAAATCCTGAGCGACCCCGCACACGACCCCAAGTGGCACCCTAACAATCGGAGATATGATCAGTTGCACGACCTTCGTTAAGAAATAAGGTAACCAAATTACATTATAACAATGCACTAATGTATAACAATTTACTGAAGTAAGTAAGATTTACGTATTACAACATGATGTTTGAAATTAATTATAACTTATATAAAATACACTATACAAAAAGCAACACATTTAGCTAATAGTAAAAACATATATATTAACAATAGTGTAAGTAGTTTTATTAATCTGATCAAAAACTTAGCGACAGTAGATACATTTTTATAATTATATACAAAAAAAAATATGGTAACGAAAAGTTGGTATTTTTATTTGTATTTTACAAAATACATCGAAAAATTACTCTAATACTTATGAATTAACGATAAAGGAAGATTGTTTGAAAATACTAGACATAAAAGACAATACTAGACATGAAAGAGTAGTTTTAGGTATTCCAAGGATCGATTACTTGAAATACCGCTAAAATTCATATAAACCTATCCCAACGATCGATTACGTGGGGATATCTACAGCTTATTTACGCGTGGAAAACATCCTAATCCCAGACTCGATTATGGGGAAATATTAAAAATTGATTCCTCAATTGGTATTCTAGTTACCCAACAATCGATTATGGGTAGTCTGTAAGCGCCTGCCTCTAAGAACTCGATTACTTAGAACAGCAGTGACGTAGTTTGCATCAAACACGAACCGGTCGATTCTCGTATTTGATCTGCAACAAAACATCAGCTTGTAGAAATTTGCTTTTATAAGAGACCTTATAAATAGTTTATTTAATCAGTCAATCACGTCCGCAATTTTTTTTTTTTTTTATAGTTAGGTCCGACAAATGACTCCACCCCACCTGATGTAAAGTGAAGGTGAAGTCCAGACGCGAAGATAGCTGATACAGCAGTTCTACCTGCCACACCAGCCATCCTCACCCTGCCGGCCTGCATGTTGCTTCTTCACGCCTCTTTTAAAGGATCCCAGGTTGTAAGAGGGAGGGAACACGTGAGCGGGCAGAGCATTCCATTTACGGATAGTGCGACAAAGAAATGAGTCACCAAATTTCTTTGTACGCGTTGGAATTGTGGCCACAGTAAGACGGTGACAACGTAGGCCAGCGCGCATGGTCCTCTGAAGGAAAGGGGAAGGTGGGATAAGAGAGAATAACTCCTCAGAACACTCGCCGTGGTACAAACGATATCTTACTTGTTGCTATTATCCGATAAATTACTATTGTCACCATTACATTGGGGGTCAGAATTGCAATTATCAAGCTCTAATGTGGAAACATGAATCCACGGCATCATGCGGTCCGCGGCAATTGTAGCCGGACGTTTCTTTTGGTTACTCATACCCGGAATAGGAGCTAGCCTATATCTCTCTCTACCTAACACTTGAGATACACGATTTGGGCAGACAAACGTAGGCATAAGTTTCTTACTCTGTCCATCATTACTGAAACAAGTTTTAGTTATTTTGACTAAATCGCCTATACTATATGTACAGTGGGGGTCACGGCCGCCTGTACACTTCAAAAAATCATTCCTGTGCAAGCGCTAGAAGGGTGATTTTACGGGCCCATCCTGATTGGTCGTAGTATTTTACTATAACCAATTAGCATAGCGCTGCACTGGGTCCAGTTGGAATGATGCAACAACAATGTTTATTTGTTTACTTTCGTCGCTTTTTGTATTTCGCTTATTGTTGACGCTTCTTGGATTGTTCGATTTACGTTTGACCCCCGCATTATTTTTGGACTGATACCTGTTTTTACTTGACGATGGTGCTAGAAACAGGACATTTGTTTGCATAACGTGACCTTGGCGAGAATTTGGACCATGTCTTAGTGGACATTTGGACTATGTTCTCTCTATACAAGAGAGGAGTCGCATAATAGCTTTGCACGAAGAAGGGCTGATTAGATTAGCCAAATCTCCAGAGAGCTCGAATTAACGGTAAGAAAACGTATTAATAAACTACTGTTAATTTTTCTAATAGATTGCTGATATTATTTTATTTATAGAAATATATTTTTATACACGGTGTTTCAAAATAACCCAAAAAAAAAAAATATTTATCGAAAAATCATAATTAAAATGTCCCATCTCTAGTAATCAGCCGCTAATGTCATTCAACCCAAAATTGTCATTTAAATCATAGATTATCAATTTTCAGACTTGTTGAATTTGCTAAACATTTGTACCTTCGCTTCCATAACAGGTGTAAAAAATAAAAAAAGTTTATAAAAGTGAACCCCACCAGGGAAAAAAATCAAAAAAGAAAGGAATGATCAATTACAAGACTCCTCCTATTTATTAAAGTCTGTTAAAAAGCTTGTGTTGTCCAGGTAATTGTAAACAATCAATAGACACCTTGTTAATTAAAATAAGATGAAATCGTTAAGCGGTACGTTTTAATACGTAAATTTACACATACAGTTATGTATGTATTTAAGTGTGATCCTTCCCCTGTATGTATGTACATAGAATGGTAAAATGATATCCCTTCCTTTTGGCTTCGTCGTCGTAAGTCACAATTTTAATCGATTTCATTCCTCTCTCTACTTTTTTCCGTAGTCGGGTTACAGTACAGATTTAAAACATTTTTTGCTTGTTGATAATGTATTTTTTTTATTTTATTCCAATTAATTGTTAGTAATATTAAGTTAGCTTATTACATAACTACCTTTAAACCAATGGCATAGTAATCGTATTCAACGTTGAATTGCATGATTATGTCTAATTAGACACATCTGCTACCATTTAGTCTTTGAAAACACCAGGCAAACAGCCGAATTTAGCACTTTTTGAAAAAATACACTTTGGGTTCCGCATGCATTTTTTTTGTTTTAAATTTTCTAAATAGAGTCTTCAAATACAGTGGCGGGGGGTGGTACATAATTTAATGACAAGGCGCCGTGATGAAGTAAATTGTTTAAGTGGTTTTGTACACAATCTTGAAATGTACATAACCTAGTACTTAATTTTTATTCACCAACCGTGTACCTACTTGACATTTAATGTAATGTTTTAATATCATTTTCCTTACTTGTAATACTTGGGATAACATGAAGCATGAGGTCGTTGCTAACTCTGTAATAGTTATTTATAATATTTAGGGATGTCGAAAGTTGAAAAAAATATCGATATATCGATACATCGATATTTTAAAAAATATCAATATCGGCTTCGATATATCGCGAAAAAAACATCGATATATCGATATGTCGGACCAATTTTCCCAAAAATATATTTAGGTCAGCAATAATAACAATACAAATTATAATTAAAGAAAGAATTATCAAAGTACCAAATTGCCGCTACACTACATGACAGTACAATATCTCACGAAAGATGACACGCGGAATAATAATGGAACGAAAATTATCTCCCTAAAAATAGACCCTATTTTCGAATGATGAAAATGATTGGAGGGCCTCCTTACGTGGCATCTTTCGTAAAGAACACTAGACAGTCACACACTTCCACAGAATATAATTGAATTCAGCACAACCAATTCACCAGCGAAACAGATTTACAAATCATAGAAAATACTAAATACAGCACAAATCATAGATATGTTGAATATCATTAATCTGAGCTTCAGTTACGATTTTTCCAGATACGAATTTAGTTAGATCGTGATATGCCGCTAATAATTAAAAAAAAAAATCGTTTTTGATACGAATTTCGATATTGGTTATTTTGTATCGATGTATCGATATATCGAATCAAAATATATCGGCTAAAAATATCGATATATCGAACAAAAAATATCGATATATCGATACATCGATATATTTTCAGCAAGCCTAATAATATTAGTGCGGTAAGTTGGTTATTACAAACGAGTAGACACTCTTTTTCTTTTTAGTGTTAAAGTGAGACAAAGGTATTTGTTTCTTAGGTTTTCACGCACATCACTCATTAAATAAAACTAGTTTTTACGGGTTAATACACGAAAACTTTATTTATTTATTGACGTTTCGTAGTCTTTACAGGCTACGTCGTCAGACAAAGGTATGATGAAAGCGCTTTCAAGGAGGTTCGACGAAATTAAACGTAAAGGATACTCACGGCGCCATGTATGGGAGCGTGCGGTAAAATGTTTTACCGTACGCTTCGTTGTATGGCCCTTAATTTTGAACTTTCGACCAATGTATACAACCTCCGTAAATGCATTTGAGCAAATGTATTGAAAAGAAATAACAGCTTTCTCTAAGAACTCATTGTTTTAGTACCGAAGCCCAAGAGCGAATTTTGACAGCTCCGTAATCGTATCTTCATGGTTAAATTTTGAATGGAAAAAGCCAGTTGGTTCTTACGTCCGGCAGGGGCGCTGCTTAGTTTTCATAGAAACTTCGACGATGCAATACGATTACGGAACTGTCAAAATTCGTGCAGGGGCCTTCGTTGTAGTCTTTTAGGAAATTCACAGTAGGGAGTTAAAACCATAACCTGAGTATTCGAAAAAGGAAATTCGTTTTAAATCACGCAGTGCGTAACCGATTTCTTTTAAGCTGTGCAAATAAATGATGAGGAGCTCGATGGCGCAAGTGGTTATTACGTTCGGCTGCGATCGTTAAAGTTAAGCAACTTTCGCAGTGGTCGGTCATTCAATGGGTGACCATAAATCTTCTATCTCGAGTTCCTCCTTTCATAGGGAAGACCTGTACCCCAGTAGTGGGGACATTAATAGGCTGGTAATGATAATGATGATGTGCAGATAAATACCATTTTTGTCGAGGAAAAATCCTTAGGCGCCGTACCGAATTCATTCAAGTTGAATAAGCGTAATTTTTAGCACAATGTAAAGCGTAAAATAATGATCTTAAATTGTCCTTACTACAAAGATAGTGTTGACGCACGTACTCTCAACGTGCGGTCGACGGGTCCACCTACCAAGAAAAGCAGGTGGAAGTCTTCGCATTTGGATTTTCTTACACATGAACCTAGTTATAAAGTGTGCTTTGATTATTTATTTGTCAGTCAAAAATAAATGTGAAAGTTTATGTAAGTACTAGGAGCTCAAAGGAGATTCAGTAAATTTCGATCTTTAATTCTTCCGACGAAACCCTAAAACGTAAAAATTTAAAGTTACGTGGCATTGGTCAACAACATTTTATTTTTGAAGTTATACTTCTTTAGGCGCGTTATGAAAAAATGATGAGAGTGAAATTTTAAGATGCGCGCGCATCACTGTAACGCAAAATTTTAACAGCATGAAGTTGGTCGCTTTAGCGACCAACTTCATGCTGTTACTTTTGTGTTTACCGCACATTAAGAAAATCTACCAACAAAATAGAATCTCTATTTAGTGGGTGCTAACGACTGCATTGTGAAGGCCTATCAAAAGTATTTATTAATCTGGAACAACGGAACCAAAGCGCGATTCAGGAGACTACAGCGCCATCTCTTGACCATTGGTGTAGTAGAACCAAAAACCACATCTTTATTTTTTGTAATAAAGTAACAGTTATAGGTATTCATATTTATAATATCAAAAGTATTTATTAATCTGGAACAACGGAACCAAAGCGCGATTCAGGAGATTACAGCGCCATCTCTTGACCATTGGTGTAGTAGAACCAAAAACCACATCTTTATTTTTTGTAATAAAGTAACAGTTATAGGTATTCATATTTATAATATTTATCCACATGTTTCTAGTTTGTATATTCGGAATACGGAGTTTCATACAAGTGCAAATCACATATGTTCTAATAAATTATATTCAGTAGCGATTTTAATTGAATATTTTGATTATTTATTTATTTTTTCAAATTAAAACTGAACTTTATTGACTGTGTCCTTTTCCAGACTTTTTATTAATTTATTGTAATTAATTATTTGCATGCAATTAAAAACTAATTTTAAACGATGCCAAAGAAGGATAACTTCTCACGCGCCTACATAAGTACACGCACCCATTTTTTTTATTGGCCTATTTAAAAAAACAAAGAATACTACGACTACCTATCCGCCTAACTGTTGATTAGGTTGTTTTGTTTACAACCAATACTTGGTTAAGTTTTAGGTGCTAATTTTGCAACCTTTTTTTTTGTCAAATTCACAAAACTTGCGCGCGCTCAAATTTTAGGTATAGCGGCTTCCCGCTTTGTGGTTATTTCATTAGATCGTTGTTTCAGTCCATCGAAAGTGTTTCAGTGCGATAGTTGTGATTTGTCATTTTCTTGTTTTCTTGTTTTCGTAGTTTTTAATAAGCATTAAGTGAATAAAAATGAATCGTTATTCCAACTCAGAATATTACGAAATGATGTTATGCGTAGGTCATGAAGATGGAAATTTAAATCGTGCTCGTGAACTGTATCGACAACGTTTTCTCGATGGTAGACCACCTACTGAACAACGACGGTTACCATCTTATCAATGTTTTTTAGATATGACCAGACGCTTGCACTCTACTGGTTCATTTCACCGTTCTCCTGGTAGTGGACGTCCGTGTTCTGTTGATCCCAGGCAGGTAGAGGAGGTCTTGCGTCATTTTGAAGAGGAGCCAACCGCTTTTACGAGAAGAGCCGCGGCAAGATTCGGCATGAGACACGTTGCTGTTTGGCGAATTCTGCGTGACGATGGTCAGCATCCGTACCACTGCCGCCGCACGCAAGAGCTGACACCAGCTGATTTTACGCCAAGGGTAAACTTCTGCGAGGGGTACCTCAGGCAGTTAGAAGCGAACCCTAGTTACGCGAACTGTGTTCTTTGGACGGATGAGGCAACTTTTACAAGATCGGGAGTTGCGAACGTTCACAACGATCACGTCTGGGCTCGGGTAAATCCACGTGTTTCACGACAGGGCAGATTCCAACATCAGTGGCGGCTAAATGTGTGGGCTGGTATTTATGACGGCCATGTCATTGGTCCCGTGATTTTGCCCTCGCGTCTGAACGGTGCCACCGTACCTTATTTTTCTACAAACGGAACTCGAAGATGCTATAGACGATTTTCCAGTGGTAGACCGGGAGTATTTTGAAAATCTTACCAACATGGTGTTTCAACATGACGGGGCGCCGGCGCACTTTGCACACCAGGTTAGAGAGTACCTCAATGCTAGATTCCCTCGAGGTTGGATTGGTCGGGGAGGACCGGTTCAATGGCCTGCTCGTTCTCCAGACCTCACGCCGTTGGACTTTTTCTTGTGGGGTTACGTGAAGGACAGGGTGTACTTCACTGATTGTCCAACACTTGGAGAAATGGAGCAACGAGTAAGATCGGTGTTCGCGTCAATTACACCAACGATGTTGAGAAATGCGACCCAAGTCGTGTCCCGACGGGCATCGCTGTGTATTCAGCAAGGGGGGAGCTCATTTTGAACCGCTCCTCTAAGACTCTGAAGTTATGTGTTGTGTTAGCTCCTCTAAGTTGTTGTTAAGTGAGTGTGTCACAAGTGTTTCGAGTTCCGGACCTGATATGATATCAGGTTATTTTCACGAAAGAATAAGTGGTGAGCTGATTTTCTGTTATACCTACTTTTACCTAGAAATAACACTTAAAATTATTAATCTAAATCTTGTGTGCAATTACCTAGATAGGTACGAATTGAGGTCGTTCCTTATTATTTATTTTTGATTTCTAAGTTGACTCTAAACTTGATTTTTACTTTGAATTATTAATTGAATTAAGTAAGCTAATCCATCTTTTATCCTACTAAAATAAACACTGGGTTTGAATATTATTATTAGTTGAATAAAAAATAGCTAGATGAGGTACGTACTGATACTGGATACCAGGAGTAGACATTCATTTAAGTTAGTAGGAGGTAATACTACTCCTGGTAAGGGTAATGAACTTTTAAAAGAGTTGCGCTGCAATGTCGATAATTTTATTTTTTTATGAAGAATAATTAAAGTTTCGGCAAATAATAATATTAAGCTACGGTCGCCATATATTGGCAATGAGCTCTATGTGGACCCTTCAACACCCTTTTCGCTTTATTTGTATTTTTGAAACACCGTGTAGATAGACAATATAATGAGTGATATTGAGAAATATTTAGCTATCCAAAAAGTAACTTGTTTTACAAACTGTCGTTTTAAATTCAACGATAAACTTAAAAACCGGCCAAGTGCTAGTTGGACTCTTGAAAGAAGTGTTCCGTGCCATTATTTATACAACATTAGACACTATATTATAATATCGAGCAAAAAACGGCAAAAACACGTCTGTTTCATGGGAGCCCCCTTAAATATTATTTTAATTTGAAAGTGAATATGCAACTAAATATTTTGTGAATATTTCAAGCGTCTATCTGATGCCATTATTAATATAGAACAAAATTTATTTTATTCTATTTTTAGTATTTGTTGTGATAGCGGCAACAGAAATACATCTTTTGTGAAATTTCAACTGTCTAGTGAGACTATCACGGTGAATGAGAAACAGCCTGGTGACAGACAGACAGACGGACAGTGGAGTCATAGTAATAGAGTCCCGTTTTTAATATTGCAAGTTAATCAAAGGCAACATGGCATCATATTTTAAAATTATAGATAATTGCGAATATATATCGATAGTTAAAACTCATTTTAAATATTATTCTAATATAAATTAATTCTGTTTGAGATAGATTTATTTCACGGTTTTTTGCAAATAACTATTTTTAATTAGACGTCGAAAATTACGTTTTGTTATTTGTTCTTCCTGATAGATATTGAATCTCCGAACACTCCGAAGTGTTGCCAAGCCGCTGTAGTGTCACTGCTGAATACAGCGAAGCGAAGAGCAACGTCGCGCGTAATGTTTGGACGCTGTCTGTCTCTTTTAGTATCGCACAAACAATACGACTCCTCGCTCATCAGTCATAAAGCTAAATTTGCTTTTTCATTTTCTATTAGATTCCTTTTAGCGGCTTGGCAACATTGCAAGCGCCTACCAAGGACATATAACGTCCTTGGTGCCTACCGAGTCAGGTTTTGTAATAAAAAGTATGTTTGTTGGATTCTTGTCCAACGATAGCTCTATGAAACAAAACATTTGCTAAGTTGCAAATTTTATAAAATAAGCTATCGATCGATGCATCTACGCCTATGCATGTAGAAAAGACTAGAATAATAAATATAATTTTATATTCTTTCTTGAATGTTTTTTTTTATTTATAAATCACATGATACTTAAAAGATAATTTAAAGCAATCAATTACGTGACCGGTTTTTTTTGATAATTTGAGACTTTTTTATCCATTATAAAATTAATGGCGAAGTTATCGATTTTGCTTTATTTAGTCACTATTTCGCTTATGACTTGTATGACTATATATGTATTTAATTATTTTCTACTCTTACTTTCAATTTAGAATATAGTTTGAAGATTCGGAAGTTAAAGATAAAATTATTAATTTTGTACTTTATTGTTACAAAATAATATCTTTCTAACGTTGTTACTTCTGAGGGCCTACGTTAAAGTATTAATTTTTATCCAATTATGAATAATAGAATAGAATAGAAAGCTTTATTGTCATGCTGAGTACAATGGTGTTACAAGTAATTTCTTAGTTCTAGGCAGCTGTCCGTTTCGGACGTACAATATTCATTATAGGTGGTAAATGCTATTAAAAATTTCGAAAATACTCTTTTAAATTATAAATACATTTATCTATTAACCATTTTTTTAATTTAATTTTAAATTCTAATAAATTTAAATCTTTAATGTCATTGGGCAAATTGTTAAATATTATGTAAATACATTAAATTTTGCTCATTACAGATCATCAAAATAAATAGGTATCACGAAAAATATCTCTTAAAAAACGCTCCTATTCGTTGCTGCCGCGGTCTAGTCATACCTATATAGGTAGTGCCTCGAGCAAGAGCCGGGCTTAACTCTAATCGCCGTAGACTGAAAAGAATAATTTTGTTTTTTTGTTTAGCTCAAATATGTAATTATGTCAATTGACCTGTAATTTATGAATCTTAGTAAGTGTGAAAAATTTAGCTTCTGCCGTCTTAAATTATTAGAAATGAATGAAAATGAATAAATGAAATAAAACGAAAATTAAATAAAACTAAACAAAAATAATATAAAATAAAACCAAAACTGTAATACAAATATAAATATAAAATTCCATTCAGGTTAAAATAAGAACAAAAAAACCTAATTATGTGTACTATTTTAAAAAATCTTAGTTTATAATAGTGTTTATTGAATTGTTTTCTGTTATTTTTTATATTTTTTTATTGCAGCGAAATACTGTGCAGCTATGGGTGAACCGTTTCGGAGACGAAAGACACTCGACACCCGATCAAGACAGCCCGAGCAACCATTTTCAATTTCAGCGGAACAGGCCCAGCGAATGGTCAACATATATTCAGTTGAACCGTTCACTCCCACACGAAGGTTTGCTGAAGAATTTGACTGCTCCGTCCGTATCGTAAGAAGAACTCTCCATCGTGCGGGAGTGCATCACAGACGGCCAGCGAAAAAAATAATTTTAAGCGAAAGAAACAAAATTGATAGGGTGCGATAGAGCACCGTGATTTTGATTTCTCACACGCCATATTTGCCGATGAAAAATGTTTTAAGTCCAGTCAATTAGGACGGCGGCATTTGTGGCGTGTGGATAACACACGGTACGAGCCCCGTAATGTTAACCCCAATAACGAATCGGGCAGAATGTTAATCCTGTGGGAGAGTATAAAAGTAATGGTTTCCGAGATAGCTACCGATTCTCCAGAGAAAGTTGAAGCCTCTTTTGGACATTTAAAACTTAATACAACATTAAATTTGGGGATCCATACTGCTGCTCCTACATTGCCATCAGGACAGATTCTAGAGGCGTCTGTGAATATATGTACCCAGTTCGACCACTCTTCATTGGTGATATTTAAAAACTCCCTTTGTGCTGTTGGACTGTTTTTGGCTATACCAAAGTTAAGATAAATATTTGGGACCAGGATAAGAGCATCATAACTAGTTTGAAAAAGAGGGTGAGTATTAAATTTAGCTATAGGATAAGAGAGGGATGTAAATTTTCTGTAGCTAATGATTAGCCTAGGTAGAGTCTTATTATACCAGTATGAGGATTCATTAATCACATTTGAAAGCTCTTGAAGTTGTAAACAGAGTAGGTGGGATTCTGTCTGCATACATTTAAAAGTAAATCTGTCAGATAAATACTGGCGTCTGAGGTCTAAAGGAGGTTCGACCCCTTCGACCTGGAGTGCAATACCAGGGGATGACCTCATGGCTCCCAATATAATACGAAGGCATTTAAGTTGTATTTTATCAAGTTTCACAAGAGATTCTTTGTTACAGGGCTCAAGCAAGAAAGATCCATAGTCGAGAAGGCTGCGAATTAGTGCATTGTAGATAAGTTTTTGAGATGGGTGGGAACCCCACCATACCCCTGAGAGGGATTTCAGAATATTTATCATCTTTTCGCACCTTTGGGTGATGTAAGTAACATGTGCAGAACCTATTAATTTATTATCGAGAATAATGCCCAGGAATTTAACATGATCTGAACACGGAATTATCAGAATATCAATTTTGATTTCAGGAGAGGGTATCAATCTCTTCCTTGAGAATACTACCGTCCTACTCTTTGGAATGGAGAGTGAGAGGCCATGATCTTCAAACCACTGGTTCATGTAATATAAGGCTGAATTCATTTTGGTTGAAATGACCTCTAAAGATTTGTCGGATGTATAGAGGCATATGTCATCGGCATATTGAAGTATTTTGGTGAAGCTGGATACGCAAAGCTCCAGGTCATAAATGTAAAGATTGTATAATAATGGGCTCATGACAAAACCTTGAGGCAAGCCACGCCATACAGTTCTAGGTGTAAGATGGTGATTGTGGAATTGGACCACACTGACCTACCAGATAAAAGATTAAAAATGAATTGGACTAACCTCACAGGAAAACTCAATCGAAGAAGCTTCTGCCTGAGCACCGGAAGAAGTACACTATCATAGGCAGCTGAAATGTCCAGAAACGCACCTACCTTTGCTAAATGCAAATCTAATATCTGTAGATAATATGGCTAGACTGTCTAGCGTCCCCTTGCCTTTACGGAAACCAAACTGAGTTTTTGCCAATATGCCTTTGTTTTCTGCTAAGCATTCCAACCTGTTTTTTATTATGTGTTCCAGGATTTTACAGAGTGAGGATGATAGAGCAATGGGTCTATAAGATGAAGCATCCTGGGGGTCCTTTCCTGGTTTTAAGATTGGAATAACTACCTGAGACTTCCATGACGGTGGTATATAACCAGTTTCGATTATCATATTGAATATGTTGAGAAGGTGAGATTTTGCAATTGAACCTAAATGCGTGATAAAAGTGTATGGGATAGCATCTTCTCCTGGTGAAGTGTCTCTTAGATTTTTGAGAGCAAAGTTAAGTTCATTTAATGAAAGTGTAGAGTCAAATCTACCACGAGTACGTGCCAGAATTTGCTTATTTTCAAAATGGTCATTAGAGGGTACGAATGGTGGAGCTATCTTATCCCCAAAAGATTCTATCCAATTAGATGGGTCGTTGGATGGTGGAGGGGGACCAACTAATGATCCGCGGAATCGTTTAATGTTTCGCTATACCTTAGAGGGATCTGTGTTTGATGACAGGTTTTCGCAATATCTAATCCATCCTTCCTTTTTCTTCTTTTTGAACAAACGTTTCGCTGAAGCACATATTTGTTGGTAGTGGAAGAAATTCTCAGAGGACATGTCCATATTGTAGTTTTTTTCAGCTTGCTTCCTCTTCTTTATCATTTCGGAGCAGTCCGAGTCCCACCATGGGGGGGATAGAAGCTTTTGGTTTGGCTGTCGAATAATAGGGATGTGCTTATTTAATAATAAGATAAGAATATTTATAAAATGCGTATACATTTCTGATGGCGAAGAATGTAAGTTTATATCGTTCAGATTGGCATCAACTTCTTTAGAGAAGTTGATCCAATCCGCCCTCCGAGTGTTGAATTTACGCAGGGTTGTAGGAGAGTAGGCTGGAATGGAAGAATTAGGTTTAGAAATTATAATCGGAAAGTGATCACTGCTATAAGATCCCAAAAGAGTCTTCCATATTAAGGTAGGAGCCAAGCAGGGGGAGCAAAGTGAAAGGTCCACTGCTGATCTTATGTCCTGGGTGGGGTATACTCGTCTAGTGGGGCTACCGTCGTTAAGGTACTACTTCCTCACTTTACAAGAGATTTGTGTGAGACAGTACTATTTGCTGATGACACCTCTTTATTGTTTAAAGCTAGAAGAGGAAATGATTGTTATGACGAAGTAAATTGTGCTCTCTCTGAAGTCCTTCACTGGTTTACGGTAAATAATTTAAAACTTAACTCCAGTAAAACAAAATGCGTTAAGTTTACTCTACCTAATGTGAGGCAGGTTAATACTAGTATAAAAATAAATGACCAGCCTGTAGAGTTAGTGGATTTTACAAAGTTTCTGGGTATTACTTTAGACTCTCGTCTGCAATGGGATCCTCATATTGATGCCTTGTCAAGTAGATTGAGCTCTGCAGCTTTCGCTGTTAAAAAGATAAGACTCTTAACTGATGTGGAAACGGCAAGATTAGTTTACTTTGGTTACTTTCACAGTGTTATGTCATATGGCCTTTTGTTGTGGGGCTCAGCCGCTAATATCGAAAGTATTTTCATACTGCAAAAGAGAGCTGTTCGCGCCATATACAATTTAAAGGCAAGAGAATCCCTTAGAGAAAAATTTAAAGAAATTAATATTTTAACACTGGCGTCGCAATACATTTATGAAAATTTAATATATGTAAGAAAAAACTATGATGAATTTGCAAAAAAAAGTCAAACCCATAACTTTAACACTAGATTTAAGAACAAGCTTGCCGTTCCATGTTTCAGACTCCAAAAATCAAGAGGTTCATTTCTGGGTTGTAGTATTGCATTGTTTAACAAAGTTCCCCAAGATCTGATTGAGCTTCCACTGACTAAATTTAAATCTCAGATCAAAAATACTCTTATGAATAAGGGCTATTATAAAGTTGATGATTATCTAAATGATCGTAATGCATGGACATAGTGTTTCTTATAATTTGATATTAAATGGGTATTACTCATTTTTCATAACAGTAATATTGTACCTATCTAATGCCGCTTCCTATATACTACTTAAAATGTTAACTATAAAATTAATTGTAACTATTTATATTCTAGATGATGTAATGGAAAGTGACTTCAGACGTATTTCTGAAGTAATTTTTCAAATTGACGACACTGTATATAACAATACAGGGAGAAAAAAACAGCCCTTGCTGAGTTTCTTGCCGGTTCTTCTCAGTACAAGGTCTCCCGCCGTAGTTTTGCGAACCGATGGCGTGACTGAATAAGTAGTAGAGTAATAGACTGAATAAATGACATTTCATTTCATTTCATTTCATTTCATTTCATTTCATTTCATTTCATTTCATTTATTTTATTTCATTTCATTTCATTTCATTTCATTTCATTTCATTTCAAGGACACATAGATCAAGTTCATCAATGAGATCTATTAAATGAGGAGAGCATGAGTCGCAAAAGTGTGAACCCCATGATGTGTGGTGGGTGTTAAAGTCCCCAAGGACGATGAGTGGTTTGGGAATGGACTTCAGTATCACTTCTAGTTCGCAAATGAGAGATGTTGAAGGATGTGTGATGTAGATAGATACAAAAGAAATATTTGAGATTTTGGCTGCTATTATATTGAAGGTGTTACTGTGAGAAGGAATAGACAACTTAGTGTAAGTAAGGCAATTTTTAATGAGAAGAGCGCAGCCACCATGGCCATCATCTCTGTTCTCCCTGAGACATATGTAACCGGGCACTCTGAGTCGAATGTCCGGTTTAAACCATGTCTCAGAGATGGCAGCAACGACAATGTGAAATTTTTTAAGTAAGTACTTAAGTTCATGGAGTTTAGGAATAACATTTCTAGTGTTCCATTGTAGAAACTGAAAGGTGTTCATCATTAGGTTTCTCTGGTCCATTTTTCGGTATGATATTAGTTAATAAGCTAAGTTTATATGCAACGTTGGGCGGTATGGCTTTATTGAATCTGCAGAGTATATCTGTGAGGAGAGATATTATATGTTCAAGGAATCTCTCATCACTGGATGTAGAATAAGGGTTCTCTAGATTGGAACCGTTGGGTAATGAGGGAGGAACATCCGCAACAATGGATTGATGAGAAACACGGTCATAACCTTTAGGGACAGAAGACCTATTTCTAGGAGGGAGTGAAACAATTTTCTTGTATGAGGTAGATATATGTGTTTGCAGTTGTGGAGAAAGGGGATCTGGTTTGAATTGAGTGTAGATCTGTTGAGATCTTGAAACGTCCGAGTAGGGTCTGCGAACGGGGGCGAACCGAGCAGAAGCTTCTAAGTAGGAAACGTTCTCTTGGGACATAACTATTTTAATGTTATGCTGTCTCGAGAATTCAAGACATCCTCTGCTAGTCGCAAAGTGTCCTCCAGAGCAGTGTAGGCAAGTGGACTTGATTTGCAATGTCGGGCAGCTGTCCCCAGGGTGATCTTGAGCACAACGGAGCATCTAGGCTTCGAGCGACACTGGGCTTTAATGTGACCGAATCTGCAGCAGTTGTGGCATTGGATTGTAGGGAGTTGATATGTCTCGACTGGAAGGGATGTATAAAAAGAGTAGATCCTTTTTGGAAGGGTTTGACCTTCAAAGGTCAGCACAACAAGTTGAGTGGGAGTCCAAGTGATTTTATCGTTGCTACTAACTTTTCTGTTTAAGCGCCTGGTCTTTAGGATTTTACCACATCCATCAGGAAGGTCTACCGATTCGACAAATTCGTCAAGGGGTCAATCTTCCGGTACATTTCTAACAGTACCCATACGAGTGATGTTGTATGTTGGAATAGTGGCTTTGAACTTGTAATGGGACAAGAAATTAGATGAAAGGAAGTTATTTGCATCAGAGCCAGATTTGAATTCAATTTCTAATCTATTTCTGCCTAAGTTTTAATGCCACCCTTTACAATGGTTGTAATGTTATTTTTATGGATGAGTTGGCCGAAGAACATTGGACAAAAATGTATGGACGCAGCACCCACGTCCGCCACGGCTTACACTACATTTGTTTGAAAGGTATTATAGTCAAGATCATCTGTGCCAAAGCGCATCATATTCCATCCCGGGGGTCTTTAGTTATTTTAAGTTAAATGTGTACAAGTACTATAACGAACGAACATTAATGAAACAAGGGAATTAATTTAGTTAGTTAGTTCGACTCTACATAGGGTGCTAAGGAATTATGGGAGTACTTCACAAGGTTAAAGGATGCCCTCTTATGTTATTCTGCCGCGCTAGAGTAAATCAAAACATCCCCGCATGGGTTGTGTTTTTTTGAAACATTCTGTTCGTTATAGTAAATTGTTTTCTATGTAAAACGGAGCGACCACAGATTACACAAACTTATCCACGCTTCGGAGAACACATGATTCCAGTTCATCCATACTAATTGAACCAACCGATAATCGTGTTCCAATATCCAAAGCATGTTAGATAAAAATCAATCAAGTAGCAGGGAGCGCAAAATCACAACGAAGTAAGACGAGTCGACTATTTGCAACTGCAAGTCCTTCATCATCCGTAAACCGTTTTGAAATGTCTCAGTAAGAGCAAGTGCAGGATGGTCGGCAGGCTTTGTCGTATATCTGGTTGTATAGTACGATATATCATATTATTATGATTACTAATAATATAAAATGAAGGTACTATAAAATGAATTTATTCAGCTACATAAATATGCCCATGTGTCATATCTATTGAGTACCAGGATATTTTTTACAGTGTCATATCTTTTGACTCCCAGGATATTTATTTTCGGTGTCATAATTGTCATAATAAAAAAGGCTAGTTTTTCATTGATCTATCGATTCATACTAATTACATTGTTGGCGGAGCTGGGTGCATTTTGCCCATTGTCCTTTAATGGGACGGATTGCATTACCCGCAGCAGGATCTGGATCCGACCTGCTAACGTGAACAATAAATGGACCGTTGTCGTCATGACCATATTTGCGGGATTCAGTTAGACTAGGGTGAGCATATACAGATTGTATTGAGATGGATGAGTCGACGTCATGTATATTTCTCTAGCGTTTGTCTATGTTAGGGGTTGTCTCTGTTGGAAGTTTATGCTTTCTGGAGTCAGTTTTGTCGGGGAATGCTTGCAAAAACATCGGTAAAGACAGCTCCTTGTCGGGAGGATCGGGGGGGTCAGGTGGGGCGAGGTTCATTGTGAAATCTAACCTTTCAACTGTCAAAAAAGAGAAATATGTAATAAAAAATTAAATATATGTAACTTAATTGTTTTGTTATTTCTAACTACTTAGCATATAAAGTTTCCAACTAATAATTAATTATGTGTGTGATTACGGGAACAATGTATTCCAGCACTGGAAGAAGCATTTCTAGACTAAGACCATCACTACCAATGGCTTTGGTGGAGATAGATTTAATACTTTTTGTCACGTCCTCCTCTGAAACTGAGTTGAAAGAAAACGAGGGATGATTATTACTGATAAGTGATTTTGAAAGTATTGATGACAACATTAACCTTAAGAAATTTATAGATATTGGGGAATGGAGTACATATCTTAAGACCAAAACAAAAGAATTGCAAATAGTGCATATAAATATTAGATCGTTGCGGAAAAACTTTAGCGAATTATTAGTTTTATTGCAACATAGTAATTATAGTCTGGATTTGATTTTACTCAGTGAAATTAATATAAAAGAAAATGAATTACTCTTATTTCATCTTAATGGCTATAATTTGTATGGACACACGCAAAAGAATCAAAGAGGAGGCGGCTTACTGATATATTCCAAAGATCATTTATATGTAGAAACCTCCCCTGATGAAGGTTTTTCAGTTGAATGCTTCATAGCCAGTTAAGAATTTCTACTCCATATTTCATATCATTACAATATACAGACCACCAAACACAAGCAAATTATCTTTTATAAATGATTTAATATATGTACTGAAAACAATCCCGAAGAAACAAGAAGTTATAATTGCAGGTGACACGAACATAAATATATTAGAAAACAGCGCAATTGTTGAGAAATATAAAAACGAGATATGTGAATGGGGATTGCAAAGCGTTATCAATGAGTGCACACGGGAGGAGATACTCGCCGGGCGGACTATGACGTCATGCATTGATCACGTGTGGGTACGCACCCGCAGTGACCGTCGGATCTCTGCACATATGTTGTTGTGTAAAATATCGGATCATTATTTAGTGGGTGTATCATTAACACAACATGCAAAAATAGTTAGTTGGCCGGATAATAGTAAGTTAAACATTATATTAAATAACAAATTAATATGTAATGAATTAGAAAATATTGACTGGTCGCAAATTTTACAGCTAAATTGTCCGTTATTAATGTATGAGAAGATATGTAGTATTTTCGAATCTATTTATGATAAGTCCAGAATAACTGTAAAGTATAAAAAAAAGACTTGTACAACCTTGGATAGATCAATATGTTAAATTTATGGTTGTGTATGGTTGTTTAGAAAGTGGAAAAGCTGCCCGAAAAATATGATATACAGATTGGAATATACACGATTTAGGAACAAGACAAATAAAGTAATTAACAGTGCAAAAAACAAATTTAGACAAACGGAGTTAAAAAAATGTGAGGGGGATTTTAGAAAAATATGGGGAAAGATAAATAGTTGGTTAGGAAAAGATTCAATTAATTTAGATGGTGTTGTGATGAAGTACTTGGGGAAAAAACACAGTTTGGATGACATATGTGCTAACTTTGCTATGACGTTTACAGGTGAAATAAATAAAATAAAACACAGATGTAATACAACTTTTTTAAAACGAGAAACCTATGTAAAGCCGAGTAATGTAACTTTTTATTTAAATAAAATAACTCCTACTGAGATCAAAAGATCCATTGATAAATTAAGCACCACTAAATCTCCAGGATTGGATGGAATAAGACCACAGGATCTAAAACAAGTCAATGATAGTATAAGTCCCGTCATGGCGAAGTTTGTAAATATGTGCATTGAGAAAGGAACTTACCCAGAAAACTTGAAAAAGGCAATAATACGACCCGTTTTTAAAAATGGAGACCATCTCAATTATTCTAATTACAGACCTATTGCTATTCTGTCAACATTAAATAAAATAGTAGAGAAAGTAATAATAAAAAAAATAACTGATTTTTTGGAAAAGAATAACATTTATTCTGACGCACAACATGGCTTCAGGAAGTCACATAGTACATGTACCGCTTTAAATACGTTTACTGATAATATTAATGTAAATCTAAATGATAAAAAATATGTAGTTCTTCTCTTCCTAGATTTTAAAAAAGCTTTTGATACGCTGGATCACGATCTTCTACTCACCGCCATGCATGAGTGTGGGATTCGTGATCCAGTCAACATGTGGTTGAAAAGCTACCTTAAAAATAGGACTCTGTGCGCAAAAATATATAATACTATAGGTAAGGAAGCAAGTGTAACATCTGGTGTGCCTACCGGTTCAATGTTCGGTCCGGTTGGCTACATCATGCACGTGAATAGCATGGTAAATGTAATAAAACATTGTAAAGTATATATGTATGCAGATGACACGTGCATGATGTATGCTAACAGAGATATGGCGAACATAGAACAGAAAGTTCAAGAGGATTTTAATAATGTAATAAAATGGTCTCATGATAATGATAATTTAGAAAAAAAAACAAAATGCATGCTCCTACAGTCTCCGTATTTAAAAAGGCCACGAATATTAATATAATAGGACATTCTTACGATTGTATGCATAGAAAAAATAAAGACTGTCTTGATTGTCAAGTAATGGAATTTGTAAGTAGCTATAGATACCTACACCTGACAATAGATTGTAAATTTAGTTGGAAATTGCATATTGAAATAGTCTGCAACAAGTTAAGATCAATACTATGCAAGTTCATAAACCTTAGCTATGTACTTGACAGGCCTACGTTATGTATGCTTTACTATGCGCTAGCGGACGCTGTGCTTAGTTATGGTTTAGCGGCTTACGGGCGCACGTTTCATTCGTATATTGATGAAGTACATTGTTTGCAAGTAAGATTTTTAAAACTACTAGTATCTAAACATGTTAAACATAACTTGAACAAGTGTTATGACAAGGTGTTTGTTAAGTATAAAATTTTGCCAATTCATGAAAAAATTACTTGAGAAACGTTTCGTTTCACCTCCAAAATACAATAATAAATAGTGGTTGTACATTAGCAAAATATTTTTTCTAACTTTTTAGTAACGCACAAGGACGTCCGTGGGGCTATCCGCGCGTTAACTAATGGAACATTACTCGCACTTACGAATCGACTATTCAAGTAGTTTTTTCCCTTCGGTTTATTATTAACGCACAAGGACGTCTGCGGGACTATCCGAGCGTAAAACTAACGTCGTTTATCCTATACTGGCTACAACAACTACATGTTATATTGTAAATAAATACATTACATATTTTTAACTACCGTCAGGTGTTTATATCAACGGTTACGTGATCTGCAACTATTTTTTTTGCAAAATTATTAGAATAGCATTTATTGGCTATTTTCAGACGGTGAAAATCAGGGTCTTATGGGAGATGGTGAAGATATGGTTTGTGAGTTTCTTGGTGAAAGCCAGCCACAAGATAATGTTACGGAACCTGTTGCCCCATTGGTAGCATCTGAGATGCTTGAAAGCACTACTATACAACCGGTAAAAACGCAGGATGATGCATTACAGATCGCAGGAGACCTTGACAAGGATGTCCTGGAAATTCTCGGTGATGATCCGACAGTCGTCGCTGAGTTTGGAAAGGAAATAAGAGCGGAGCTTGCTATCCGGTTTAACCATATCACCACCAAAGGATTATCCAAAGATTGCCGGAAGGAGCTTTGCGATAAATACTTAATACCCCGGTAACTGTACCATGATCGGCGCCCCGTCATTAAACACAGAAGTTAAAGTAGCGCTCAATGAGAACTCACTTAAGCGCGACAAATTGATCGAATTTCGGCAAAAAAGGCTAGCCGCAGCCATATCCTGCCTTGGGAGAGGCCGTTTCTTACGCCTTAGATGCAAAAGAAAAGGATAATTTACAAATAAAACGCCTTATGGACGCAGCTCGCCTCATGTATGATGCTCAATATAATGACTCGATTTCACGCAGAAATCTCGCTGTTTCTTCGCTGAAGAAAGAGGCAAAAGAGCCATTGCTAAACACCAAGATAGGGAAGGCATTATTTGGAGAAGACCTGTCGGATTCTTTGAAAGCAGCCAAGGCTGTAACAAAATCAGCTACTGAGCTTAAAAATCAGCCTCAACCTAAGCCCGCGTCGACGACGACGGCACAAACAAAAAACTGGAAGGCCCCATTCGCGAGTCGCAGGCAACCAGCGAGGGGCCATTGGAACACGCCTGCAACCCCGATGACGCCGGCACAAACCACCAATGACCAAAAATTTTTCAGATTCTGAAAAACTTTTGTTAAATGAGTCTATTGCTAAACTAAAATCATATGGAGCTATATCAGAATGTAGACCTTGTAAAGACCAATTCATATCTAATATATTCTTACGACCCAAACCAAACGGTAAAATGAGACTTATACTTAACCTTAAACAATTAAACCAATTTATAGAAACCACACATTTTAAAATCGAAGATTTTCGAATAACATTAAAACTAATGTCCCGTGATTGTTATATGGCTACCATTGATATCAAAGATTCCACCATTTCATTAGAATTCATCCCGAAAGTAGGAAATATTTAAGGTTCGAGTATAACAGAAAACTCTATCAGTTCAACGTCTTACCGTTTGGATTGAGTACAGCGCCTCTAGTTTTCACAAAAATTACAAAACCTATTGTCAAAGTTTTGAGATCTGGTGGTTTTATGTCAACAATATAATATTTAGTCTGCGCATTCGAGCTAGTCAAAGAAAATATACTTTTAATTGTAATGTACTGGAACAGACGGGAGGAGGTCTTATTTTATAGCCGATTAAATAAAATTCTGAATTATGTAAATAGCAAATATACAAAATACAAAGTAATAATAGATGGGGATTTTAACATTAACTTATTAGATCGTAACAAAAAGGCATTAGAATTCTTAAACTTTATGTTAGAATTTAAATTTACTCAACATATTAAGGAACCGACACATTTTACACCAACATCTTCAACATGTATAGACCACATCTTTTGATAGTAAGCACATAAAAACCTCGGTGGAGGCTTTGGGTTTTTCAATTAAAAGACAGCACTTGGTATGTAGAAAAGCGAATATATAATAAAAAAGCAATCTCAAAATATAAAGAAAAATTACAGTTAGTTGATTGGAATAAAATAATTATTCAAAATAAAAATATAAACGAAAATTATGTTGCATTTAACAATACATTATCAGAAATACTAAATCAATATATCCCTAAAAGAAAATTTAAAGTCATAAAAAATAAAAAAGTCTGGTTAACAATAGGAATAAAAAAATCATGTCAACATAAAAGGCTACTTAAAATATTTAACACTAAATCTAATAATCCTATATTAAGATCACATTATAAAAAATATATAGAAATACTTAAAAAATCTATAATATGTGCAAAAAAGTTACACTTTATAAACACAATAAAACAATCTAATAATAAAGTTAAAACTATGTGGAGTATAGTGAATGAAACGACAAACAAAAAAAAATATTAAAGATAAATGTAATATAAAACTAAATTATAAAAATATATTGTATTCCAAACCTCAATCCATTGCAAATATTTTTAACAACTTCTTTTCTTCCGTTGGTGAATCAACTTTATCAACTGATAGCGACTGTGGTACTCACGTGCTCTACCCTACGCCTAACACCATGTTTTTAAGCCCAGTGGAACCTTATGAAGTAAGGAAAATCATTAGAAATTTAAAAAATAAAAATAGCTATGGATTTGATGAATTGCCGCCCCGCTTAATCAAGGAGTGTGCCGATCAGTTAACTTTGGCATTTACAATGTTGATTAATCAGTCCTTCGAAGAAGGAGTTTTTTCTACATTACTAAAAACAACAATTATCAAGCCTATCCATAAGAAAAATGCAGATCAAATCCTAACAATTACCGTCCCATCGCCCTGTTGTCTACTTCGTCAAAGATATTTGAAAAAGCAATGAATGATCGTGTTATTAAGTTCTGCGAAAAGTTTGAAATCTTCGATGAAGATTGATACCACCTATGTGGACCGAAGAGATCGCGGTTAACAGGACCGAAACAATGAGGGCGCGAAGGGCGGTCATGCGTAGCAGGTGCCGTAGGGGAAGGGACGAAGCAGAGGAGGAACAGCTATGGCGCGTCTACCGGGAGAGGAAGGAGAGCCTGAAGGTGGCCATTGCTAAGGCCAAGGACGAAGCCTGGGCGGAGTTTCTCGGGGAGCTAGACCGGGACCCATGGGGCAGACCGTATAAGGGGGTCAGAAAAGGTATGGGTCAACAGTCCATCCAGCTGGAGGACATGGACCTTGACCTCCTGGCGCGGACAGTGGCTGAACTCTTCCCAGAAGAAGCGCCCGCCACATCTCCGCTTTTGGTGCCGCCGCCGGAGGATGGGAATGCGGTCGCCGCACCGGCCCGCCAATCACCGATGCCGAAATGGAGGCGGCTCTTGATCGCCTGCGGGGCAAAAAAAAGGCTCCTGGCCCGGATGGAGTGCCGCGCGGAGTCCTGCCGATTGCCTTCAAGCACTTGGGTGAGCACTTCAGGGCGCTACCGAACGAGTGCCTTGACGTGGGTGTGTTCCCCAGTGCATGGAAGAGGGGCAGGCTCTGCCTGCTGCGGAAGGAGGGGCGTCCTGCGGACCAACCAGCGGGGGTACCGTCCGGTAGTGCTGCTGGACGAGGTCGGCAAATTCTTGGAGACAGTCATTGCCGACCGCATCGTCCAGCACCTGGAGGAGACCGGGCCAAACCTGGCGCCACGCCAGTTTGGATTCCGCAGGGGCAAGTTCACAGTGGATGCGGTGCAGGAGCTGAAGAGGATGTCGGAGGAGGCAACGGGGAGAGGGGAGAGTGTTCTTGCTATATCGCTGGATATAGCGAACGGTTTCAACACACTCCCCTTCAGTTGTATCGAGAAGGCTCTGCACCACCACGAGGTCCCGCTCTACTTAAGGAAAGTGGTGGGGAATTACCTGCGAGACCGAGAACTCCTCTACTATGATACGGGTGGGGAGGTCAAAGTGAGGAGCATGGCGTGCGGAGTTCCACAGGGGTCGGTGCTAGGACCACTCCTGTGGAACCTCGCTTATGACTGGGTCCTCAGAGGGACGCTATTGCCCCGAACAGCGGTCATCTGCTATGCGGATGATACGCTGATAGCTGTTAGGGGCAAAACGTACGAGGACGTCCGGAGGTTGGGTTCGGCGAGTGCCTCGTTGATAATAACGAGGATAGAGATGTTGGGGATCAAGGTGGCAGCGGGAAAGACAAGGGCTGTAATGTTCCACAGATCCAGGGGCAAGCCGCCGGCCGGGGCGTATGTCAGGGTGGGCGAAGCCAGAGTGCCCGTAGAGCCTACCCTGAAATACCTGGGGTTAGTGCTGGACGCGAAGTGGCGCTTCGATGCCCACTTCAAGCAGCTGGCCCCAAGGCTGATTAGTGCGGCGGCGGCGCTCGGAAGGCTGCTGCCGAACGTTGGTGGCCCCAGCGCCAGCTGTCGCAAGCTGTACGCTGGGGTCATCAAGAGTATGGCCCTATATGGGGCGCCCATTTGGGCAGATCGCATAGGAGCGGGGAGCGAGGCCCTGCTACAGAGGCCGCAACGAATAGTGGCGCAAAGGGCCGCGTGGGCGTACTGCACCACGTCGTTCGCGGCCGTATGCGCACTGGTGGGGTCGCCTCCATGGGCGCTTGAAGCGAGGGCGCTATCAAGCCTATATTGGCAAAAGGCGGAGGCCCGGCAACGAGAGAGGCTAACATCAGAGGAGGTGATAGCCCACAGGAGGAGACTGGATGAGCTAGTCATGGAGCAGTGGGCCGAGGAGCTGGGGGCGCAGCAGTTCGGGGTGAGGACCCTGGAGGCGCTGGGGCCAGTCCTAGGGCAATGGAAGGAGAGGAGGCATGGGTCGCTGACCTTCCGTCTGGTGCAGGTGCTGTCAGGGCATGGATGTTTTGGCAGCTACCTGCACCGCATACGGAGGGAAGCGACCCCGTCATGTCATCATTGTGGCGCTGTCGGGGACACGGCACAGCACACCCTTGAGGAGTGCTCGTCGTGGTCTCGGCAGCGCCATGATATGGTCATGGCAGTAGGAAGGGATCTCTCGTTGCCCAGCGTCGTTAAAGCGATGCTGGACAGCGACAGATCCTGGAACGCAGTCGTCTCCTTCTGTGAGGAAGTCATCCTACAGAAGGAGACAGCGGAGAGGGCCCGCGAGGGGGACGCCCGGGCCGGCCTTCTCCGTCGCCGACGACCGGGGGGAAGGCGGCGGCAGTACGACCGCCTCTTTCCACCCTAGTGGGACTGCGGGCGGCGGAGAGGGTGGTCCATCGCTCGCATTGCACAGTCTCACCCGTCGAGGGTGGATGCCTACGTGCTCCCGGGCATCCCCCTGACCACCAGGAGGAGGAGGAATTACTGCCGGGGTAACGTGGAGCGTCATCCGGATCCCACAAAACCCGTTTTGGCAGACGAGGGAGCACTGTTGGGTTTTTAGTGGGTAGGGCCCCCCATTTGGGGGGAGGAGTCCCACATAACCCCGCCACCCACCCGGGGCGGGGTATGCGTAACGCATTTTCCCAACAATAAAAAAAAAAAAAAGGTTAGAGTGGTATAAAGATTAATAAATAATTATTAGATTAATAAAGAAAATAATTACCATATTACGTATAAAAATATAGAACACTCTTTGTTACTATATGGTCTTTTGATAGATTTTAAGTTCAAGCCAGTTGCATCTACGCACATGCTAACACTACTCTTTTTAGCGACCTTTTTATAAGCATTAATTTGTTCATTTGTCCAAAATTCGACACTAAATGGATTTTTTCCAATATCGTGAATGCTATTTGCACGATTCGTATTTTTCATGATATCCAACGATGTGATTGGATCTTCGTGCAGAATATTGGATTTTTTAAATGCAGATCTCGCTACAAGCAATACATTTTGGCTATACAGCATCGGGGGTTTCGAGCCACCAATTTTCATGTATTTTTTAGCAACTGAAGCTCTATACTCATCTACAGAACCGCAGGCCTCAATTTCTTGGCAAACTTTTTCTCTTGCTTTTCCTCTCAAATAAACTTTGCCACAATTTTCTCCTGATCCTGGGTGAATAACGAAAGAAGCTAGATAATCTTCATTCGATCTTGATAAGTCGCAATGAACTTTCGAACCGCAATCACAATGTGCTAAAAAATGAAGTGTATAATAAGAATAAGTGGATTTTTTATAATAACAAAAAAGCTTTTAATTTCTAAAACAATGTATACGAATTGCATGACTAGTGACGTAACAGTAAAGAGGCGCATCGTAAATACGTGATAAACAAAAGCTTTAACGTCGTTACGCTAGTATGCTTAATCTATCCTAATGCTTACACGTCTCATGCATAGTAACGAACTTACCGTTAAAATTTCCTGACGTCCCATTTAATGATAAATGATGATTTTTATAGTGAAATTTGCACTTGATTTCAGTGTTGGTCCAAATTTTTTCGTTGAAGAAAGCTTCCCAAAGTCCTTTTACAAATTTTAGATATTTTCTTTTCCTCAGTCTACTTTCTCTTGTGTTTTGAGCATATTCTACTATCTCTGTAATTTCGTCGAATTCCCTATTCGTTATTAAAGCGTCAAACTTGATAAGATGTTGGTTAAACACATCATTGCTTTTAGAACTATCTATAGAACTATCAGCTAGGAAATCTGATTCGTTGATAGACTCTCTTCGATCATCTGCACAGACCAATAAGAGAACAAGATCATCTGCTAAATTTGTAGTAGTAGGTACTTTTAATTCTTTTTTTATTTCATCGAGAACGTTCCAACGGTTATCGGTTACTAATGCGTGTAAGGATTCTGGCTTATAGTTATTTTTTAACACTTTAGCCAGATCTTGTCATACAGGATCGAATTTCGAGATTACTGTATTATTTGTATAAACTTTATCTGCCCAGGAAACGAGAGTTGAGATGAATGATGATTCGTCACATTTTCTTGGCCTTCCTCGAACCATAATGAAAAACTTTTATAAAAAAAAGTTCACTGCAAAAAACGCAGGCGATTAAAAAACAATGCGCTCACAAACTCAGAAATCTTGCAGGCACAAACAAATTAAAATACAGTAAAAGCTTATAATTAGCTAATTAGCTTAATAATATAAGCGTATTCGTCATTCCTTTATTCGCGTTTTCACTATTCGCGGATTAAAAAAAAGGTAAATTTAAAAAATCAAAAAACCCGACTGCTTAATTATACTTCAAATAAAAACTGAAAAGAAAAAAACAAGTCCAGTAGTCTATAATTCTGTTAATAAGGAACAAAGCTACTTTAACAGTCGGGACCCATTAGATATTCAAGAATACATAATATTTTTCAATAATGGGTCCCGACTGTTAAAGTAGCTTTTTTCCTTATTAACAGAATTATAGACTACTGGACTTGTTTTTTTCTTTTCAGTTTTTATTTGAAGTATAATTAAGCAGTCGGGTTTTTTGATTTTTTAAATTTACCTTTTTTATTTCACACTTTTTAGTTACCTAGTTAGTATCTTAAGACGGTATATACCGTAGTCTTGTTACTTCAGTAAGAGAATTAATATCGCGGGAATTATTAAGTAACTTGCGGTGGTCTAAAAGATTGATTTATTAAGACATATAGAGACTTTACCAGCGGGGTCAAGGCTACAGATGGGGCTTTTTCTGCCCTTTTTCACAAAAATGTGTGAAGTTAAATCAAGTCGTTACATAAATATTTAATGTATGTAAATTTTATAGAAAACTAGCACTTATTCAAAAAGTCATGTTTTGTTTATGTTCTTTTTTTAGTAGTTTAGCAGTAAATATAAAATTATTTCATCCGTCGACTATTTAAAATTGGCAGTGGCTGCATTGACATGCCAACGTCCGGCTCTAAGATTGTGATATACACAAATGCAGTGTCATATCCTAGTCTCATAACTTGATATACCTACATAATTCACAGAAACCCAATATGTAGATGCCAGAAGTTAACTTCAAATTTTGTTAATCATCCTATATACAATACCCACAATGACGTTTATGTCGCAGGTTAAAGAAAGCAGTAATTCCCGTCTGTTGTGTTGGATGAACAATCGTGGCAACTGCCTTAGATTGCTAAATTAAATAATTATGCAATCACCAAAGCAAAGTTTATAATATTTGATTAAAGTAAAGGCGCATAATAAAATGTTCATAACGTTAGGTAGAGCACCATAGCAATCTCATTTATTATCAATTTATAGTTTTCTTTTAAAGCGTTCACATATAACAGGTCAAAGACTTTGTGATCGACCCTTTTTATTGGTAGTGTAAAGCTCGAATGAAGAGTACTTCCACCTATCAAGAGTGCTGCTACCAGCCTAGTAGGTACCTATTGCAAATAGTACAGTCTTGGCAATTATTTTCCAAATATTTTTTTTGTATAAAAAAAACACCGAATAACGTATCACTGTTAAACACAAATGCTAAGTAACTTTTACAAATATAATCAAATAAACCTATTACTTACTTTATTTTTAAATCGTTTTCATTAATAAAATACTATTATCGTAACTATCTATACCAATATTATAAAGAGGCACGATTTGTATGTTTGTAACAAACTACTGAACCGATTTCAAATATTAATTCATCATAAGGTTACATTATTTAATATTACATTTTTCTTTATTTAAATACATTTTGTCCGAGTGACATAGGCTATATTTATATACTGAACAATGCCGGGGTGGGTCACTAGTAAGTATAATATAATATTATAGATGCGAAAGTGAGTTTGTTTGTTGCGCTTCCGTGCCCTAATAGCTAAATTGATTATAATGAATTCCCCTATAAAAGTAGATGGGAACTTAGTTCTTGGCTACAACATCGCAATACTTATAAGTGATGTAAGGGGTGATTTACCTATAAAAATCTTTATTATTTACTTTGAATTTTGCAGAATTATCGTTTATAATTACAAAACCAATATTATCGCGAGCTGATTAATAAATACAGGGATTCCAATAAGTATGTACCTACTAGCGAAAAATGGATTATTTGTCAATATATTAAGTAAACCTTTTTTGTAACATTAAGTAATATCGAGGACCTCCGTGGCCGAGTGGTTTGTACGCCGGGTTTCATGGTGTCGCCGACTCGAGAGGTCCCGGGTTTGAATCCCGGTGGGGGCAGATGTTTGTGTGCTGAATACGAGCATTTGTACTCCAGTCATGGATGTTGAATATGTATTTCTATATATATATATATATACAGTATGTATATTCTATCCGTTACCCTAGTATCCCATAACACAATCCTTACAGTGCTTACTTGGGGGCTGGGCTAATTGGTGTGTGTTAGAATTATTTATTATTTATATCGTAACAAAAAATTTAAAAACAGTATAATTCTGAGTTGTTCATTAAAATTCAATAAAAATACCTATGATGATAATTTATTTTTCATCATTTAATAAGAAGGAACTGTGTCACAGTTATATTGCAAGGACTTCGTATAGGATCAGATACTGCGAATAGCCCATTTTTTTCTTCTTCGCCTAGGTTTTATCTACTTTTATAAACACCATTTTTTCTCTCTTAGTATTCCCGCAGTCTAATCTTGCATAGTACACCGCGCTATCACTTTGTCATCGTTGTAACTTTTTAAATATTTGTTGAAATGACATAGTGTAAAAGGCAAAGTTTATCGTTTTTAAATATTAAAAGCGATAAAAGTATTTGTTTTGATAAAAAAATAATTTGTTAATACAAAATGTGCATTTTGGAAATAGATATCAAATAATATTTTAGTTTTGATTCACTATTTTAGCGGTAATGGCTTACACATTAAGAATAGATATATGGTGTCACGAACTTTTTGGTAGAACTATTTAAGATATACATTTTCACTAACTTAACGTAACTTTTATTGTTTTTGCAGTGCAGGCCAAAATGGCTCGCAGATGGGAGATTTTTTTCCGTCTTATGTAACACTTATTGTTATATTTTGGCCAATTCACTCAATAACTACATAAATTATTATATATATGTTATTATCATATATGAGCTATATTACTGTCAAGTTTCATTAAAATCCATTCAGTGGCGTGATAACCCCAAAGAAAAAATACAATGTATTAGGTTAGATACAATTACTTACGGTTTGAAGAGTTCCAGCTTCCTTGCCACGCGATGCTTGCTTTGTAACATATTTTTAAGTGGATATGCTACTCTTCGACTATCAAAATCAGAGAACAAAAGACTTAATTATACCAGGGTGTAGTTTATGCTGTGAAATGATTGAAACAACTATCTTTTACCATATACTGGGTTTAATCGAAGAGTGGTGGCGTTAACATTTAATTTCCAATGATATTATACTAAATACATATTCTTCTTTACCTTATTATACGACGTTGACAAACTAAATTTACATTACTTGATGAAATCTGTTGAAATGGGTAGCTGAGAAGACAGTTATGATGGTGACAGCTTCATATTATCCTCTTATTTGAAGATCCGAAGTCCACACTGTTCACCAAGCCTTGTTATATTTCATCACCACAACGTGGTCTCATGACGTCGCCATTTTGTTGTAGGAAATGAAGCCAACTAATTCTTGATTAATTCATGTGGAATGATTCATCACATTTAAGTACGAAGACTAACAATTAACCACTATGCCTACGAACCCCTAAAACAATAAAGAAATGCAGTAGAATTGCACTTTTCTCTAAAGATCCCTAACTATCCAAAAATTAAAGTTGTACTTACAGTTATGGGATTTTCTATTAACTTATCTTTAATCTACCACCACAGCGTCTTCCTTGATGTACTTTTAGCCACCTTTCATCATCTATTTATTCCTTTCTTTAATTCTTTTAAGCGAGCTCAAAATACGTCGTTCCCTTCGTAGCCTAATGCAGAAAGAGAGCCCCACCTTTTTTACATAATCTCTCATTAACCAAGACGCCCCCTGACGGCGATTTATGTCACCGTCTTTACGTTTGAAACTAATAAGAGAAAGCACGCCATATTGAACCAATACATTTTCTTTGCGTACTAATTCTTATTAGTTTCACTAGATGGCGCTTAGCACAATTAATCATGTTACACGATTCCCTTCGTCAATTAAAAATTTCTTCATCTGTGAAGAAATTTTAAGAGACGCCTACGTCTAAACATATGCAACCTTCTAATCTAACAACCCTAATTAAATCAAACTAATAAATACCAACAGAATACTGCTTTATATAACATTGTCCGGATCAATGTCAATAAACATTATAAAACACACTTAGTTAGGGTGTTAATCTAAAAACCTAACCGAAATCCTATTCCTACTTCTACTATGAATTCTATTCTATTTAGTATTATAAGCTACCTATAGGAATTCTTAATATCCGAACTAAACAATTAGTATTACAGATTATAACGCAACTATGCATTATATTGTAACAAAACTTATCATTAAAATCTTACAAAAAAAAAAACTACCATATGCATATATATATATATATATATATAAATGTATACTTTTGTCTTGGCGTCATGTGAGTCACAATCATGTAAATGTACTCACACACATTCTTACGAAAGTCCTACGACAGTTATTAAGAGTATACAAAAAATGCAACGCATTGAGTATTAACACTTAAGTAAGTGTATATATATATGATACGCCTGAGTGTTTCAGTGAATTTCATCATCACCTTTTTTTTTAAGTTAATTAAGGGGATATTTAAGTTTTAAAAGTTATTTTTAATTTAAGTGATAAGTAAATATAATATGTTACTTTATCAATTTATTAAGACATTCAACGCTATCACTTCCTCATAACAAAGATGATAAGTCATGTTTATTTAAATTAAATAACTATCATACAACAGATTTACTGAATATGTTGAACCCTTTCATTATTCAATCTATTTATCATCATCTTACATTATTATTTTTTAAAACCAAAGAAAATCCTAGGAAAATTTACAAAATTGAATCCATTCATACTATCACCTGTTCATACCAGCTCAATCATCGTATTTCAATATATCCTTTATGTGAAAGTCACCCAATTTTTTACCGTTCATGTCAGACAGAGTGTACACTAGAGATGAACGTTTAGCTATGACAATGCATTTTAGAAATTTCGGAGCTAATTTTGAAGTAAATTTCTTTGATGCATTCGAAAGATAAAAAGTGCGTTTATACACTATTTGACCCACTTTTAAGTCTACATGCCTTTTTCTTAAGTTATAATATTTTGAGTTTCTTTGGTGAGCAACTTTTAAATGTTTCTGCACCTTGTTAAATATATTCTTAAGTTCAGATAAACGTTTACTATATTCTTTTGAGTCACCAAGTTGTACCTGAGATTGAGGAATTGGATCTTCATTATATAATAATAATAATAATAATATCTTTATTGTATAACACCACAATGGATATAACAGTAAGATTACACTGACAGAGAGACATTATACAATGGGCGGCCTTATTGCTTAATAGCAATCTCTTCCAGGCAACCCATGACGGAAAATTAAATAAGTATAAAGAACAAAAAAAGGGGGGAAGGGTGTAAGAGCAATATTACAAAATAAAATAAAAACGGTAATAATAATATAGATGCATATTTATATGAAAAAAATAAAAAATAAACAAATAAATAAAGGAAAGAGGTACTTTCAAAGTAAAGATAGGAAATGACGCTTAACTTGCTCACGGAACGAGTCCAGAGTGCGAGCCCTTCGTATGGATTCCGGTAATGAATTCCACAAGCGAACAGAATGCACAGAGTAGGAGTAAGAAAGGAAATCAGTCGAATGGCAAGGTATTTCTAGAGTGAGATTAGAAGAGGAGCGTAGAATGCATTGTGAAGAGGATGATCGAAAAGAGAAGCATTGTTTTAGATAAGGTGGAGAAGTAGGTAGGAAAAGTACAGAATAAAGAAGCGTAAGAGTATGTAAGTCCCTGCGCCGGCGAATAGGGAGCCAGTTGAGTTTCGAGCGGAAGTGTGATACATGGTCAAATTTACGAAGATTATATATAAATCTGATAGCTATATTCTGCAAACGTTCCAACTTGCTTAGCAGTTCCTCAGAAAGATCAGTGTAACATACATCAGCATAGTCCAGAATGGAGAGTAAAAGAGTATGCGCCAGAGTGATTTTAGTACTGGTCGGCAAAAAGTTACGTAGGCGATTAGGTGAGTTGTATGCGGCAAATATTTTTTTTCTTATAGATTCGAGCTGAGGTTTCCAAGAGAAACAGTGATCAAATATCACACCAAGGTTTTTGACAGTTGTGGAGAAGGGTATAACAATCCTATCAAAAGTTACAGGAGGCAGCCGTTCATAGTTGATCCTGGAAGCGAAATAAGGACTGCCGATTAAAATAGTTTGCGTCTTCGCGGGGTTAACAGTTAAGCCGAATGACTTACTCCAGTTACTAATCAAAGCAAAGTCAGAATTTGTAACCGCTATTGCGTCTGAAAGGTCAGATAACGGCGCCTGTGTGTATATTTGAAGGTCATCGGCGTAAAGATGATAGGAACTGAAAAGTGAGTGTGTGATAGAATTTATGAAAATAGAGAAGAGTAAAGGAGATAAGACGCCACCCTGAGGAACACCGGCATCAATAACGCACCACGCAGAGAAGTTTTCTTCTATGCGTATACGCTGCCGGCGCCCTAGCAGGTAACTTTGAAACCAATCAATCACCATTGGAGATATGTTAAGAGAACGAAGAATAGCAAGAAGGATGTCAAAATCAATGGAGTTAAAGGCGTTGGTGAAGTCAAGCAATGTCAGCAGTGTAAGTTTGCGTTCTTCCATACCATGTCGAATATCATCTGCAATTTTAACTAATGCAGTAGATGTGCTGTGACCCGTACGAAAGCCAGATTGATATGGGTTAAGGAGTTGGTTCTGGTTAAGGAAAACAATAAGTTGGCGATATACGAGTTTTTCCAGGACCTTGGAAAGGAAGGGAAGAATGGAAATAGGACGATATTCTGAAAAAGAGGCAGGATTGGATTTTTTAGGAATCGGGATAACATTAGCGTCTTTCCAGGCTGCAGGAAACACACCGGTCAAAATTGAAGTATTGAGAATATGGGTAATAATGGGAGCTAGGATGTCGAGGATGGGAAGAATCATTTTTCGACTAATAGAATCACTTCCTACTGCACTGGAATTGATTGTTTTTATGGTTCTCTTAACATCACAATCGGTAAATTGATGTAAGAAAAAGGAAGAATCTGGAGTTGGCAAATTAGAAAGACGTTGTAAAGTTTCAGCTTTACGGCGCCCATCAAGAGGCAGAGAACTGGAAAAATAACTATTAAGTTGGTTGATATCAAGATTGTTAACAGGATTAATGCTACAAGATTTGCCAACCCCGAGAGATTTTAGAAATTTCCAAACTTTGACAGGATCTGCATTTTCAACAGAGTTATGAATATGGCGTCTTTGGGCGTCCCTGATCATAGTGTTGCACCGATTCCTGATACGGTTATATTTTAATTCATTTATGTTGGAAGGATCAACTTTGAACTTCGCTTTAGCTGAATTTTTTTTTGACATTATCTTACGAATCTCATCAGTTAACCACGGAGCCGGCAGGTGTTTCATTTTCACAGGAGAAACAGGAGCATGCACATCATACAACTCGACCAGCAGCGTGTTAAAAATTTCAATCTGTTCGTCAACAGACTCAGTAGCAAAGATTGCGGACCAGTCTATGTTGGCAGCATCCTCAAGCAATTGTTCTTGATCAATCCTAGCAAAACTGCGCTGAAGCTGAACTGTAGGCTTTAATTTGGGAGGACGGATACGGTAAGAAAGATACACCAAATCATGATAGGAAAATGCGTCTGCAGAATACTGGCCGTGCTTAGCAGCCAACGTGGGGGAGGAGACTATTATGAGGTCAAGAAGAGATGGAGTACAATTTGGAAAACGATGAGTTTCCTTCAGTGGAAGAATGTGTAAATTAGAGGAGTCAATCACTGAAAGCAACCTTTTCGACCTGAAATCGTTTTTCATGAGGCAAGTGTTGAAGTCTTCCATAATTATAGTATTACGCCCATACTATAATTATGGAAGACTTCAACACTTGCCTCATGAAAAACGATTTCAGGTCGAAAAGGTTGCTTTCAGTGATTGACTACAGTTCAGCTTCAGCGCAGTTTTGCTAGGATTGATCAAGAACAATTGCTTGAGGATGCTGCCAACATAGACTGGTCCGCAATCTTTGCTACTGAGTCTGTTGACGAACAGATTGAAATTTTTAACACGCTGCTGGTCGAGTTGTATGATGTGCATGCTCCTGTTTCTCCTGTGAAAATGAAACACCTGCCGGCTCCGTGGTTAACTGATGAGATTCGTAAGATAATGTCAAAAAAAAATTCAGCTAAAGCGAAGTTCAAAGTTGATCCTTCCAACATAAATGAATTAAAATATAACCGTATCAGGAATCGGTGCAACACTATGATCAGGGACGCCCAAAGACGCCATATTCATAACTCTGTTGAAAATGCAGATCCTGTCAAAGTTTGGAAATTTCTAAAATCTCTCGGGGTTGGCAAATCTTGTAGCATTAATCCTGTTAACAATCTTGATATCAACCAACTTAATAGTTATTTTTCCAGTTCTCTGCCTCTTGATGGGCGCCGTAAAGCTGAAACTTTACAACGTCTTTCTAATTTGCCAACTCCAGATTCTTCCTTTTTCTTACATCAATTTACCGATTGTGATGTTAAGAGAACCATAAAAACAATCAATTCCAGTGCAGTAGGAAGTGATTCTATTAGTCGAAAAATGATTCTTCCCATCCTCGACATCCTAGCTCCCATTATTACCCATATTCTCAATACTTCAATTTTGACCGGTGTGTTTCCTGCAGCCTGGAAAGACGCTAATGTTATCCCGATTCCTAAAAAATCCAATCCTGCCTCTTTTTCAGAATATCGTCCTATTTCCATTCTTCCCTTCCTTTCCAAGGTCCTGGAAAAACTCGTATATCGCCAACTTATTGTTTTCCTTAACCAGAACCAACTCCTTAACCCATATCAATCTGGCTTTCGTACGGGTCACAGCACATCTACTGCATTAGTTAAAATTGCAGATGATATTCGACATGGTATGGAAGAACGCAAACTTACACTGCTGACATTGCTTGACTTCACCAACGCCTTTAACTCCATTGATTTTGACATCCTTCTTGCTATTCTTCGTTCTCTTAACATATCTCCAATGGTGATTGATTGGTTTCAAAGTTACCTGCTAGGGCGCCGGCAGCGTATACGCATAGAAGAAAACTTCTCTGCGTGGTGCGTTATTGATGCCGGTGTTCCTCAGGGTGGCGTCTTATCTCCTTTACTCTTCTCTATTTTCATAAATTCTATCACACACTCACTTTTCAGTTCCTATCATCTTTACGCCGATGACCTTCAAATATACACACAGGCGCCGTTATCTGACCTTTCAGACGCAATAGCGGTTACAAATTCTGACTTTGCTTTGATTAGTAACTGGAGTAAGTCATTCGGCTTAACTGTTAACCCCGCGAAGACGCAAACTATTTTAATCGGCAGTCCTTATTTCGCTTCCAGGATCAACTATGAACGGCTGCCTCCTGTAACTTTTGATAGGATTGTTATACCCTTCTCCACAACTGTCAAAAACCTTGGTGTGATATTTGATCACTGTTTCTCTTGGAAACCTCAGCTCGAATCTATAAGAAAAAAAATATTTGCCGCATACAACTCACCTAATCGCCTACGTAACTTTTTGCCGACCAGTACTAAAATCACTCTGGCGCATACTCTTTTACTCTCCATTCTGGACTATGCTGATGTATGTTACACTGATCTTTCTGAGGAACTGCTAAGCAAGTTGGAACGTTTGCAGAATATAGCTATCAGATTTATATATAATCTTCGTAAATTTGACCATGTATCACACTTCCGCTCGAAACTCAACTGGCTCCCTATTCGCCGGCGCAGGGACTTACATACTCTTACGCTTCTTTATTCTGTACTTTTCCTACCTACTTCTCCACCTTATCTAAAACAATGCTTCTCTTTTCGATCATCCTCTTCACAATGCATTCTACGCTCCTCTTCTAATCTCACTCTAGAAATACCTTGCCATTCGACTGATTTCCTTTCTTACTCCTACTCTGTGCATTCTGTTCGCTTGTGGAATTCATTACCGGAATCCATACGAAGGGCTCGCACTCTGGACTCGTTCCGTGAGCAAGTTAAGCGTCATTTCCTATCTTTACTTTGAAAGTACCTCTTTCCTTTATTTATTTGTTTATTTTTTATTTTTTTCATATAAATATGCATCTATATTATTATTACCGTTTTTATTTTATTTTGTAATATTGCTCTTACACCCTTCCCCCCTTTTTTTGTTCTTTATACTTATTTAATTTTCCGTCATGGGTTGCCTGGAAGAGATTGCTATTAAGCAATAAGGCCGCCCATTGTATAATGTCTCTCTGTCAGTGTAATCTTACTGTTATATCCATTGTGGTGTTATACAATAAAGAATATTATTATTATTATTATTATATAATGAAGATCCAATTCCTCAATCTCAGGTACAACTTGGTGACTCAAAAGAATATAGTAAACGTTTATCTGAACTTAAGAATATATTTAACAAGGTGCAGAAACATTTAAAAGTTGCTCACCAAAGAAACTCAAAATATTATAACTTAAGAAAAAGGCATGTAGACTTAAAAGTGGGTCAAATAGTGTATAAACGCACTTTTTATCTTTCGAATGCATCAAAGAAATTTACTTCAAAATTAGCTCCGAAATTTCTAAAATGCATTGTCATAGCTAAACGTTCATCTCTAGTGTACACTCTGTCTGACATGAACGGTAAAAAATTGGGTGACTTTCACATAAAGGATATATTGAAATACGATGATTGAGCTGGTATGAACAGGTGATAGTATGAATGGATTCAATTTTGTAAATTTTCCTAGGATTTTCTTTGGTTTTAAAAAATAATAATGTAAGATGATGATAAATAGATTGAATAATGAAAGGGTTCAACATATTCAGTAAATCTGTTGTATGATAGTTATTTAATTTAAATAAACATGACTTATCATCTTTGTTATGAGGAAGTGATAGCGTTGAATGTCTTAATAAATTGATAAAGTAACATATTATATTTACTTATCACTTAAATTAAAAATAACTTTTAAAACTTAAATATCCCCTTAATTAACTTAAAAAAAAAGGTGATGATGAAATTCACTGAAACACTCAGGCGTATCATATATATATACACTTACTTAAGTGTTAATACTCAATGCGTTGCATTTTTTGTATACTCTTAATAACTGTCGTAGGACTTTCGTAAGAATGTGTGTGAGTACATTTACATGATTGTGACTCACATGACGCCAAGACAAAAGTATACATTTATATATATATATATATATATATGCATATGGTAGTTTTTTTTTTTGTAAGATTTTAATGATAAGTTTTGTTACAATATAATGCATAGTTGCGTTATAATCTGTAATACTAATTGTTTAGTTCGGATATTAAGAATTCCTATAGGTAGCTTATAATACTAAATAGAATAGAATTCATAGTAGAAGTAGGAATAGGATTTCGGTTAGGTTTTTAGATTAACACCCTAACTAAGTGTGTTTTATAATGTTTATTGACATTGATCCGGACAATGTTATATAAAGCAGTATTCTGTTGGTATTTATTAGTTTGATTTAATTAGGGTTGTTAGATTAGAAGGTTGCATATGTTTAGACGTAGGCGTCTCTTAAAATTTCTTCACAGATGAAGAAATTTTTAATTGACGAAGGGAATCGTGTAACATGATTAATTGTGCTAAGCGCCATCTAGTGAAACTAATAAGAATTAGTACGCAAAGAAAATGTATTGGTTCAATATGGCGTGCTTTCTCTTATTAGTTTCAAACGTAAAGACGGTGACATAAATCGCCGTCAGGGGGCGTCTTGGTTAATGAGAGATTATGTAAAAAAGGTGGGGCTCTCTTTCTGCATTAGGCTACGAAGGGAACGACGTATTTTGAGCTCGCTTAAAAGAATTAAAGAAAGGAATAAATAGATGATGAAAGGTGGCTAAAAGTACATCAAGGAAGACGCTGTGGTGGTAGATTAAAGATAAGTTAATAGAAAATCCCATAACTGTAAGTACAACTTTAATTTTTGGATAGTTAGGGATCTTTAGAGAAAAGTGCAATTCTACTGCATTTCTTTATTGTTTTAGGGGTTCGTAGGCATAGTGGTTAATTGTTAGTCTTCGTACTTAAATGTGATGAATCATTCCACATGAATTAATCAAGAATTAGTTGGCTTCATTTCCTACAACAAAATGGCGACGTCATGAGACCACGTTGTGGTGATGAAATATAACAAGGCTTGGTGAACAGTGTGGACTTCGGATCTTCAAATAAGAGGATAATATGAAGCTGTCACCATCATAACTGTCTTCTCAGCTACCCATTTCAACAGATTTCATCAAGTAATGTAAATTTAGTTTGTCAACGTCGTATAATAAGGTAAAGAAGAATATGTATTTAGTTTAATATCATTGGAAATTAAATGTTAACGCCACCACTCTACGATTAAACCCAGTATATGGTAAAAGATAGTTGTTTCAATCATTTCACAGCATAAACTACACCCTGGTATAATTAAGTCTTTTGTTCTCTGATTTTGATAGTCGGTGAGTAGCATATCCACTTAAAAAATATGTTACAAAGCAAGCATCGCGTGGCAAGGAAGCTGGAACTCTTCAAACCGTAAGTAATTGTATCTAACCTAATACATTGTATTTTTTCTTTGGGGTTATCACGCCACTGAATGGATTTTAATGAAACTTGACAGTAATATAGCTCATATATGATAATAACATATATATAATAATTTATGTAGTTATTGAGTGAATTGGCCAAAATATAACAATAAGTGTTACATAAGACGGAAAAAAATCTCCCATCTGCGAGCCATTTTGGCCTGCACTGCAAAAACAATAAAAGTTACGTTAAGTTAGTGAAAATGTATATCTTAAATAGTTCTACCAAAAAGTTCGTGACACCATATATCTATTCTTAATGTGTAAGCCATTACCGCTAAAATAGTGAATCAAAACTAAAATATTATTTGATATCTATTTCCAAAATGCACATTTTGTATTAACAAATTATTTTTTTATCAAAACAAATACTTTTATCGCTTTTAATATTTAAAAACGATAAACTTTGCCTTTTACACTATGTCATTTCAACAAATATTTAAAAAGTTACAACGATGACAAAGTGATAGCGCGGTGTACTATGCAAGATTAGACTGCGGGAATACTAAGAGAGAAAAAATGGTGTTTATAAAAGTAGATAAAACCTAGGCGAAGAAGAAAAAAATGGGCTATTCGCAGTATCTGATCCTATACGAAGTCCTTGCAATATAACTGTGACACAGTTCCTTCTTATTAAATGATGAAAAATAAATTATCATCATAGGTATTTTTATTGAATTTTAATGAACAACTCAGAATTATACTGTTTTTAAATTTTTTGTAACGATATAAATAATAAATAATTCTAACACACACCAATTAGCCCAGCCCCCAAGTAAGCACTGTAAGGATTGTGTTATGGGATACTAGGGTAACGGATAGAATATACATACTGTATATATATATATATATAGAAATACATATTCAACATCCATGACTGGAGTACAAATGCTCGTATTCAGCACACAAACATCTGCCCCCACCGGGATTCAAACCCGGGACCTCTCGAGTCGGCGACACCATGAAACCCGGCGTACAAACCACTCGGCCACGGAGGTCCTCGATATTACTTAATGTTACAAAAAAGGTTTACTTAATATATTGACAAATAATCCATTTTTCGCTAGTAGGTACATACTTATTGGAATCCCTGTATTTATTAATCAGCTCGCGATAATATTGGTTTTGTAATTATAAACGATAATTCTGCAAAATTCAAAGTAAATAATAAAGATTTTTATAGGTAAATCACCCCTTACATCACTTATAAGTATTGCGATGTTGTAGCCAAGAACTAAGTTCCCATCTACTTTTAAGGTCATTTGGATATACACATTTTTTGATACACATGTTTACAAAGTATGCTAAGATTGGGCTTAATTTATCTTTAATATATTTTATATCTATTACTCTAATTCCGTCTGACCCTGGGTTTTTATGACAATTTAATTCATCAATTATTTTTTTAACTTGATTTTCCGTAACGGCCTTATATCTAAAACTTACCTCGCTCTCTTTGGCATACAATTTTCTGTCTAATAATTTTATCTGACATTTGTGTTTAATATTATCAATTTCATTCGTAAATGTATGGCAAAATTTATCACATATTATTTTCATGGAAGACTCTTTTTTCATATATTTTTCAATTATCCTGTCTACCGATAATTTATTTTTCCCTAACCAATTGTTAATGTTATTCCATATTTTTCTTAATTTTTCATTACAGTCTACTATACACTGCTTTCTATAATTATTGTTTATTTGTTAAATTTCTTAGTCTAGTATATTCTAACCTACGTCTATTATTTTTAGGTTCAACTTTCCACAATCGAAACAGTGCATCTCTTTTTTCCATCATACTTTGCAGATTTTTGTTTATCCAAGACGAACAGTTACGCGCATGTGTTACAGGACGTTCATAGCTACATTCTTTGTATACATTTTGAAATTGTTCTTGCAGTTGTACATACATAGTAATAGGATTATCTATAGACAAATAATAGGACCAGTCAATTGAATCCAGTTTCTTAAAAACATCTTTATTTCTAATTACAATTCTTTTCGACTTTGATATTACATCTCTACTCATATCTATTGTTAGTCCTGTAACGTAATGATCAGCTATCTTAGTTCTAATAGTATAAGCTAAGAGATTACTTGCCGTCTCATTCCTCACGAAGATGTGATCGATGCAAGACGTTGTCCTACGCCCCGCTGTTACAGTTTCTCTCGTTACGTCGCGTATGGCACACTGCAATCCGCTTGCACACATTATATTCAAATATTTAGTAGCACTGATATCCTCACGCTCTTGTTCTAATATGTTTATATTCATATCACCCAACAGTATAATGTTTGACGATATTTTTTTAATACAATTATTGATTTCACGCAAGAATCCATTTTTATTTGAGTTTGGTGGCCGGTAAGTGATGATTATCGTGGTTATATAATTATTCACAGATATTTCTCCAGCCAATAGTTCACCATTCACCATACTCAAATCATGTTGCGTAAAAGTAATATTATTTTTCACGTACAGCATTATTCCCCCGCCGCGTCTACTTTTTCTTGTCCAGTGATACATATTATAGCCTTCTATCATATACAAACATGCTTCTTCACTTCTTATATTAATTTCCGTCAAACATAAAAGGTGTAGGTTCTCTTGGGAGTCCCCTAATGTGGCAATAAACTCATTAAAATGTTTCCTTAGTGAACATATGTTGACATGTAATATATTTAAAAACTTTTTTCCCGTATTTATGTAATTATGCCAAGTATTCAAGTTTATATATCTGATATACTCAATATCTTCTAGCTGTGGTTGTTGATCAGCATTAGTCGCCATTTTTATTATTTATAAAATCCAGTGTATTTATCATATTATCGTAGTAGTAATTATATTATTATTATATTTATTATTCTTTTATCATAAACTTATCAATATCACTCTCAAAATTTATTTGAAATATTTTTTTTCTCTTCCTCATTCTTTTTTATAAGTATTCTAGAATTTTGTATCCAAATAAACTTATATGTATCTTTCAGCTTTTGTTTTGTATTCCAAAACAATTGACGCATATGTTGCGTTATGTTTTCATTAATAAAGATACGTGCGTTGTTGTTGTTTTGAAATATTGTGTGGTTAGTTATCGTATTTTTTCTACATTTTAGCCATTCCTGTCGGGCAGTATTGGAACGTAATGTCACTATTATAGGACGTGATGTTTTGCTGCTGTCTCCCGCTTTTCTCCACGCTTTCTCTATATCTTCTGTTTTTAATTTTAATTCTTCAGCAATTTTTCCTACCGTTATACTAACGTTTTCCTTTTCAAATGCTTGTACATTTAATAATTCGATATTTAATTCTAATTCCTTCTGTTCTAGTTTCATAACTCGTTCTTCCAATGCCCTATTACATTTTTCTGTATTTAAGCTTCTCTGTATCAGATCCTTTAATCTTTTTTCGTTCTTTTTCGATGCTTCTTTATATTCATTACCTGATTTTTCCAAATCCTCATACTGCTTGTTTAGAAATTCGACAGCTTTCTCTATCTCCAGATTACTTTTTGTCACCTCTTTTATCTGGTTTTTAATGTCGTATATATCCGATTGCATGACTTTAAAGCGATTATCTTGTTCTTCCTTCATCGTGGCTAACATAAGTGTCATAGTTGCCATTTGTTCTTGCAAGGCAACGAGGTTTTTATTGATCGTATCTGAATTACAGCATCGTTTCTTTTGACATGTCTCGGGCACAATATTTTCCGGGTTTACGGATGTGTCACTATCTGTGTCTTCTTCTGCTCTTTTCTGTTTTTTGCGGCGAGAAGAAGTCCAATTTCCTGCTGTTTTCGGTTTTTCCTTGCTCATATTTAAATTTGAGTCGGATCCGTACAGTTTTTTACCTTTTATCGGCGTACGCTGCAGGTTCATCTCAGAGTTTAGGCCTAAGTTTTTTATAAGTAGCGATAAGGACACAATAGATATGGGCGTCACAATGGGCGGAGCCACCTGTGCACTCACTGCAGCGATGCACTCGCTAGTACTTGTGATCCCTTTCCAACATATAGTGTGGTCCTTTTCACTAATTTAATATTTCTGCAATACTTTAGGATGCGACCGTCACTCGCGCGATGCCAACGAGAAATTTTCTAGAAGTTGTTCGAATGACTCGAAATAGTCGACACGCAGAGAAGGGCTATAGAAAACACCAAGAAGAACTTTACAATGGGACAGAGATATTTCAAGAAATAAATGCTCGGCGCTATTGGGGGGTGGCGGTTGAGAAGATCGACTGAGGATAGTAAACGAGATATGAGAACGAAGAAAAATTGCCACGCCTCCATGAGAGGAACTTACACGATCATTACGAATGAGTTGGAATCCAGGTAAGTTATAGGAAGAAGAAGAAAGGCAAGGATTAAGAAACGTTTCCGAGACTAAGATGGCATGAATATTTTTGTTATCAAAAGACGCCAGCATGTCAGGAAAATGTGCAGGGATGCTCTGTGCATTAATATGGACAACGTTAAAATTCTTATGTACATCCGAAAAAGCAACATCCAAGAGCTCGTCCAGTGAGTGATCTAAGCTTTGAAAACTGGAGCTGGAGATAGAAGAAGAAGAACATGATAAAAAGATATCGTTATCTATAGATAAATCCATTACAACAAATTACTTATGACAAAAATACTTAAATACGACGGTTACTTATAAATATTACTTTACTACATAAATAAATACCCACAGGTTGTCTGGCAGAAGTAGCTACATTACACAACACTAACAAACACACTTGTAAAAAGAAAAGAAAAACATAAAAAACGAAAAAAACATCAACAAAAACAATATACGTGTACGGATAAATAACAGTGATACGTCACAGTGATAAGTCACAGTTACGTATCACATTATACGCATCAAACGTTAAAATAGCAGCAACAGATGACAATTTACAAAAAAAAATTGAGTGCTACCGCAGATTAACTACCTTCATTATTTTTATCCACGGGACATTATTACTTTTTAACAATGAGGTGGTTTAAGAAATAAAAAGTAAACAAAGAAACGAAACATAAACAATAGAAAGAGAAATAAAGAAGTAATGTAAAATACTAAAATAAACACAATCAAAAATAACGCAAAACATAAAAATAAACAAAATAAACAACGTACATTATTTTCGTCTCACAGACTGAGCTCGCTTGCTTTTCGGAAGACTGACTGCAGCCACCGGAGCCGGAGCCGGAGCCGGAGCCGGAGCCGGAGCCAGTACCGGAGCAGAACCCGCGTTGTCCACAGTCACGGGATTCTGGGCCGGCAGACACAGTTTCTCGACATCGGCCAGAGATATTATCTGATGTCGCTTACCATCTGCGTCCAAAGCGATGATGCGCCCGGCACTGGTCCAGCATCCAGTAACACCCAATCGCTCCCGAGCAGCCACAAAAAGTTTATGGCGAGGTTTCGTCAAGAACTCCAACATAGTAATGCCTGTGCCCTTGAGCTTTTTCTTCGCCATCCACAAGCCGTCACGGACTGCCTCAGAGTGAAGCTTAACAAGAAGCGGCCGCGGTTTTTCATGACGAACCCGACCCAGACGGATGGAACGGATTAAATCGCCTGCGCTAAGGTTTGGCGCCGCCAGGTGTTGAGACGCGACCTCCAAGAAAACTTCAGAGCAATCTTCGTCCTTCTGCTCCGGGACACCATGCAGCAGTAGCATACTACGGCGACTCCGCATTTCTGCGTTATCACATTCCGAAGATAGCACCGCCACCTGCTTCTCGAGGGTTTTAAGTGTCGAAATCACAAAAGTCCGAAAAGCTTCAAAATCAGCCGACAAAGACGACAGTGATGCTGGTTGAGGTGTGCCCGTTCCTCTGCATCTAAGCTCGTTCTCGAATGCAGTCATACGTTCCATAAATGATTGTGACAGTGAATCGATGGTGCTTTTAATATTTTCCATTATTGTACTTGATATTCAAATCAGTGTGTGTTGAGTGCAGTCAATTGTAACTCAGTTACCAGGTTAAGCAGAAAGGAGAAAACAGCTGCAGGTATTACCTAATGTTAGCACATAATATTCTTCGTATAATTAACTTAAAATATATTGTATTTTATTTTTAAAAATTAAATACTTGATGAGCTTTCAAAAACAGCTGTTAACGTTTTTACGATTTTTTATATCCATGCAAGGAGCCATCTAATACAAGTTCCCTCCCATGTACTAAGAAATATGGGGTGCACTTCGTCGTTTCATTAACTGATGTGTTAAGGGCGCATTGAATTTCAGGAATATGCTCATCCCATTTCTTATGTTCGGATTTTACATAACACGATATGGCTGTTAATACATTACGTATCGCTCGCTCTGCGGGATTTACCTGCGGATGGTAACGAGGATTGTAATAAATATTCGGTACATTGTATTTTTTCAGTAAATTTCTAAATTGTGTACTTATGTATTGAGGTCCATTATCTATGTATATGTATTTGCAAACACCATGAACTAAAAATACTTGTTTTTCAATAAATTTTGCAACAGAGGTGCCTGTTCCAATCCGTATAGGATGCAACATAACGTATTTACTAAAATAATCTGAGCAAACTATTAAGTAAGTATTCCTATTCGAAGACACAGGTAAAGGTCCTAATAAGTCACAAGAGATGGCTTCAAATGGCTTGGTCACATTTTTCGGATTTCCCATGAAACCAGGTCTCGCCGTATTAACAGGCTTGTATTGTTTACATATTTCACAACTTTTTATATATTTCACTACGTCTAAATACATTTTCGGCCAGTAAAAATGTAAACTAAGTCTCTTATGAGTTTTCATAACGCCTGCATGTGAACTAGTAGGCTCATCATGATATTTTTTAATCAAATCTAATCTGTTTTCTAAAGGAACTACCTGTTTCCAATTAAATTCAGAGGTTAAGTTATATTTATTTTTTGAATATCTATATAATTGGTTATCTTTAATAAGGAAACCAGGATATTTCTGTGGATTTGAATTAATATCATTTAATATGTGATTATACCATGGATCTTGTATATTTTGCAACGAAATTAAATCTACTTTTATTCTTGACAATGCATCTGGTATAACATGTTCTTTTCCTTTACGATGTTCAAACTTAAAATCAAATTGACTTAAACGCATACTCCATCTGACCCGACGTCCTGATGGATTTTTAAGATTATAAAACCACAGCAAAGAAGCATGATCTGTCACTATTTTACACTTTTGACCTTCAATATAGTTCCTAAACTGTTCCAAAGCATAAATGACGGCAAGCAGTTCGCGTTCAGTGGTGCTGTAGTTGACTTCGTTTTTATTTAAAGAACGACTGCAGTACGCTATGGGGTGTTCCGTGTCATTATAACGTTGAGTTAACACTGCCCCTATTGCATACGATGACGCATCAGTATGAATTGAAAAAGGAAGGTTAAAGTCAGGACATTTAAGTATTGGTGCTGACACTAAAGCAGATTTCAAGGTCATAAAAGCGCAGTTCGTTTCTTCTGTCCATTCGAATTTAATATTCTTACAGGTTAATTTACACAACGGTTTACTTATTTTGGAAAAATCTTTAATGAATCTCCGATACCAACCAGCTAAACCTAAGAACCTCTTAACATCCTTTGAACAGTTAGGTATCGGATAATTTAATATTGTTTCGACCTTACGTGGGTCTGTCCTAAGTCCGTTCCTGTCTACTAAGTATCCTAAGTATTTAAGTTCTTTTCTACAAAATTTTGACTTATTCATGTTTATAGTTAAATTTGCTAATTTTAAGCGATTAAATACCTCTTTTAAAAGTAATAAATGGTCCGAAAAAGTGGAAAAAATACATATAATGTCATCTTGAAAGGCAAAAACTTTATTATCAAACTCTGGGCCGAATAGCTTATCCATTAACCTCTGCATTGTGGCGCTGGCGCCTACTAAACCGAAACACATTACGTTAAATTGAAAAAGTCCACGACGGGGAACAGTAAAAGCAGTTTTTTCAGCGGACTTTTCACTGTCGTACGGGTATTGCCAATATGCAGCACTCAAGTCTATTGACGTCAAGTACTTTGCTTCTCTAAGCTGATCTAAAATACTGTTAATATAAGGTAACGGGTATGCGTCGGGCTTAGTAACTGAATTTAACTTCCTACTGTCTAAACACAACCTTAAGTCGCCGTTTGGTTTTTGTACCATAACCACAGGTGAATTCCACGGTGACTGAGATGGAGAGACTACACCAAGATTAAGCATCCTATCTAATTCCTGTTCTAAGGCCTGTTCATAGGTGAAAGAGGGTAATACCTCTGCTTTATTGGTGGATGGTCGCCTGTGTTTATCGTATGTTGAATTAAGTGTGTTCTACCCAAACCTACCTTCTCAGTGTTTATGCTATCAAATTTTTTAATGATATTATCAATTTCCATTTTTTGGAATGTACTTAAACTTTCATAATCCTCAAGTCCACTATTAAAATTTGTGATTGACTGAATGTCATATTTTGGTCGCGCTTGTTTAATATGTTTTTTGTAATTAAAACCTTTATTTAATTCAAATGAATTCCAAAAATCAATCCCCACTATGACAGAAGTTGTAATTCGTGGTACTATATAAAAACTTACTACTTTTAAAGTATTATTATAGGTAATTGGTAAGAATATGCGGCCTATGCAATTTAATTTTTCTGAGTTTGCAATTTGTATTAAATTTGGGCTATTAAAATATTGGACTTTAAAACCATGCCGAAGAAAAACTTTATGTGAATTATTACCTATTATTGAACATGAAGCTCCTGTGTCTAGTAAGGCGTTGACCTTCAAATGCATTATGTTAAGTTCTAAGTATATTCTAATGTTACCTTTTTGTTTATTAAATAAAACTTCACTACAGTCATCCGGCGAAGATGGGGTTAAATTAATTAAGTTGGGTTCCGTGAAGTTAAAGTTTACTAGTTTTTTGAATTATTGCAATTGGTACAATCAGAACGCTTAACCCCTCTTTTCCCACATTTAAAACAAACTATATTTTTCTTTTCGCATTGATTGGTGTAATGTTTTTCAGAGTTGCACCTAAAGCATTTCTTAACACCCATGCTACCGTTGTTCATGGTTGGTGCGTTGGAGTTTTGTGGTTGGTTAACAGCTGCAATACTCTGTCGTTTGTAGTGTTGTCTGTTTGATGTTTTATTTGTATTTAAGTCTGCGGTTAACTGCAATTTGGAAAAGTCTGGCTCATTAAATTGTTCTGCCCTGGATCTAGCAAGTTCTAATTTTTTGCAATAATATTTAAGTGTATCTATCGAGGTTATGTCGTGCAATGCCAGTTCCTTCATATATTCAGGTCTAACATTGTGCATTAAAATGTCTAGTTGTTGTTCCTCATCGAGTGGATTTGTTAAGCGATTAAACATACCTAACATAGTGGAAAGATAAGTATTGATGGTCTCGAACTTTGCCTGGGTACGCATTCTAATTTCGCCAAGCAATCTGTAATCTAAGTCAGGTATATCAAAATCATCTTTAAGAGATTTAAGTAGGTTCCTATAATTGTCTCTAAATTTTAATTTATTGCTTCTGAACCAATGGAGTGCTGAGCCCTCCAATAAATCAGAAAATGACACTAGCATTTGTTTTTCTGTAATGTTCCTAGCTAATCTAAGTTCTTTTAGGCGTTCCAAAAAAACTCTAATGCATGTTGTCCCATCATATTTCAAGTTAAGCGAGTTAAGGTTAATATTTTTATCACGCAGATAAATGGTTTTATTTTCAGATATATGATTATTTGTTGGGTCAAATGAATCTTCGTCCCTCATACTTGCATTCTCCTCCTCCTCACTGTCCTCACTTTCAATCTCAAGCCTGCCTAACACCTTCACTAAGCGAATCCTAAGGTCAGAAAGGACTGGACTATGTTCAATGATACGAGCCAACCTATCGATCAAGTAATTCGACCTAACAACTAACCGTTCACGTGTGGACTTAGACATTTCCTCTACACAGGCAATTTCCACGTCACTGATCTTCTTGGTACACAGTGCCAACTCCGAATCCAGCTCCGGTAGCTTTAAGCGCTCGACTTTCATACTGCCTCTGCGCATAAGCTTGTGCACCTGTCGCAACTGGCTTCTCAGCTGGTCCCGTGTACATGTTTCATCTCTGGAAATTCCAATTAAGTCAAGTTCATATTCAAGTTCAACTTTTTTCATACAGTTAATATATTTGCACATTTGAGATTCCATTGTATTAGATATATTTTTTTTTTGTTGAGGGTAAATGTTAACAAAAATATTTTATATTAAGTGTAAATTAAAGAAATTAAGCTTAAACCTTGAGTAATTAAATGTTACTCAAAGCAGTTAAGCTTTAATTATCAGTATTTAAGTTTTAAAGTTTAAACTCTAAACAATGCTATTCTCTTAGTTATCACTTAAGATCAGGTTGATTGCATTCATAGTTTTATGATGACAATTTTAAACCACATTTATATTATTAAGATACAGTACTATAAACAATAATTGTGTAATAAGTACAGTTAAGGTTAAGGTTAATTATTAATGCTAGATTAAAGTCAATTATTTAAGTTTTTTCAGTATTTCACAGCATCAGCTAGGTAATTTAAATAAAATTTAATGCCAAACGTTGAGGCGCCTTTGTAACATATTTTTTAAGTGGATATGCTACTCACCGACTATCAAAATCAGAGAACAAAAGACTTAATTATACCAGGGTGTAATTTATGCTGTGAAATGATTGAAACAACAATCTTTTACCATATACTATGTTTAATCGTAGAGTGGTGGCGTTAACATTTAATTTCCAATGATATTAAACTAAATACATATTCTTCTTTACCTTATTATACGACGTTGACAAACTAAATTTACATTCCTTGATGAAATCTGTTGAAATGGGTAGCTGAGAAGACAGTTATGATGGTGACAGCTTCTTATTATCCTCTTATTTGAAGATCCGAAGTCCACACTGTTCACCAAGCCTTGTTATATTTCATCACCACAACGTGGTCTCATGACGTCGCCATTTTGTTGTAGGAAATGAAGCCAACTAATTCTTGATTAATTCATGTGGAATGATTCATCACATTTAAGTACGAAGACTAACAATTAACCACTATGCCTACGAACCCCTAAAACAATAAAGAAATGCAGTAGAATTGCACTTTTCTCTAAAGATCCCTAACTATCCAAAAATTAAAGTTGTACTTACAGTTATGGGATTTTCTATTAACTTATCTTTAATCTACCACCACATCGTCTTCCTTGATGTACTTTTAGCCACCTTTCATCATCTATTTAATCCTTTCTTTAATTCTTTTAAGCGAGCTCAAAATACGTCGTTCCCTTCGTAGCCTAATGCAGAAAGTGAGCCCCACCTTTTTTACATAATCTCTCATTAACCAAGACGCCCCCTGACGGCGATTTGTGTCACCGTCTTTACGTTTGAAACTAATAAGAGAAAGCACGCCATATTGAACCAATACTTTTTCTTTGCGTACTAATTCTTATTAGTTTCACTAGATGGCGCTTAGCACAATTAATCATGTTACAGCTTGAGCTTACCAAAATTTATATATTTCCTTTAGCATCATTCATTATAAAAAAACTGTACTTATGTTGATGATGTGCTTTATTCAAGCTCTGATATGACACATATCATTGAAGCAAAGCGACAATTATGTGAGCTGCTTAGTTATGGCAGTCTAAAAAACACACAAATGGGCTTCTAATAATGATAAAATTTTAGCTGATGTTCCGCTGCATAAACAACACTTTGAAAATAAAAGTTTATCAGAAGAAAATGATTTTAGTATAAAAACTTTAGGAATAGAATTAGACTTAAAGTGTGATAGATTTGTGATAACATGTCCTAAAGTACATCAAAGTGATTGTAATACAAAACGGGAGATGCTTAGTTATATTTCAAAATTTTATGACCCATTAGGTTTTGTCAGTCCTATCATTGTCAAGGCAAAAGCTTTCATGCAGAAGTTATGGTGTAGTAAGTTAGATTGGGATGCAGTTGTTCCTTGCGATTTAAAAAAGGAATGGTTACAGTTTGTCACTAACTTATCTCGCATGGAACCGATTTATTTATTTAGAAATATACCAGCCAATGAAAGCACCAAAGCAGTGCAGCTGGTAGGATTTGCGGATGCATCGAGTTCTACAGGCTATGGGTGCTGTTTGTATTTACGTGTGGTCGACTCCTCAGGTATGCTAGATACATTCTTACTCTGTTCAAAGTCGCGAATTAACCCGCTTACCAGTAAAACCAACCTGACTGTACCCAAGCTAGAGCTCAATGCGACATTATTATTAGTAAAGTTAACTTCAAAAGTTTATACTACACTAAAATTAGAAATAAACATTAATGATGTCTATTTGTATACCGACTCCATAATTGTACTTGCATGGATTAAGAGCGACTTATTAAAGCTTCAGGCATATGTTTCAAACAGAATTAGAGTGATAAGAGAGTTGTCTTGGCTATGGCTATGGCAATGGCTGCATGTCAGTTCACAAGAAAACCCAGCTGACTTAGTTAGCAGAGGGGCTGATCCCGATGAGCTTAAAAGCTGTGACCTATGGTGGAAAGGTCCGTGCTTTCTTCGCGATGCTAAGTATAATTTCAAGTAAGTAATAAATTTACCTTCAGATGTACCATGCATGCTGCCCGTTGAGCAGTGTTCAGGTGAAGTCATGCTGTTAAATACTATCAGTAGTGATTTTTTTAAGTTTTTAGATAAGTATTTCAGTATTAATAAAATGGTTAGAGTTGTAGCATTTATGTTTAGATTTTTAAATAATCTTTCTAAAAATAAAAATAATAAGGTACAGTTGTCATACTTGACCAGTTCCGAATTAAACAATGCGTTATTGTTTATAATTAGGCATGAACAAGAAATTTATTTTGAGAGTGAAATAAAGTCATTATTAGAAAATGGTACCATAAAAGGGCCATTACAACAGCTACATCCATTTCTGGACGATAGGCGCGTGTTGCGTGTGGGCGGTAGGCTTCAGCATGCTGAGATACCTTTCTCACAGAAACATCAGATTATTCTGCCAAAGAATTCTCGTATAACAGAATTAATTATAAGTAGCGAGCATGTTCGGTTGTTACATGCCCCACCTAGATTACTTTTATCTTCTTTGAATCAAAAGTATTGGTTAATTAACGGTATCAGGCAAGTTAAAAAAGTAACACAAAAATGTTTAGTTTGTTTTAGATTAAAAGCGTCGACGGCGCAGCAGCTGATGGGTTCCTTGCCCCCACATCGTGTTACAGCAACGAGACCGTTTCAAAGAGTAGCGATAGATTTCTGTGGGCCGTTTGATATTAAAAATTCGCGCATTAGGCGAGCTCTGACATCAAAAGGTTATGTTTGTGTATACGTCGATTTTGTGATGCGAGCTGTGCACTTAGATCTTTGTTCAGATATGACCACAGAATATTTCTTAGCTTCTTTTAAGCGGTTCTGTTCACGTAGAAACCTCTACCCTACGGATATTTATTGTGATAATGGTAGCAATTTTAGAGGGGCAAGAAATCACTTAGCTGATTTATATAGAATAAGTAAGACTGCAGATCATCAAGCACAAGTCAATGAGTACGCTGCTAGTTTAGGCATAAAGTTCCACTTTACTCCCAGCTACTCGCCTGTCTTTGCTGGTCTTGCTGAGGCAGCAGTCAAAAGCATGAAATACCATTTAAAAAGGATTGTTCAAAAATTGATTCTTACTTATGAACAATTTGTTACTTTGATTACACAAATAGAAGCTGTTCTAAACTCAAGGCCTTTATTACCTGTATGTTCGTCAGACATCAATGATTATTCATATATTACGCCAGGCCATTTTCTCACTGGTGCTCCTTTAATTGAATATCCAGAAAAAAATGTTTCTAATCTCCCATGTAATAGACTTAAATTTTGGCAAACAGTTAATTATATTAAGCAATGTTTTTGGAATGTTTGGTACAAACAATATTTAAATACTTTGCAATGTCGTCCAAAATGGCAAGTGGCGAAGCCCAACATTAAGGTTGGAGACTTGTCATCTTAAAGGAACCAAATGCAGCACCTTTGTATTGGCCAATGGCTAGAATTGTAAAAGTAAATCCTGGAAAGGATGGCAAGGTTCGTGCCTTTAGTGTAAAAACTAGTAAGGGTAAAATTTATAACAGATCTTTGTCTACAATTAGTGTACTTCCACTTGATGAATAAAACAGCTTAAGGTTCTTTCAGGTTACAATTATATTATTTTCTAATACTAGTTTAAATGTAATAAATCAAAAGTTTAAATGAGACACTTGCAAAATTTTATAAGCTTTATTTGTAACGCGATTTAACTAAGTAATATCTGCATAACAATTGTATCAATTTATAAATAGAATTACATAATTGTGTTAAATTTTGGTTCAATATGATAATAAATAACAATGTATTATGATCAAAATTTACTCTTTAGAAGTTCAATATTTTGTAATTACAGAAGTAATTCTTAGATGTTTCGGGTATCTAATATTTTGTTTATATAACTTAAGTATAATTAACTTTGATAAGTGATTTGAAATTGTGAGGCCGTAATATGTTGGCAACACCAACAAGAAATAATTTTTGTCCTTGTTTCCGTATCCACTCTCTCTCTCACGCCTAATGGCGATTTGTGTAAACGTGTCTCCAAGAATAAATTTATTTTCATCCGAAAAAACTGGTTTTATCTTGCTGCCCACGATGCACCTGGAGACCCTGACAAGCGGTAACCACCACACCCACACTGCCGCCCACGCAAACAGCAGCTCCTACGGTAACGACCGCCGCGCTTCCTCACCACACGACGACGCAACCGACAACTGGCTCACAGACCGCCACACAACCAAAAGAAAGGAAGTATCCTCCCCTTGTGGTGGAAAAACTACCCGACTGGGCTGATCATTTCAAGGCACTGAACTTCTTCGGATTCGTTACAGATAGGTCGTACGCATATATAGTGAAACGCAGCGCGTAATTATCTCGGAAATCGCGTAGAAGATTTCAACCGCACCCAGAGGAAGAAAGAAAGAGCTGCATCGGCTATGCCCACGCTTGCAAGCCCGATAAGGAGGCAGAGAGACATCTAGGTGAGTCGTTGGTGACAGTGGATAGCTATTTACACGCCATACCAGTAAGACTGATTAGAAATACACTGTTTATTTTTCAAATGTGCTTATTTAGTTTCAGATTGTATCATTTTGTTCACTTAATCAGGCAATTGTAAAGTTACATCTATTTATTAAAAGTTTGATGAAATAGAAAGTGTTAAGTTCAAAAAAAAACTAGCATTTTCTCATTGCTGTGCGTTCTAGGGCATTCAATGTATGGGGAACGAGCTATGTCCTTTGTTGTTCTCATACGATAGGAAATTTAACTACCTTTTTAATGGTACCAAAAACTTTTTTTATTCAATCTGTATCACATTCTCTTCTTTCTTTCTTTCTCTTTTCTCTTTCTTTCTTCGACTCCTCACCCACCACGGCTTCGGCCATTTTGGGCGACGGAAATATTCCAAAGGCTCAATACGGACTTTAATGCGTAGTAGTCGAGTTGGTTACTTCTAAATAAAAATAATTTTATATTTTATATCTTTTTATTTTTAATAAATATACCTACTATATATATATATATATATATATATATATCTATGTTTATTATTTATGTATATGTATATCTAATACATAAAATTCTCGTGTCACGGTGTGCGTAATTGAACTACTTCGATACGGCTCGACCGATTTTCGTGAAATTTTATATGCCTATTCAGTAGGTCTGAGAATCGAACATCTATTTTTCATCCCCCTAAATGTTAAGGGTGGTGCATCCTTAATTTTTTTTGGACCAATTATTTTGTTTTCATTTTTTATACAAAAATACATACAGCCATAAATTTTCACCCTTTTACCACCAACCCTTATTTTTTTATGGCGGTAGGAAGTTCGCTCGGACAGCTGGTTTAAATATATGTATATATTTTATCCTCATGCAGATGATCAGGATGTTGGTTGCTTTCTCCTTATTGGGCCGGCCTGTCCCAACTGTCATTAGGTGCGAAATCTGAAAGACAGTTATATATTTATTAAAATTAAAAATGCAAGAAAAAATCGCGTCCACAACAAAAAAATGATGAACAAACAAACCACCTCGTTTAAGCACATGAGTATAAAGAGCACAAAACATAGTTAAGAGTAAAAAAAGCTTGTTTTTAAGTTTTTTATTTTTAGTTATCGATGGACATAATCGAGAACTTCAAAAACCCCACATATCTAGCTAGTTTTTGTTTTGATACCCTTTAGGAAACCATAAAAAACTTAGCAGTATAAAAAAGCGGTATTGAATTAAGTTGACGTCACTTTATTTATCGAGTTATTCTCAGCAAGCCCTTTCATTTGATACCCATATTGTAGCAAAACATAAAAGACTTTGTCCGCCATATTGGATTTAAAGTGACGTTTTTTTTTTCTATCAACAAATCTTCAGGTTAAGTTCATAATTTTCAGATCACTTTGCTCGTGATAATCTTTTGAAAATATGAAAGCCTGTATTATCACAATTATCTGGATATATAAAATAGCAAAGATAAATAGGTACTTACGGCATTATTTAAGTTAAACTCGAATAATTCACATAAATTCCAGCGAAACGCCACGGAAAAAAGACGAAAGTTTGTTTTTTTTTCTCTTTATTTAAAGGACTTTTATCTTTACAGACATGTCAGTCCCATCGTGTACTTATATAAATTAACAAATCATCTAAGCCAATAATTAACGTAATATGTTATTGTCGGAAGAAAGTCGCGGCAGACATATAAAGCGATACAGGATTCTAGCCTCTTCCGAGACCGGTTGGGCCAGAATGCAGTGAAACACACCAATGTCTGACATATTCAATTTACATTTGTTAACAAACTCTTGTCTCTCATTCTGGTACCGGACACAATCCATCAACAAGTGCTGGAGATATTCTACAACACAGCATACTTCACAGTTGGGAGACTCAATTTTTTTTTCATAAGATATCCAAACTTGTTACATGGATAATGTCCAGAACGAAATCTATTTATGGTCACTACAAAGTGTCGACTTAATGTTAAATTAATAAACCACGGTATTCGTAGAGGCCGACTCTGTGTGATTTTATACCATATTCCTTTTTCTTTTGATCTTTCATCAAAATATTCTTTCCAGTTAAGATAACAACTATTTATATATTTTGACAATGTTTCGGAATAAAATGGTTTCACTAATGCATTTTCACCTTCAATAGATGCTACTTTTGCTAAGCGGTCAGCCTCTTCATTTCCGCTAATACCTATATGTGAAGGGACCCATTGCAGTTTAACACTTTTGCCACTAGAATTGATTTCGTGAAGTTGAGTATTTCATAAGCAACCGGCACACCTCTTTTGCCTGACACACAGCGATTTAAATGTTGAATAGCACTTTTGCTGTCTGACATTATAACATTAATAGAGTATGTAATAGCTTCATGAATGGCAATCAATTTTAGTGACATTACAGATACATCAGTAAGCACCTTATAACAAGCCTTAGCTCCTCTGCTTGGGCATACATATGCTGCTCCTAGACCAGTTATAGATTTGGATCCGTCTGTGTAAATTTTAGTACAATCATTATATTTTTTATTCAATTCTATGACTACGTTTTGCTTTAATGAATTTGTTTCGTAATTGTCTTTAGCTTCTTTTACACATTCTAAGTTTGATATACGAGTAACAATTCCACGTAAGTTAATTCGACTAATCCACATGTCTAATGTGTACATATTTAATGGATAATCTGAAGACACATTACTTTCTGCTGTTTCTTTAACTAGTATTGGTAACAGTGGTTTGGTTTTGTTTCTCCAGTACGAATTTTCGAAAGTTGTATTAAGTTCTGTTAGAAGTTCAACCGTAACATTGTTGTGAAACGACAGCGCTTTAAGGCAATACTTATAGGCAAGATATTTTCTCCTAATAAATAAACGTGGCATTCCAAGTTTACTCTGCATAACATGAATTGGTGAACTCCTAATAAAACCTCCAATAATTCTCAGAGCCTGATTTTGAATTTTTTCTAGTTTATATAATGTAGTTTTGTTACAATTATGATACAAAAAACAACCGTAATCTAATCGACTTCTAATTAGTGATATGTATAGGGTTCTAAGATGCTTAGGGTGGACTCCCTATGTCGATCCTGCTAAAACATTTAACAAATTTAAATACTTTTGACACGTCTCTGCTGTTTCGTTGACATGCTTTTTCCAACGGAGGCATCTATCAATCCACATTCCAAGATAACGAACGTTCTCTGACAGTGGTATTGGATAATTGTTTATAGTAAGGTCAATATTATATCTTTTAAAGCCTCTACTGAATAAACAAATCTTCGACTTGGAAGGCGCCAAATCTAAACCGAGTTCTTTCAAAAGTTTGCTATGTTATTTTTTGCTCTTTGCATATTAATGGTACAGGTATTCATATTTTTATTGCTTATAAATATTACAAAGCCATCCGCGTATTGGTATACACTAGTCTCTGTAATTTTATTGCATATTTTGTATGTAGCTATATTAAAAAGAAGAGGGGATTAGTCCAGTCAGTATTGTCGCGAAATCCGTTTTTCCTCAAACAGCTGGAACTATGCTAAAAAGTTTCTTAAGATAGTAAAGAACACTTTACATAGAGAAAAAAATGTTTCCAACCCCGGGCAAGGGTGAAAACCACCCTTAATAATCTATTTTTCCAATTATCTCAAAAAGTATACGAGATACGGAAAAAAACTTCAAATGAAAATTGTAGATCTTTTTGAAATCTACAAAACATTATTCCACCCTCTTGCCCCTATTTTCAATAGGGGAGCCAATAATCGAAGTCAAAGATTCAATACTTAAAAAGTTAAAGTTAGTTAAAAAAGTTATCTTTGACTTCGATTATTGGCTCCCCTATTGAAAATAGGGGCAAGAGGGTGGAATAATGTTTTGTAGATTTCAAAAAGATCTACAATTTTCATTTGAAGTTTTTTTCCGTATCTCGTATACTTTTTGAGATAATTGGAAAAATAGATTATTAAGGGTGGTTTTCACCCTTGCCCGGGGTTGGAAACATTTTTTTCTCTATGTAAAGTGTTCTTTACTATCTTAAGAAACTTTTTAGCATAGTTCCAGCTGTTTGAGGAAAAACGGATTTCGCGACAATACTGACTGGACTAATATAGGGTCCCCCTGAGCTAAACCTTTATGCGTCCATCTAGTTATGATTTTATTGTCTACCAAGGTTTTTATTTTAAGATGTCTTTCACTTAAATAAAGCCACAAATATTTACAAATAGACCTTCCAATTCGCAGTTCATCTAAAACTACTGTTACACTATCAATCGAGATATTATTGTACGCATTTTCAACATCTAGGAAGTAAGCTAATGTAAGTACATTTTTAGTATATCCCAGTTGTATTTCAGTAACAAAACGTACAAGACAATCTACAGTAGAATGACATCTTCTAAAGCCTGTGGTATAAGGTGATATCACTTTATGTTTCAAGTTATTGATAAAGTGACTTTTTAATGTGCGTTTTATGTTTACTTTATTTAGTGCGTTTTTTATTTCAAATGGTAACTTATTTACTAAATTTGGAACAATGAATTGTAATGTTCGTTGCCCATATAGATTATTTGATTTTGGAATTAATAAATGAAAGTCAAACGAACTTACCTGTAAGTGACGTTCGACTGATATTATACGATGTGATTCGCTCGAGAGATTACACTAATTCACTTGTAGTAGCACGCATTATGTGCTGCCATCGTACACAATTTTAGAGCAATATTAACCTTTGCCTATAAATATAACAAAAATAAAATAAAATATGCATTCGCTCGCTGGGGGTATCTCAATATATTCATACACGTTTGGACTGAAGCGGTCCATTGGTTCTTGCTATTTCGTGTGACCATGGGTAGGATCTAGATATCTTCATAGAATAGTTGATCAGGGACAGGGAGGGTGTGTAATCTCTCGGGCGAATCACATCGTATAATATCAGTCGAACGTCACTTACAGGTAAGTTCGTTTGACTTTCAATTATACTTCTGTGATTCGCCCTTCGAGATTGGATAAGGGCAGTCATAAGTCACGAAAAAAAGCCAATAGCATTTGCTTCTGCCTCTCTTAGTCAAGCAC